>OU426990.1:71524560-72105869 GCA_911387755.1 Chrysotoxum bicinctum | reverse complement strand
AATGGGATGAAAGTGGGTTGAAAATGGGTTGAAAATGGGTTGAAAATGAGTTGAAAATAGGTTGAAAATGGGTTGAAAGTTGGTTGAAAATGGGTTGAAAATGGGTTGAAAGTGGGTTGAAACGGGGTTGAAAATGGGTTGAAAATGAATTGAAAATAAGTAAAAATGGGTTGAAAGTTGGTTGAAAATGGGTTGAAAGTTGGTTGAAAATGGGTTGAAAGTTGGTTGAAAATGGGTTGAAAATGGGTTGAAAATTGGTTGCAACCGGGTTGAAAATGGGTTGAAACTTTGTTGAAAGTAGGTTGAAAATGGGTTGAAAGTGGGTTGAAAATGGGTTGAAAGTGGGTTGAAAATGGGATGAAAGTGGGTTGAAACGGGGTTGAAAATGGGTTGAAAATGAGTTGAAAATAGGTAGAAAATGGGTTGAAAGTTGGTTGAAAATGGGTTGAAAATGGGTTGAAAATGGGTTGAAAATGGGTTGAAAGTGGGTTGAAAATGGGTTGAAAATGTTAAAATTCTCCGTGAAATGAAACAATCCCAGTTGAGGTAAAACAAAATAAAGGTTTTTATTTAATTATTAAATTAAATATATTATACGACTAACTCGTATCGCAGTTGTATGAGAAGTAAGTATTCGAATAAAAATTATTGACATTAAAATATTAATATACAAAACGAATACTTAATTAATTTAACAAGGTACTTATATAACAAGTGCTGTATTTCAACACTCCTCCTCAGCTTGATCATATAAGCCCAGTTGTTCTCGAAGTTCAATGAACTGAACTTTTGGCAAACCTTTTGTCATGATATCAGCTATCTGTTTCTTTGAAGGTAGAAACATTACTTTTATTTTCTTAAGTTGAATAGCATCTCTAATAAAATTATATTTGATATCAATATGCTTCATCCGTTTATGTTCTCTAGGTTCTTCAGCAATTTTGATACAAGCTTGATTATCTTCAAACATATGTATTGTTTCCACTTTTATATCAAGTTCATATAGTAGTTCTTTTAGCCAAAAACCTTCACATGCTGCATTACATAGAGCTACATATTCAGCTTCCGTCGAAGAAAGACTCACCGATTGTTGCTTTCTTGAACACCAAGAAACTGTGCAATCAAAGACTTTGAAAACATATCCTGATATAGATTTTCTATCGTTTATATCATTTCCCCAATCTGCATCTGCGTATCCTTGTAATGGTATGTAATTATCTGTCTTCGGATACACTAATTCAAAATTAATAGTCCTTTTGACATATCTCAAAATGCGTTTTAGGTGATTCCAATGAGATTCTGTGTAACAACTTTGATACCTACTGAAGAAATTAATTGACGCACTCAAATCAGGACGGCATGACATCATAACATACATCAGACATCCAATTAATTCTCGATATGGATATCTTTCATCAAGTCCTTCACCGATAGGTAGTTGCAAATTACTTTCCATTGGAGTAGAAATTTCCTTGGAGTCTTGCATTCCAAATCGTTTTAGTACATTTCTCAAATATTCCTTTTGGCTTAATTTCATTCCCGTTGTCTTACGTTTGATATGTATTCCGAGAAAATGTCGAACTTCTTTTAGGTCTTTCATTTTAAATTCCTTGGATAAATCGCTTTTCGTATTGTTGATTTCATTTAAATCCTTTCCAACAATTAGGAGGTCATCGACATAGATCAGAATAAAAAGTTGACTTTCCTTGCTCATTCTCGTATAAAGACAGTAGTCTGAGTTTGTCCTTTTAAATCCAATTGATAAAATAAATTTGTGGAATCGCTCATTCCACATTCGTGAAGCCTGTTTTAAACCATATAGAGATTTATTAAGTTTACATACCAGATGATCTCCAATTTCAAAACCTTCCGGCTGTCGCATATAGATTTCTTCGTTAATGTTTCCATTCAAAAATGCCGATTTCACATCCATCTGATGAATATACATGTTCAATTTATTTGCCACAGCCAGGAGCACTCGAACTGTAGTTAATTTTGCTACTGGTGCATATATATCCGTGTAGTCAAATCCTTTTCGTTGTGAAAACCCTTTCGCAACCAGACGCGCTTTGTATTGGCAAACTTCACCGTTTTCATTTTTCTTGATTTTGAAAACCCATTTGTTTCCAATAGCTTTCTTTGACTCGGGAAGTTTAGTTAAAGTCCACGTATTGGCTTCTTTCAAACACGTTAACTCCTCCTCAACAGCACATTTCCAATTATCCCAATCGGTGCTTTTTCTGGCGTCTTCCAGACAAGTTGGTACATCATCAACATAACTTTCAGCAGCATTTAAAGCATATGCAATGTGAGTTGTCATATCATATTCTTTGAATCTGCTTGGTGGTTTGACAATCCTTTTAGTACGGGGATTAGGACCGCCTTCTTCTTTGTCTGCTTTTTCTAGACCCTCATTTGAATTGCTTGAGCTATTATCTGTATGAATTACTTCATCATTCAAGTTTTCATATTCTTCAGATTCTCCCCCTGCTTCGGACACATCTTTGACATCTTTTTCATCATTTATGCTGAATTTTTCCCAAAAATTCAAATCGATGTGTTCAGATTTTGAAGGCTTTCCAGAGATTTCATTGAAAATCACATCTCTTGCTATCACAATCTTCTTCGAAACAGGATTCCACAATCGATAGCCGTTAGGTGCATACCCAACCATAATACATTTGATTGATTTTGATTCAAGTTTTGTACGAAGCTGTCCAGGAATATGAATATAAGCTGCACTTCCAAAAACGCGAAGATTTTTTAAGTCTGGCTTACGACCATACCATAGCTCCGCAGGAGTGACATCTTTTTCCTTTCTCTTTTGGAACGCCCGAGTATAACTTCTGTTCGCCAAGAAAACAGATAACAAAACAGCTTCTCCCCATAATGATTTATCAATTTTTGAATCTATGATTGTTGTTCTGGCCTTTTCCATTATTACACGATTGAATCTTTCAGATACACCATTTTGCTCCGGTGTGTATGGGACTGTATAGTCTATTCGGATTCCTTGCTGAATACAGAAAGTTTTGAAACTTTTTGAAGAATATTCACCTCCATTGTCGACTCGCAGACGAGATATTTTTCGTTCAAAATGAGCAGTTACAAATGCGGTATATTCCATGAATTTGTTGAGAACTTCATGTTTGCCTTCCATCAAATAAGCTACAGCAAAATGTGTAAAATCGTCCATGAATATGACAACATATCTCTTGTTATCGTAGGTGGTTGGCGTTATTGGTCCCATAACATCACTATGTATTAGTTCCAATGGTCTTGATGATCTGTTTTCCGAAAAACTTTTGTGTGGCTTTCGATGTTGCTTACCAGCTACACATGACTCACAGAAATAATCCTGGTATCCTGTTTCCAATGCATCTAGTCCATTAACCATTCCAGTGCGTTTCATTTTTAAAATGTCAGTAACATTTAAATGACCCATCCGCTTATGCCATAAATCAAGACTTCTTCCAGAACTTACTCCAGCAAAACGGGATTTATCAATTTCCATACATACCTCATAAAGTTTACCATTGCTTACAGCTTCAGTCAAAAGGTTTTTGTCTTTCCAAATTTGTGCTTTTCCGTTTTCAAATATTACTTTTATCCCTTTCGACTCCAATTTGCGAATTGAAAGCAAATTGCAAGATAAATCCTTGACGAATAAGACATCTTCAATCACACCAGCATTTTTCTTTCCTTTTACTGATAGACTTCCTTTGATTGTTCCAATTTTCGTTGCCATAAGATAGACTCCATTTTTTGCAACTGATATCTTGATCGGGTTGTCCAAAATTTTACACTCGGTCATACATTTTTCGTCATTGACCATGTGATCAGTAGCTCCAGAGTCAAGATAAAATTTAAGACTATTTTTCACTTCAGCGTTAAGACCCATCTCTGTATGTGCAACGAACATAAACTTTTCGGCATTAGTGGTACTAACTTTGGCCTTAACAAGAGGACTTTCGTTTTGTTTTCTTCCACTCTTGCATTCAGAGCGCTTGTGCCCCAGCTTTCCGCATTTATAGCATTTGATTTTGCTTTTTGAATACATTGCTACGCAATCGTTATGCTGAACATCTGAGCTTGTTTTCTTTTTGGCTTCATCCAGAATTCGGCTTTTAACAAACTCTATGGTGAGATTTTCCACATTCATAGTTTCCAAGGCAGTGACTAAAGTCTCAAAAGAAGATGGCATCGTTAACAACAAGTGACAAATGATATCAACTTTTTCCAAGTTTGCTCCTGTAGAACGCAAATCACGAATCAGTTTGTCAAACTTTAAGAGATGTTGTTCCATGTCTCCTCCTTCTGGGCATTTAAGAGTAAGTATGCTTTTCCGCAAACAAATTTGTGAAGCAATACTTTTCCTTTCAAATGTGTCTACGAGACTTCCAAAAATTTCTTTTGCGGTTAGTTTATCCTTAACGTACTCCAGGTGACTGTCTGCTATGCGATGAATAATAAGAGATTTGCATTTCTTCTCCTTTTTGCGTATCTCTGCTTTTTTAGATTCTGTAGTTTCAGCTGCTAACATAGCATCCAGATCCATGAATACGTAGTTTTCAAGATCATGCTCCTCCAGCATAGCAACTAAACGAAATTTCCAGTTATTGAAATTTGTACCGTCGAATAAATGAACTTTATATTTATCTTCCTCCATTCCTGGGCCCATAACCTGTTAAAATTCTCCGTGAAATGAAACAATCCCAGTTGAGGTAAAACAAAATAAAGGTTTTTATTTAATTATTAAATTAAATATATTATACGACTAACTCGTATCGCAGTTGTATGAGAAGTAAGTATTCGAATAAAAATTATTGACATTAAAATATTAATATACAAAACGAATACTTAATTAATTTAACAAGGTACTTATATAACAAGTGCTGTATTTCAACAGAAAATGGGTTGAAAGTGGGTTGAAACGGGGTTGAAAATGGGTTGAAAATGAGTTGAAAATAGGTTGAAAATGGGTTGAAAATGGGTTGAAAGTGGGTTGAAAATGGGTTGAAAATGGGTTGAAAATGGGTTGAAAATGGGTTGAAAATGGGTTGAAAATTGGTTGAAAATAGGTTGGAAATGGGTTGAAAGTGGGTTGAAACGGGGTTCAAAATGGGTTGAAAATGAGTTGAAAATAGGTTGAAAATGGGTTGAAAGTTGGTTGAAAATGGGTTGAAAATGTGTTGAAAGTTGGTTGAAAATGGGTTGAAAATGGGTTGAAAGTTGGTTGAAACGGGGTTGAAAATGGGTTGAAAATGGGTTAAAAATGTGTTGAAAATGGTTTGAAAATGGGTTGAAAGTGGGTTAAAAATGGGTTGAAAGTGGGTTGAAAGTGGGTTGAAAATGGGTTGAAAGTGGGTCGAAACTTGGTTGAAAATGGGTTGAGAGTGGGTTGAAAGCGAGTTGAAAGTGGGTTGAAAATGGGTTGAAAGCGGGTTGAAAGTGGGTTAAAAGTTGGTTGCAAGTGGGTTGAAACTGGGTTGAAAGTGGGTTGAAAATGGGTTGAAAATTGGTTGAAACCGGGTTTAAAATAGGTTGAAAATGGGTTGAAACTTGGTTGAAAATGGGTTGAAAGTGGGTTGAAAGTGGGTTGAAAGTGGTTTGAAAATGGGTTGAAAATGGGTTGAAAATGGATTGAACTGGGTTAAAAATGGGTTGAAAGTGGGTTGAAAATGGGTTGAAAATGGGTTGAAAATGGGTTGAAACTGGGTTGAAAATGGGTTGAAAGTGGGTTGAAAATGGGTTGAAAGTGGGTTGAAAATGGGTTGAAAATGGGTTGAAAATGGGTTGAAAGTGGGTTGAAAATGGGTTGAAAATGGGTTGAAAATGGGTTGAAAACGGGTTGAAACTGGGTTGAAAATGGGTTGAAAGTGGGTTGAAAATGGGTTGAAAGTGGGTTGAAAGTGGGTTGAAAGTGGGTTGAAAATGGGATGAAAATGGGTTGAAACTGGGTTGAAAATTGGTTGAAAGTGGGTTGAAAATGGGTTGAAAATGGGTTGAAAGTGGGTTGAAAATGGGTTGAAATGGGTTGAAACTTGGATGAAAATGGGTTGAAAGTGGGTTGAAAATGGGTTGAAAATGGGTTGAAAACGGGTTGAAACTGGGTTGAAAATGGGTTGAAAGTGGGTTGAAAATGGGTTGAAAGTGGGTTGAAAGTGGGTTGAAAATGGGTTGAAAATGGGTTGAAAATGGGTTGAAAGTGGGTTGAAAATGGGTTGAAAACGGGTTGAAAGTGGGTTGAAAACGGGTTGAAACTTGGTTGAAAATGTGTTGAAAGTGGGTTGAAAATGGGTTGAAAGTGGGTTGAAAATGAGTTGAAAATGGGTTGAAAGTGGGTTGAAAATGTATTGAAACTAGGTGGAAAATGGGTTGAAACTTGGTTGAAAGTTGGTTGAAAATGGGTTGAAAGTAGGTTGAAAATGGGTTGAAAGTGGGTTGAAAATGGGTTGAAAGTTGGTTGAAAGTGGGTTGAAAATGGGTTGAAAGTGGGTTGAAAATGAGTTGAAAATGGGTTGAAAACGGGTTGAAAGTGGGTTGAAAATGGGTTGAAAGTGGGTTGAAAATGAGTTGAAAATGGGTTGAAAGTGGGTTGAAAATGGGTTGAAACTAGGTGGAAAATGGGTTGAAACTTGGTTGAAAGGTGGTTGAAAATGGGTTGAAAGTAGGTTGAAAATGGGTTGAAAGTGGGTTGAAAATGGGTTGAAAGTGGGTTGAAAATGAGTTGAAAATGGGTTGAAAACGGGTTGAAAGTGGGTTGAAAATGGGTTGAAAATGGGTTGAAAGTTGGTTGAAAATGGGTTGAAACTTGGTTGAAAATGGGTTGAAAATTGGTTGAAACCGGGTTGAAAATGGGTTGAAACTTGGTTGAAAGTGGGTTGAAAATGAGTTGAAAATGGGTTGAAAGTGGGTTGAAAATGGGTTGAAACTAGGTGGAAAATGGGTTGAAACTTGGTTGAAAGTTGGTTGAAAATGGGTTGAAAGTAGGTTGAAAATGGGTTGAAAGTGGGTTGAAAATGGGTAGAAACCCGGTTGAAAGTGGGTTGAAAGTGGGTTGAAAATGGGTTGAAAATGGGTTGAAAGTGGGTTGAAAACGGGTTGAAACTGGGTTGAAAGTGGGTTGAAAATGGGTTGGAACTTGGTTGAAAATGTGTTGAAAATGGGTTGAAAATGAGTTGAAAATTGGTTGAAACCGGGTTGAAAGTGGGTTGAAAGTGGGTTGAAAATGGGTTGAAAGTGGGTTGAAAATAGGTTGAAAGTTGGTTGAAAATGGGTTGAAAATTGGTTGAAACCGGGTTGAAAATGGGTTAAAAATGTGTTGAAAATGGTTTGAAAATGGGTTGAAAGTGGGTTAAAAATGGGTTGAAAGTGGGTTGAAAGTGGGTTGAAAATGGGTTGAAAGTGGGTCGAAACTTGGTTGAAAATGGGTTGAGAGTGGGTTGAAAGCGAGTTGAAAGTGGGTTGAAAATGGGTTGAAAGCGGGTTGAAAGTGGGTTAAAAGTTGGTTGCAAGTGGGTTGAAACTGGGTTGAAAGTGGGTTGAAAATGGGTTGAAAATTGGTTGAAACCGGGTTGAAAATGGGTTGAAACTTGGTTGAAAATGGGTTGAAACTAGGTTGAAACTGGGTTGAAAATGGGTTGAAAATTGGTTGAAACCGGGTTAAAAATGGGTTGAAACTTGGTTGAAAGTGGGTTGAAAGTGGTTTGAAAATGGGTTGAAAATGGGTTGAAAGTTGGTTGAAAATGGGTTGAAAGTTGGTTGAAAATGGCTTGAAAATTGGTTGAAACCGGGTTGAAAATGGGTTGAAAATGGGTTGAAAGTGGGTTGAAAATGGGTTGAAAATGGGTTGAAAACGGGTTGAAAGTGGGTTGAAAATGGGTTGAAAATGGGTTGAAAACGGGTTGAAAGTGGGTTGAAAATGGGTTGAAAATGGGTTGAAAGTGGGTTGAAAATGGGTTGAAAGTGGTTTGAAAATGGGTTGAAAATGGGTTGAAAGTTGGTTGAAAATGGGTTGAAAGTTGGTTGAAAATGGCTTGAAAATTGGTTGAAACCGGGTTGAAAATGGGTTGAAAATGGGTTGAAAGTGGGTTGAAAATGGGTTGAAAATGGGTTGAAAACGGGTTGAAAGTGGGTTGAAAATGGGTTGAAAATGGGTTGAAAACGGGTTGAAAGTGGGTTGAAAATGGGTTGAAAATGGGTTGAAACTTGGTTGAAAATGGGTTGAAAGTGGGTTGAAAATGGGTTGAAAGTGGGTTGAAAATGGGTTGAAAGTTGGTTGAAAATGGGTTGAAAGTGGGTTGAAAGTGGGTTGAAAATGGGTTGAAAATGGGTTGAAAGTGGGTTGAAAATGGGTTGAAAGTGGGTTGAAAATGGGTTGAAAATGGGTTGAAAATGGGTTGAAACCGGGTTGAAAATGGGTTGAAAATGGGTTGAAAATGGGTTGAAAATTGGTTGAAACCGGGTTTAAAATAGGTTGAAAATGGGTTGAAACTTGGTTGAAAATGGGTTGAAAGTGGGTTGAAAGTGGTTTGAAAATGGGTTGAAAATGGGTTGAAAATGGATTGAACTGGGTTGAAACTGGGTTGAAAGTGGGTTGAAAATGGGTTGAAAATTGGTTGAAAGTTGGTTGAAAATGGGTTGAAAGTGGGTTGAAAGTGGGTTGAAAATGGGTTGAAAATGGGTTGAAAATGGGTTGAAACCGGGTGGAAAATGGGTTGAAAATGGGTTGAAAATTGGTTGAAAGTTGGTTGAAAATGGGTTGAAAGTGGGTTGAAAATGGGTTGAAAATGGGTTGAAAATTGGTTGAAAGTTGGTTGAAAATGGGTTGAAAGTGGGTTGAAAGTGGGTTGAAAATGGGTTGAAAATGGGTTGAAAATGGGTTGAAAGTGGGTTGAAAATGGGTTGAAAGTGGGTTGAAAATGGGTTGAAAATGGGTTGAAACCGGGTGGAAAATGGGTTGAAAATGGGTTGAAAATTGGTTGAAACCGGGTTTAAAATAGGTTGAAAATGGGTTGAAACTTGGTTGAAAATGGGTTGAAAGTGGTTTGAAAATGGGTTGAAAATGGGTTGAAAATGGGTTGAAACCGGGTTGAAAATGGGTTGAAAATGGGTTGAAAATGGGTTGAAAATTGGTTGAAACCGGGTTTAAAATAGGTTGAAAATGGGTTGAAACTTGGTTGAAAATGGGTTGAAAGTGGGTTGAAAGTGGTTTGAAAATGGGTTGAAAATGGGTTGAAAGTGGGTTGAAAATGGGTTGAAAGTGGGTTGAAAATGGGTTGAAAATGGGTTGAAACCGGGTGGAAAATGGGTTGAAAATGGGTTGAAAATTGGTTGAAACCGGGTTTAAAATAGGTTGAAAATGGGTTGAAACTTGGTTGAAAATGGGTTGAAAGTGGTTTGAAAATGGGTTGAAAATGGGTTGAAAATGGGTTGAAAATGGGTTGAAACCGGGTTGAAAATGGGTTGAAAATGGGTTGAAAATGGGTTGAAAATTGGTTGAAACCGGGTTTAAAATAGGTTGAAAATGGGTTGAAACTTGGTTGAAAATGGGTTGAAAATGGGTTGAAAGTGGGTTGAAAATGGGTTGAAAGTGGGTTGAAAATGGGTTGAAAATGGGTTGAAACCGGGTGGAAAATGGGTTGAAAATGGGTTGAAAATTGGTTGAAACCGGGTTTAAAATAGGTTGAAAATGGGTTGAAACTTGGTTGAAAATGGTTTGAAAGTGGTTTGAAAATGGGTTGAAAATGGGTTGAAAATGGATTGAACTGGGTTGAAAATGGGTTGAAAGTGGGTTGAAAATGGGTTGAAAATGGGTTGAAAACGGGTTGAAAATGGGTTGAAAATGGGTTGAAACTTGGTTGAAAGTTGGTTGAAAATGGGTTGAAAGTGGGTTGAAAGTGGGTTGAAAATGGGTTGAAAATGGGTTGAAAGTGGGTTGAAAATGGGTTGAAAGTGGGTTGAAAATGGGTTGAAAATGGGTTGAAAATGGGTTGAAACCGGGTTGAAAATGGGTTGAAAATGGGTTGAAAATGGGTTGAAAATTGGTTGAAACCGGGTTTAAAATAGGTTGAAAATGGGTTGAAACTTGGTTGAAAATGGGTTGAAAGTGGGTTGAAAGTGGTTTGAAAATGGGTTGAAAATGGGTTGAAAATGGATTGAACTGGGTTGAAACTGGGTTGAAAGTGGGTTGAAAATGGGTTGAAAATTGGTTGAAACCGGGTTGAAAATGGGTTGAAACTTGGTAGAAAGTTGGTTAAAAATGGGTTGAAACTTGGTTGAAAATGGGTTGAAAATTGGTTGAAACCGGGTTGAAAATGGGTTGAAAATGGGTTGAAACTTGGATGAAAGTTGGTTGAAACTGGGTTGAAAATGGGTTGAAAATTGGTTGAAACCGGGTTGAAAATGGGTTGAAAATGGGTTGAAACTTGGTTGAAAGTGGGTTGAAAATGGGTTGAAAGTTGGTTGAAAATGGGTTGAAAGTGGGTTGAAAATGGGTTGAAAATGGGTTGAAAAGGGTTGAAAGTGGGTTGAAAATGGGTTGAAAGTTGGTTGAAAATGGGTTGAAAGTTGGTTGAAAATGGGTTGAAACTTGGTTGAAAGTGGGTTGAAAATGGGTTGAAAGTTGGTTGAAAATGGGTTGAAAGTTGGTTGAAAATGGGTTGAAAATTGGTTGAAACCGGGTTGAAAATGGGTTGAAAATGGGTTGAAACTTGGTTGAAAGTTGGTTGAAAATGGGTTGAAACTTGGTTGAAACTGGGTTGAAAATTGGTTGAAACCGGGTTGAAAATGGGTTGAAAATGGGTTGAAAGTGGGTTGAAAATGGGTTGAAAATGGGTTGAAAAGGGTTGAAAGTGGGTTGAAACTGGGTTGAAAATGGGTTGAAAGTGGGTTGAAAATGGGTTGAAAGTGGGTTGAAACTGGGTTGAAAGTGGGTTGAAAATGGGTTGAAAGTGGGTTGAAAGTGGGTTGAAAATGGGTTGAAAATGGGTTGAAAGTGGGTTGAAAATGGGTTGAAAATGGGTTGAAAATGGGATGAAAGTGGGTTGAAACGGGGTTGAAAATGGGTTGAAAATGAGTTGAAAATAGGTTGAAAATGGGTTGAAAGTTGGTTGAAAATGGGTTGAAAATGGGTTGAAAGTGGGTTGAAACGGGGTTGAAAATGGGTTGAAAATGAATTGAAAATAAGTAAAAATGGGTTGAAAGTTGGTTGAAAATGGGTTGAAAGTTGGTTGAAAATGGGTTGAAAGTTGGTTGAAAATGGGTTGAAAATGGGTTGAAAATTGGTTGCAACCGGGTTGAAAATGGGTTGAAACTTTGTTGAAAGTAGGTTGAAAATGGGTTGAAAGTGGGTTGAAAATGGGTTGAAAGTGGGTTGAAAATGGGATGAAAGTGGGTTGAAACGGGGTTGAAAATGGGTTGAAAATGAGTTGAAAATAGGTAGAAAATGGGTTGAAAGTTGGTTGAAAATGGGTTGAAAATGGGTTGAAAATGGGTTGAAAATGGGTTGAAAGTGGGTTGAAAATGGGTTGAAAATGTTAAAATTCTCCGTGAAATGAAACAATCCCAGTTGAGGTAAAACAAAATAAAGGTTTTTATTTAATTATTAAATTAAATATATTATACGACTAACTCGTATCGCAGTTGTATGAGAAGTAAGTATTCGAATAAAAATTATTGACATTAAAATATTAATATACAAAACGAATACTTAATTAATTTAACAAGGTACTTATATAACAAGTGCTGTATTTCAACACTCCTCCTCAGCTTGATCATATAAGCCCAGTTGTTCTCGAAGTTCAATGAACTGAACTTTTGGCAAACCTTTTGTCATGATATCAGCTATCTGTTTCTTTGAAGGTAGAAACATTACTTTTATTTTCTTAAGTTGAATAGCATCTCTAATAAAATTATATTTGATATCAATATGCTTCATCCGTTTATGTTCTCTAGGTTCTTCAGCAATTTTGATACAAGCTTGATTATCTTCAAACATATGTATTGTTTCCACTTTTATATCAAGTTCATATAGTAGTTCTTTTAGCCAAAAACCTTCACATGCTGCATTACATAGAGCTACATATTCAGCTTCCGTCGAAGAAAGACTCACCGATTGTTGCTTTCTTGAACACCAAGAAACTGTGCAATCAAAGACTTTGAAAACATATCCTGATATAGATTTTCTATCGTTTATATCATTTCCCCAATCTGCATCTGCGTATCCTTGTAATGGTATGTAATTATCTGTCTTCGGATACACTAATTCAAAATTAATAGTCCTTTTGACATATCTCAAAATGCGTTTTAGGTGATTCCAATGAGATTCTGTGTAACAACTTTGATACCTACTGAAGAAATTAATTGACGCACTCAAATCAGGACGGCATGACATCATAACATACATCAGACATCCAATTAATTCTCGATATGGATATCTTTCATCAAGTCCTTCACCGATAGGTAGTTGCAAATTACTTTCCATTGGAGTAGAAATTTCCTTGGAGTCTTGCATTCCAAATCGTTTTAGTACATTTCTCAAATATTCCTTTTGGCTTAATTTCATTCCCGTTGTCTTACGTTTGATATGTATTCCGAGAAAATGTCGAACTTCTTTTAGGTCTTTCATTTTAAATTCCTTGGATAAATCGCTTTTCGTATTGTTGATTTCATTTAAATCCTTTCCAACAATTAGGAGGTCATCGACATAGATCAGAATAAAAAGTTGACTTTCCTTGCTCATTCTCGTATAAAGACAGTAGTCTGAGTTTGTCCTTTTAAATCCAATTGATAAAATAAATTTGTGGAATCGCTCATTCCACATTCGTGAAGCCTGTTTTAAACCATATAGAGATTTATTAAGTTTACATACCAGATGATCTCCAATTTCAAAACCTTCCGGCTGTCGCATATAGATTTCTTCGTTAATGTTTCCATTCAAAAATGCCGATTTCACATCCATCTGATGAATATACATGTTCAATTTATTTGCCACAGCCAGGAGCACTCGAACTGTAGTTAATTTTGCTACTGGTGCATATATATCCGTGTAGTCAAATCCTTTTCGTTGTGAAAACCCTTTCGCAACCAGACGCGCTTTGTATTGGCAAACTTCACCGTTTTCATTTTTCTTGATTTTGAAAACCCATTTGTTTCCAATAGCTTTCTTTGACTCGGGAAGTTTAGTTAAAGTCCACGTATTGGCTTCTTTCAAACACGTTAACTCCTCCTCAACAGCACATTTCCAATTATCCCAATCGGTGCTTTTTCTGGCGTCTTCCAGACAAGTTGGTACATCATCAACATAACTTTCAGCAGCATTTAAAGCATATGCAATGTGAGTTGTCATATCATATTCTTTGAATCTGCTTGGTGGTTTGACAATCCTTTTAGTACGGGGATTAGGACCGCCTTCTTCTTTGTCTGCTTTTTCTAGACCCTCATTTGAATTGCTTGAGCTATTATCTGTATGAATTACTTCATCATTCAAGTTTTCATATTCTTCAGATTCTCCCCCTGCTTCGGACACATCTTTGACATCTTTTTCATCATTTATGCTGAATTTTTCCCAAAAATTCAAATCGATGTGTTCAGATTTTGAAGGCTTTCCAGAGATTTCATTGAAAATCACATCTCTTGCTATCACAATCTTCTTCGAAACAGGATTCCACAATCGATAGCCGTTAGGTGCATACCCAACCATAATACATTTGATTGATTTTGATTCAAGTTTTGTACGAAGCTGTCCAGGAATATGAATATAAGCTGCACTTCCAAAAACGCGAAGATTTTTTAAGTCTGGCTTACGACCATACCATAGCTCCGCAGGAGTGACATCTTTTTCCTTTCTCTTTTGGAACGCCCGAGTATAACTTCTGTTCGCCAAGAAAACAGATAACAAAACAGCTTCTCCCCATAATGATTTATCAATTTTTGAATCTATGATTGTTGTTCTGGCCTTTTCCATTATTACACGATTGAATCTTTCAGATACACCATTTTGCTCCGGTGTGTATGGGACTGTATAGTCTATTCGGATTCCTTGCTGAATACAGAAAGTTTTGAAACTTTTTGAAGAATATTCACCTCCATTGTCGACTCGCAGACGAGATATTTTTCGTTCAAAATGAGCAGTTACAAATGCGGTATATTCCATGAATTTGTTGAGAACTTCATGTTTGCCTTCCATCAAATAAGCTACAGCAAAATGTGTAAAATCGTCCATGAATATGACAACATATCTCTTGTTATCGTAGGTGGTTGGCGTTATTGGTCCCATAACATCACTATGTATTAGTTCCAATGGTCTTGATGATCTGTTTTCCGAAAAACTTTTGTGTGGCTTTCGATGTTGCTTACCAGCTACACATGACTCACAGAAATAATCCTGGTATCCTGTTTCCAATGCATCTAGTCCATTAACCATTCCAGTGCGTTTCATTTTTAAAATGTCAGTAACATTTAAATGACCCATCCGCTTATGCCATAAATCAAGACTTCTTCCAGAACTTACTCCAGCAAAACGGGATTTATCAATTTCCATACATACCTCATAAAGTTTACCATTGCTTACAGCTTCAGTCAAAAGGTTTTTGTCTTTCCAAATTTGTGCTTTTCCGTTTTCAAATATTACTTTTATCCCTTTCGACTCCAATTTGCGAATTGAAAGCAAATTGCAAGATAAATCCTTGACGAATAAGACATCTTCAATCACACCAGCATTTTTCTTTCCTTTTACTGATAGACTTCCTTTGATTGTTCCAATTTTCGTTGCCATAAGATAGACTCCATTTTTTGCAACTGATATCTTGATCGGGTTGTCCAAAATTTTACACTCGGTCATACATTTTTCGTCATTGACCATGTGATCAGTAGCTCCAGAGTCAAGATAAAATTTAAGACTATTTTTCACTTCAGCGTTAAGACCCATCTCTGTATGTGCAACGAACATAAACTTTTCGGCATTAGTGGTACTAACTTTGGCCTTAACAAGAGGACTTTCGTTTTGTTTTCTTCCACTCTTGCATTCAGAGCGCTTGTGCCCCAGCTTTCCGCATTTATAGCATTTGATTTTGCTTTTTGAATACATTGCTACGCAATCGTTATGCTGAACATCTGAGCTTGTTTTCTTTTTGGCTTCATCCAGAATTCGGCTTTTAACAAACTCTATGGTGAGATTTTCCACATTCATAGTTTCCAAGGCAGTGACTAAAGTCTCAAAAGAAGATGGCATCGTTAACAACAAGTGACAAATGATATCAACTTTTTCCAAGTTTGCTCCTGTAGAACGCAAATCACGAATCAGTTTGTCAAACTTTAAGAGATGTTGTTCCATGTCTCCTCCTTCTGGGCATTTAAGAGTAAGTATGCTTTTCCGCAAACAAATTTGTGAAGCAATACTTTTCCTTTCAAATGTGTCTACGAGACTTCCAAAAATTTCTTTTGCGGTTAGTTTATCCTTAACGTACTCCAGGTGACTGTCTGCTATGCGATGAATAATAAGAGATTTGCATTTCTTCTCCTTTTTGCGTATCTCTGCTTTTTTAGATTCTGTAGTTTCAGCTGCTAACATAGCATCCAGATCCATGAATACGTAGTTTTCAAGATCATGCTCCTCCAGCATAGCAACTAAACGAAATTTCCAGTTATTGAAATTTGTACCGTCGAATAAATGAACTTTATATTTATCTTCCTCCATTCCTGGGCCCATAACCTGTTAAAATTCTCCGTGAAATGAAACAATCCCAGTTGAGGTAAAACAAAATAAAGGTTTTTATTTAATTATTAAATTAAATATATTATACGACTAACTCGTATCGCAGTTGTATGAGAAGTAAGTATTCGAATAAAAATTATTGACATTAAAATATTAATATACAAAACGAATACTTAATTAATTTAACAAGGTACTTATATAACAAGTGCTGTATTTCAACAGAAAATGGGTTGAAAGTGGGTTGAAACGGGGTTGAAAATGGGTTGAAAATGAGTTGAAAATAGGTTGAAAATGGGTTGAAAATGGGTTGAAAGTGGGTTGAAAATGGGTTGAAAATGGGTTGAAAATGGGTTGAAAATGGGTTGAAAATGGGTTGAAAATTGGTTGAAAATAGGTTGGAAATGGGTTGAAAGTGGGTTGAAACGGGGTTCAAAATGGGTTGAAAATGAGTTGAAAATAGGTTGAAAATGGGTTGAAAGTTGGTTGAAAATGGGTTGAAAATGTGTTGAAAGTTGGTTGAAAATGGGTTGAAAATGGGTTGAAAGTTGGTTGAAACGGGGTTGAAAATGGGTTGAAAATGGGTTGAAAATAGGTTGAAAACGGGTTGAAAGTTGGTTGAAAATTGGTTGAAAATAGGTTGAAAACGGGTTGACACTGGGTTGAAAGTGGGTTGAAAATGGGTTGAAAATGGGTTGAGAATGAGTTGAAAATAGGTAAAAATTGGTTGAAAGTTGGTTGAAAATGGGTTGAAAATGGGTTGAAAGTTGGTTGAAAATGGGTTGAAAATGGGTTGAAAATTGGTTGAAAATGGGTTGAAAATTGGTTGAAAATGGGTTCAAAATGGGTTGAAAGTGGGTTGAAAATTGGTTGAAAATGGGTTGAAAATGGGTTGAAAGTGGGTTGAAACGGGGTTGAAAATGGGTTGAAAATGAGTTGAAAATAGGTTGAAAGTGGGTTGAAAATGGGTTGAAAATGGGTTGAAAGTGGGTTGAAAATGGGTTGAAAATGGGTTGAAAATGGGTTGAAAATGGGTTGAAAGTGGGTTGAAAATTGGTTGAAAATAGGTTGAAAGAAAGTGGGTTGAAACGGGGTTGAAAATGGGTTGAAAATGAGTTGAAAATAGGTTGAAAATGGGTTGAAAGTTGGTTGAAAATGGGTTGAAAATGTGTTGAAAGTTGGTTGAAAATGGGTTGAAAATGGGTTGAAAGTTGGTTGAAACGGGGTTGAAAATGGGTTGAAAATGGGTTGAAAATAGGTTGAAAATGGGTTGAAAGTTGGTTGAAAATTGGTTGAAAATAGGTTGAAAACGGGTTGACACTGGGTTGAAAGTGGAATGAAAATGGGTTGAAAGTGTGTTGAAAGTGGGTTGAAAATGAGTTGAAAATGCGTTGAAAGTGGGTTGAAACGGGGTTGAAAATGGGTTGAAAATGGGTTGAAAATAGGTTGAAAATGGGTTGAAAGTTGGTTGAAAATGGGTTGAAAATGGGTTGAAAATGGGTTGAAAATAGGTTGAAAACGGGTTGACACTGGGTTGAAAGTGGGTTGAAAATGGGTTGAAAATTGGTTGAAAATGGGTTGAAAATGGGTTGAAAGTGGGTTGAAACGGGGTTGAAAATGGGTTGAAAATGAGTTGAAAATAGGTTGAAAATGAGTTGAAAATAGATTGAAAATGGGTTGAAAGTTGGTTGAAAATGGGTTGAAAATGGCTTGAAAATAGGTTGAAAACGGGTTGAAACTGGGTTGAAAGTGGGTTGAAAATGGGTTGAAAGTGTGTTGAAAGTGGGTTAAAAATGGGTTGAAAATGGGTTGAAAGTGGGTTGAAAGTGGGTTGAAAATGGGTTGAAAACGGGTTGAAAGTGGGTTGAAAGTGGGTTGAAAGTGGGTTAAAAATGGGTTGAAAATGGGTTGAAAGTGGGTTGAAAACGGGTTGAAAATGGGTTGAAAATGGGTTGAAAGTGGGTTGAAAATGGGTTGGAAATGGGTCTAAAAATGGGTTGAAAGTGGGTTGAAAATGGATTGAAAATGGGTTGAAAACTGGTTGAAACTGGGTTGAAAGTGGGTTGAAAATGGGTTGAAAATGGATTGAAAATGGGTTGAAAATGGGTTGAAAGTTGGTTGAAAGTGGGTTGAAAGTGGTTTGAAAATGGGTTGAAACTTGGTTGAAACTGGGTTGAAAATGGGTTGAAAATTGGTTGAAACCGGGTTAAAACTGGGTTGAAAACGGGTTGAAAGTGGGTTGAAAATGAGTTGAAAATGGGTTAAAAGTGGGTTGAAAATGGGTTGAAAATGGATTTAAAGTGGGTTGAAAATGGGTTGAAACCGGGTTGAAAGTGGGTTGAAAGTGGGTTGAAAGTGGGTTGAAAGTGGGTTGAAAGTGGGTTGAAAATGGGTTGAAAATGGGTTGAAACGGGGTTAAAAATGGGTTGAAAATGGGTTGAAAGTGGGTTGAAAGCGCGTTGAAAGTGGGTTGAAAATAGGTTGAAAGCGGGTTGAAAGTGGGTTAAAAGTGGGTTGCAAGTGGGTCGAAACTGGTTTGAAAGTGGGTTGAAAATGGGTTGAAAATTGGTTGAAACCGGGTTGAAAATGGGTTGAAACTTGGTTGAAAGTGGGTTGAAAATGGGTTGAAAGTGGGTTGAAAATGGGTTGAAAATGGGTTGAAAATGGGTTGAAAATGGGTTGAAACTTGGTTGAAAATGGGTTGAAAGTGGGTTGAAAATGGGTTGAAAGTTGGTTGAAAGTGGGTTGAAAATGGGTTGAAAATGGGTTAAAAACGGGTTGAAACTGGGTTGAAAATGGGTTGAAAATGGGTTGAAAGTTGGTTGAAAGTGGGTTGAAAGTGGTTTGAAAATGGGTTGAAACTTGGTTGAAAATGGGTTGAAACTTGGTTGAAAATGGGTTGAAAAATGGTTGAAACCGGGTTAAAAATGGGTTGAAATGGGTTTAAAGTGGGTTGAAAATGAGTTGAAAATGGGTTGAAAGTGGGTTGAAAATGGGTTGAAAATTGGTTGAAACCGGGTTATAAATGGGTTGAAAATGGGTTGAAAGTGGGTTGAAAATGAGTTGAAAATGGGTTGAAAGTGGGTTGAAAATGGATTGAAAATGGGTTGAAAACTGGTTGAAAATGGGTTGAAAGTGGGTTGAAACTGGGTTGAAAATGGGTTGAAAATTGGTTGAAACCGGGTTAAAAATGGGTTGAAAATGGGTTGAAAGTGGGTTGAAAGCGAGTTGAAAGTGGGTTGAAAATGGGTTGAAAGCGGGTTGAAAGTGGGTTAAAAGTGGGTTGCAAGTGGGTCGAAACTGGGTTGAAAGTGGGTTGAAAATGGGTTGAAAATTGGTTGAAACCGGGTTGAAAATGGGTTGAAACTTGGTTGAAAGTGGGTTGAAAATGGGTTGAAAGTGGGTTGAAAATGGGTTGAAAATGGGTTGAAACTTGGTTGAAAATGGGTTGAAAGTGGGTTGAAAATGGGTTCAAAGTTGGTTGAAAGTGGGTTGAAAATGGGTTAAAAACGGGTTGAAACTGGGTTGAAAGTGGGTTGAAAATGGGTTGAAAATGGGTTGAAAATGGGTTGAAAGTTGGTTGAAAGTGGGTTGAAAGTGGGTTGAAAGTGGTTTGAAAATGGGTTGAAACTTGGTTGAAAATGGGTTGAAACTTGGTTGAAACTGGGTTGAAAATGGGTTGAAAATTGGTTGAAACCGGGTTAAAAATGGGTTGAAACTTGGTTGAAAGTGGGTTGAAAATGGGTTGAAAGTGGGTTGAAAATGAGTTGAAAATGGGTTGAAAGTGGGTTGAAAATGGGTTCAAAATGGGTTGAAAGTGGGTTGAAAATGGGTTGAAACCGGGTTAAAAGTGGGTTGAAAATGGGTTGAAAATGGGTTGAAAATGGGTTGAAAATGGGTTGAAAATGGGTTGAAACCGGGTTGAAAATGGGTTGAAAATGGGTTGAAAATGGATTGAAAATGGGTTGAAAGTGGGTTGAAAGTGGGTTGAAAATGGGTTGAAAATGGGTTGAAGCTGAGTTGAAATTGGGTTGCAACTGGGTTAAAAACGAGTTTAGTGAGTTTAAAATTGGTTAAAAAAATTTTATTTAAATTTTTTTTAACTTTAAACCCACGTTTAACCTAGGTTTAAGTTCGTTTAAGAACGGATGGGCTTAAGCCGGATAGAAATTGGGTTGAAAATGGGTTGAAATTGGGTTTAAAAAAACTGCTTTGAAATTGGGTTGCAACTAGGTTAAAACTGACAAATATATTAAAACTCTACATTTACCCCGTTTTTAACACATTTAAAACCGCTTTTAATCAGCTTTAAACTCATTTTTCATCCGGTTTAAGAATCGGGTCTAAGCCCAAGTGGGTTTAGAGCAGCTTAAAAATGTGTTAACTCGTTTTAAACCCACTTTCAACCCCTTTTAAAACCAATTTCAAACCGCTTTAAATGCAATTAAAATATTTGAATTTTAAAAACTGTTCCGGTCTGGGAGACCGCTGCTGGTAGGTGGGTAAGGGTTAAATTTAATTTATTTTACTACAAGAACTCTTAATTTTAACTCGTTTCACTAAAATATTACCCAAGCCTCTGGCAGCTTAGGGAAGTATATTTTAACATTAAATCTTGTTCGTCCTTTTTCCTTAAGAAGGCATACCTTGTTGTCATTTGACCAAATATTATTTCAATTTTCTTCCTTTAAACTTGGACCAGAGCCAATTTGTTTCTCCAATTTTTTGTTTGTTGTTGTTATGTATTAAATTGGCACACCTGGCATGCAGTAGCATTTTTATAGCAATTAATCATCATAATGCACCATGTGGCTTTAATTATTCACAACAGCAAGACCAACGCCTACGTAAGGCTCTGATTTATTCATGGGCTGACCTCTGTTGCTCCCTGTTGATCCTTTTCGAGCAATAGCCGGCTATCCCGTCCCGACTACCCAGGGTTAGGCAAGGCAAAAACAGTTTAAACATCGACAAATGTGCGAATTGCCATAAAAATTGCAAACACCAACACTATTATCCTGAGGTGCTGCACTGCATGGATCCCGGAATTCGAATAAGAGGCCGGAGGGTTGGGTGGAATGCAAACATCTGCTGGTAATATCCTTTAAGTGGTAGATATTCCAATGGAAGCTACCTATACCTTTATTGAAAGGAATGGATATGGATAAGGCTGTGGCTCTAAATGAACCACCTGCTGTGCTTAAGTGGGAAGGCTATGCTCCCAGTCAGACAGGGCCAACAACTATTCCAACCATATACGACCGGAACTATTTCCTGTTTGGGTATCTTAATTAATATTCAGATGAAGTTCACGTTTCTCTTTAAGCAGAGGTCCTGCTTACGCTGGCGCTGCTGCCTCCCGCTCCCTGTGTATCCTTCTAAGTCTATATGAGGTTCCAATGCGTGCAAGATTGTAAGCACATTTGTAAGCTTCTATACCTCGCCATCTCTCAATATGTGCTGACCTACATTTGGGTTGTGTAGATTTTCATTTACTTACCTTCATTGTACTGGTATGTGTGAAGGTATTTTGTTGGTCGGTTGGTTATTCAGACTCTTACTGCTGTGCGAGACGAAATATCCCCAAAAGCATCAGTAGGGTGTCCTGTCCATTGGTTGTAATTGATGTGCTTCGTTTTAATTGAACACCTAAAATCGCTTGGATGCATATTTATGTAAGCGGTGGCGTTGCACGTTGGGGGTGGTGGTTTTAGTGGTGAAGCGGTGGTGGTGGAGTACTTAATGTGAAACGCAATGTTTCGTGGCGAATACAGTTGTGGTAGAGAAAATTCAAACAATTAAATAGTTTCGCCTTATCTTGACAATCTCTATAAATTAACCATAAGTTGATGTACGTCTCCGGTTAGCTAACTGTGAGTTAATTCAGCATATTTTTGAGAGATATCATAGAATTGGTAGATTCGACGTAAAATTCAATATTGGCAAAACAGTTGTAAGCAGCTGTTCTATCTTATATATCGTATTATTTTGGTCGAATTCCTTCTGTGAAATGACCGCTTACTCGAAATACATACATTAAAACGATATTGTATTTCTTCTGATATGGTAGACCAAGAGCTTGAGAACAACAGGTTCTTCACAAAAGAATGAACATTTTCAGGAAATTCAACAGGGCACAATTCTTCCTTGATAGTTTCACAGACTCAAGGGCAGATATAAGTACTAATTTAGTTCTTAACGATACGTGTATCGTATTATTTCAACACGATTTGTTGTTAATTTTATCCCACGAACCTCGGTAATGTTAAGGTCTCTCTTGAACTTTGGAGCACCAAAGATTTGGGATAAATCCTTATTCTTGCAGTTGTCATTGTTCTTAAAAATTTACAAATTGACAAAATCCTGCAAGAGTATCTCTTGTCATGAGAAGTGTCGCTCATTAGCCGTTCGGAATCGACAGAAAATAAGAAACATGTTGAGAGTTGTAAGTCATCAGGTTAAGACTTTCTATGAACCATCATGGCCTCTAATTTATTTTTTAAGATTATGGCCCTTGATATTTCAAAAGCATTTAATAAAAATTTACATGAAGCTCCCTTATTGAAAAAACGGGCCACTAGTATAGATGATTTTATTTTTCGTGGGTTTAGAAATTATCTTTCCGGCCCTCAATAGAAGTTTTATTGATAGTTTCAAATCTGAAATTCTCAAAATAAATGCTAAATATTTCCCAAGCTTCCGTTTCGTCACCGACTGTCTTTATAAAATTTATTAATGATCGCTTATATGAAAGGTATAACCCATTAAATTATTTTTCCGTTGAGAGGACTCTCAGCTTTCCATGTTCGTTTCTAAATTAACATCCGTGTTCTCTAGATGTGGAAATCCAAAGCCGTCGTTTGTATATCTCTTTAAACTCTGATTTTTACAGTGCTGTTCAAAAATCGTGTAGAATTCAATGCTTCAAAAACTCACTATGCTGTCTCGTCTTTAAAGCGAAACTGTGTCCTGTATCCTCATACAGCTATACATGAGGGGCGCCGCCGCCGCCGCCGCGCAGTAAAGACCACCTTTTTACTTGCGACTTATATAGGTACTATATGGCAAGTTATGCATTCGTAAAAAAACTCAAACTCCACATATTGATCAAAGTTGACATTACTTGATGATGATGATTCTTGATGATAGCGAACACGAAAAAAGTGGGTTTCGCAATTCTGTCAACTACAGCTTAAACAGCTTACCAGAATTTCTTTACACATAGTAGATAGAATTTTTATTTTCCCCCCACACGTTTTTTTCTTTTCTTTTTAATAACAAAAATAACGGTACCTGACATACGATTTTTTGGAAATTTTATAAATATTTTTCTTTCAAAAAC
The DNA here is from genome assembly GCA_911387755.1 of Chrysotoxum bicinctum. Taxonomy (NCBI): domain Eukaryota; kingdom Metazoa; phylum Arthropoda; class Insecta; order Diptera; family Syrphidae; genus Chrysotoxum; species Chrysotoxum bicinctum. The sequence goes on along the minus strand of OU426990.1, from coordinate 72,082,812 downwards.
TGTTCCACAAATTTAACAAGAAACTCAAAAAAAAGCTAGGTAATGTTTGAAACAAAAAATCCGAAAAATGGTTAATGGTTATTCGAACCATTTTTCTTTTTTTTTTAATTTTTTATCAAAAATGGAACAACCGATTTTGATATTTCTTTTTGCAAAAGCTACTTAAATGTATGAATATTATTATGTATTACAATTTTCAAATAATTTATTTTTGGATTTAAAAAAAAAATTAAAATTTTTTTTCCCAAACTCAATGGCGCAAAATTTTAAACAGCAAGTATATTAAGGTGTTAGTATGATACCACTTAGCAATTTGCTAACTTCTTAGTAGATTACTAATTCTTTCTTAATTTTAAACATTTTGTAACTAGTATCGTGCAAAGGGTATTTCTTTAATAAATAGCTTCTGAACACACCTAAAGTATTGGCAGTTCATGCAAAAAACTAAGTAAACAGACCTGTTTTGATGTTTGTAAATGTCAAATGGTCATATGAAGCTAGCACGATACTAAAAAAAATAAAACAGGTATTCGACAATTTTAACTTTAATAAAATGGTAGTAATAGTATGATGCTAAACTCAATTAAAATTTAGATTTTTGTCGTTTTAACCAAGTACATATCATACTAAAACAGCTTAAACATCGTACTAATTCGACTAAAATTTTGCGCCAATATTTCTAAAACCATATTTCTAAAACAACAATGCTCGATTTTTTTGAAACTTGATAAATAAAAATTTCTTAATATAATTTATAAGATTTGAGAAAAAAAATTATTTTACCTAAAAATAACGGTACCCATTCATATGTTAAAAAATGGTTTTCAAAAATTGTATTTTTCTCGAAAACGGCAGGGCTTCTAGAATTTTGATAAAATTTTGGTTCTATCGATAAATTTTTACGATACATAATTTAATAATATAAATTTTGAAATTAAGATATTACTTACTCTACTTTCCATAGAACGATTTTTTCAAATTTTGAAGTTCTTGATATCAGCATGGCGGATTTTAATGACATTTTTTTATAAAAAAGCTTCTAAAAAGTTTGAAAAAAAAAACATTACATTTCAAAACTTTAAGAAAAAATAGTTTTTTGAATTAAAAAAAAAAACAAAATTTTTTTAGAAAATTCGATATCTCTAAACCGGCTCAATATTTTTTTAGAAATTAAATTTTTGTTCGTAAAAGAATAAAAATTTCAAGTTGGTGTGTCCCAAAATGTTTTAAGAATTTTGTATACATATAAAAGCTTTTTTTTTAAGAAACCACTACAACGACACATAATTTTTGCTCTTGCATAAACTAATATTTGCTTATGGCAACCTGTTTTTAGCCCCAACTAGTAAAGGAATTGTTTTAGTCATTTAAAAAATAAATTTTATGCTTATGAACATTCTTTCTCTAATAACATTAATTTTTGAAATTCTTAGTCTTTTACATAAGAGCAGGTTCGAGCGACCCAGGCATGCATTTTATATTTTAAGGAGATACCTTAAGTCGAGGTTATATATTTAGTAAAAATTCTCAGAAATCCATTGAACCAGCAACATTTTAATCTCGCGTGTTCACAAAATTAGGAGTATGATTACAAAACTGTGTGGCCATTTTCGAAAAAGTCATTTGCATTAAAAATGCAATTGCAATGCGCAAACTGCAAAAATCAACTGGTCTAAAACTCAAATCGAAATGTGTATGCAAAAGCATTATTTTTCATAACGGAGTTTGGTAAAGTCGTAGTTTCGATAACATTATTTACATATATCGAAGCTCTGCAGTATAATTAAACTGTCAAATTGACGTTGATTTGACGTTTTCGAAAACAGCCCGTTTTAAGGGTAATTTAGACATTTACACAATGTTGTTTTTTAAAAAATAAAATCCGCATTGTCAACCTCTCAAATATCAAAATATATTTATGAAATATTAAACTTATTTTAAATTCCCATTGGACACTGTATTACTGTTAGTATGGTTTTACTCTGGATAACTGCGAAATGTAAATTTTAATCAAAACAAATGGCCCTATTTTGAATAATAAATATCTGTTTCTTTATGCCAAGTTCCAAGAGATAGATGATAGAATAAGTGAAAATTTGCCACATAATTCCTGAAAATTCTCGGAAAACTTTTGTTTCCTTTTAATTGACATGACAAATTTTTTTTAGTATCTGAAATCATTTCTGAAAATTTAGGAAAATCATCAAATTATTGATGGGATAGAATTAACACTGTTGTCACTTAAAAAATGTTCACATGTCTTGTCAATTTTGCAAACAGTCACCAGGTTTGAGTTAGGTTGAAGTTCAGTTAAGAGTTTGATGAAAGCACTTGGCCCCGCTTTCGGCAAGAAGTGGGGGCTAACTATAAATGGACGCTTTTTGCTCATTCTTTCTAATCAACACTTTTAGTTATTGAAGAAAAATCTTACTGGGAAATGGTTTTTTTTTCAGTGACATGTTGATTCTTTGGACAAGCAAACAATTCGGTACCAACAACTCTACAGGAATCCTCAGCCTTTCGCCTCATAAAGGTCTCCATAAATACTTTTCCACATAATCACAAGTTTCATAGTTGGTTTATACGAACAGCAGCGTATACTATGCTAGGCTTGTACAAGAAGGCCTTCTTCATAACTGTGAAGCAAAGGTACTTCGAAAAAACTATTCGAACATTTTTGAAGCAAAAATAAAATTGATTGGCAAAGCCTACTTAATTCAAATTGTTTAAAAAATAAAAACAAATATTTTTTCCCAAGTTAACTCCTGCTGGTAGTGAAATCAGTGGAAACCAATTCGCTATATAAATTCAAGTGTTCTCAAGTGTTTTCGAGGAATCTTAATATGTACACGCATTTACAAAAAAAAATTGTATTAGTAAAAATCCAGCAATGACTTTTTACCCCAATTGTTTAGATGAGGAGGAATAATGCATCTGTCCTTCATTTCCAAATTGTATTTTATAAAGAATTACGTAGCTTGTACATTCTTGAATATTGTCCACATAGACTGTTTTTGTTCTTCTTTAACCACGCAATTCTCTACATTTCAGAAGTGGAATCCCACACACTGTGATTGTGAATGATGATGTTTGGTCTTCTGTGGCCACAATGTCCACTAGAGTAAGATACTTCATTGCTTACACTGTAGTTGGTCACTTGACCAAAACTAGAGCCAAACGGATCACTCTCTTGAAACACTAAACTCATTGCCCAGCAGTAGCACCATCGGCACCAGCAAAGAGGACACCAAAACACCAGAAGGCAAAACAGAAGCTCAAGGCAAAACTTTCAACAAAAACAAAATTCTTCAGGCTTAGTCTTTGGGGATGATGGTATAAAGTGGTGGTAGTTTCCTATTAATTATCCTGATGGATATCGTAAATAACTATCAGAAGAGTGTATCCAGCCTCAGCGAAGAAGGAAAGCGCATCAAGGAGGGCACTATACAACAATTCAAGCCCACAGGAGACCTAGAGAGAATTGCAATTGTTTTTCATTTTTGCTCGATTAATTTGCATCATGAGAGTCGATTTGTTAATTTTTTTTTGTCTGAATTGAGTTGAATTTTTTTTTGTTTAGTCCTTTTTTTGTTTTGTTCAGCCGGCAAAAGTTCGACGTAGAAACTGATTGTGTGTTTTTTTTTATTTATTTTTTCAGTCAGGATGTACATAGTATATATCTGGAAGCACCAATTGGAAGGTCAAATACGCGGAATCAACATTCAAAGCTCTCTATGTCCCTTACTTTTTTTTTGCAGTTGGTTGTAAAATCAGGCATCGATTTCAATTTGGAAAACAGGATAAAGAAGGAACAAATAAATAAAAAAAAGGCACTTTATCCTTTCTCTTTGAAATTCCTCAACTGGAAAATAGGAATGCCATTCACCAGTGTGTGAGAAGCGCGAGAGGGTGGGGTAATGGCGGTGAACAATGAAAGCAAAGAAAGTCAAAAAAAAACTTATATGTAGAACCCAGTGAACAATTCCTCTATCGGGAGTTGCAGCAAAAATTAGAAGGACCTCACAAGTGAGACAGATATCAAGCACTTCGGGAGCACTGATTTGAAGTGGTATGCAAATTCAGTTTCCATTACTGTGACATGGACACATAAAAGGTAATCAGTCGGTTGAATGCATTTTGAATTGCCTTGAAGACGAAAGAGGTGACGATGCAAGTGGAGAGTTGATCCCTTTTATATATTTTCCGCTAATTCCAATTGTGTCTTTAAAGGAGATACAAACTTACACTAAAAAGATCATTAATCGGGGAATACAAAAAATAAAAAGTAGACAAGGAGCCGATTTGGTTATCATTATCAGCATTGAGACTCAATTGAACAACTTTTTATTAGCCTTACGAATCTCGACATAATACGAAGAATATTGGAGGAAATTTTGTGGGTTTTTTATGATATTGATAAGGATTAATAATAAAAATGGGTTTTCATTTTTAAATTTTTCGAAGGGGCTTTTATGTTTCATCAAAGAACAGGGGAATATTTTTTGGAAATAAATAAATATTTTTTTTAGATAGCATAATAGCGAGAAGTCTTGAGTAGTTGCTACAGCCGCAGAATTAATCGCCCAATCATCTATCAGAAATCCCTATGTCTACTGGTCCTTATTTATTCTTAATGGATCTGTTGGTGCATTCTTAAAGAAAATGTTCTTATTATCTTTGAACCAAAGATACGACTCAGAATTAATTTACCACTTCAGAAATATTTGCGGGTAATTGTGCAGTCCATCAGAAACCTAGATATTGAAACTAAGAATCACACAAAATTAAGGAGCTTGATTTTTCTTTAAAGGTGGGTTGTAGGTCACAAATAACTGATTATGGTTCCGAATTATTAGAACCAGGAAAAAGCATGACTGGGTCGCACGTATTTCATTTTATTTTAAAGAGAACTTGAATGGATATCTGAAGGATGTAGATGTACACAAAACGCCGACAATATCGCCGCTGTCCGTAAAAGTGTGCAGGAGAACAGGAGGCAGTCGATTCGATAATGACCACCCCGTTTCTTCGCTGACTAGGCATCGGTGTGAGGTACTGATCTTTTGGCCCGAATTGAAAGCTATGGACGTGGAGGAAATGTGGTTCCAGAAAGACGGTGCTACCCACTAGACTGCAAAACCCAACAATGGACATTCTACATAAACGATTTTAGGTTAGCGATATATTTCCCGGAGGTGACTTAGGTTTGGGACCAAGATCCTTCCATTTGACCCAGTTAGATTTTTTTTTTCTGAGATTTATTAAATCTATTGATCTTATCAAAGTCAAAATAACTTAGGCTATCGCTCAGATTTAACTGATTCTATGCAGCAGGGTCATTGAAGTTTAAAATTGCAGGCTCAATTATGAGTCTTCTTGCGAATGAGTAGATAAATGAAATACATAAATATGTGTATAACATGATGAAAACTGAGACAAAAATGAAAAAGGATTTGATTTATCGAGTGCATTGGCCATTTATGCTGAAGGGTTAGGTTTGATTCCCAGAAGCAGCGGCATAAAAAACAAAATATTTCAGGTGTACTACCTCTTTCCCGAACACGGTTAATACCCCAGCTGTTCCTCTTGTCATGAGTTGTAATTCTCATCTTTACCGATCGGACTCGGCAGAAAATTGAAGGTCCCTCCATGGTTGGGATTGGTCTTTCGGACTCGTACAGTTGCAATAGTACTTAAAGCCATCGATATTCGGATAGTATCCCTCCTCTTGTTCCGAAGAGATGCAAATCCATTACGTAAGCTCTTGTATCTGTCCTACTCTATTGTCCTCTTTCCGAGTGGAAAATAACATTTTCCAAGCCTTTCCTTCAAAAAGGCAAATCGTCTTCCCTTTTTGACTATTGTTCAATTGCATTTACAATGCATTATGCGAAGGAAACGCTGATAAATTATATCAGGTGCAGCAATATCTTCAAGAACAAAAGTTTCCCAATGTCCGGTATTAAGGCTTTCATAGCAATAGGTCCACTGCTGGTCTGATGGTATACTTCACCAAAAAGTGGCAAGTCTTTACATCGTTTCATGAGAAAATAAGATCACTGCAATCGATATTTCAAAAGCATTTCAATAAGTTTAGTATGAAGCTCTCTTATCAAGAATGCGCCCATTTGGTATTGATCAAACTCTTCTTCGGTACATTGGAAATGGACTTTCAAAACACTCAATAGAAGTTGTATTGGATGATTTTAAGTCTGAAATTCACACATTTTTCCTATTCTTCTTTCTCTTCCTTAACTTCACGCCCGTGCTGTATTGAAACATTTAAATGGTAATCATAATCTCTTGAGCGCGTGTAGATTATAAAAAAAAAAATAATGGTATGCCACAGGGCTCCATTTTTCTCCAACACTCTTTCTTATATTCATCAATGATCTTTTCTTTGAAACTTCTAATCCATTTAATTGTTTTTCTGACCACAGAACTCTCATCTTCTCATATTCGATCCCATATAGACGTCCTTGTCCCTAAGATGTGGATTTAGGACGGCAGCTTATGACAAGCTTATTAAATTCTGATCTCAATAGCAGTATCAAATGGGAAACTATAAGTCGCGTAGAATATAATGCTTCAGAAAATCAATGATGTCTCCTGTTGTTGAAGCATGAGTGGCACCTGCATTGGGAAACAGAACAGTTTTCAGTTCTCGGTATTTGCATCACAGACCACCTTGCTTGAAATGACCACACATTCGACGTCGCCAAGAACCCTGCTAAGTGCTTAGGTTTTCTTTGTCGTTGCAAGAAATTTGTCGACCCTTACAGCCAGTAATCCAAAAGGGTCATATTCGTCCCAATTTCGAGTACAATTCTCATAAGATATATTTAAGTCTCTTCTTTTGAGTAGCATCCAAAAAAGAGCTTTGAAAATGACAGGTGATAGAACTATAACAGAAGCATTTGAATCTCCCGAGCGCCGCCGCATTTTTTCATTTATTATACATATTACTGTTATTTTTACAAACAGTCTTCTAGTGAAATGGCCACTTGTATTCCTCCCCTTAAACAATTCCATCGCTTCAGGGAATGTCCATCAGTTTACCTTTGTTACCTTGACAAATTCAGAGATGTCTTCTTTAGCCGCACTACATGAATGTGGAATGATTTTTTCATCCCAATACTTCCCTCTCACTGTGATGGTCAGACATTTGAACCTTTTTTAAATCCTCTACAACCTTCGTTACCGCCCATTCTATGCTTTAATCTTTTAAGGGTAGTCATAATCCTTTTAGTGCGCTTAAAGTATTAAAAAAAAGAAGCACTTTATCCACTCTAAAGTATTGCCACCCATATTTTTTTCCTTGGTCTTTAATATTAACAATTTCCGTTTGCCAGCAATTTCCTTAAAATCACCCATTATATGAATTTTAGTATCATCTTTCCTAAGCATGTTTTATAATTAATTCTCATCGAGATATTCATTCACCAAAAAGTCAAAAATAGCTTTTTCTATTCTCCGTTTTTTCATCCTTACTGGGATTCCGTGGTGCATTAATTTTTAAAATCTTAAATGGGCGAAATTTTGACGTAAGTAGTGTCAATTCATCAAACAATGTGCATCAAGCTAAAATTGAGACAAAAAGTTACAATCCTTTCACTGTATGAAGAAGCTGTGCTTTGGCTCGATAATGCACTTAAGATGAACAAAAAGCCCCATCATCACAATACAACAATCTCTCATAAAAACTGTTATGAAACTTTTAAGTAAATTCACAATCTCAAGTCTCATCTTCAGAAGAAGAATTCTAAAATCATTAAAAGCATCTATCCATCCATCCGTCCAACCGTAAGTATCTATACCACGCCTACCGTTCTACATATGCATTAAATTTTTGTATATCTTTGCGTTGGTTTTCAGTTCATAAATCTTTTTATCGTCAACACTGAGACAAGCATTTAATTTTTTTGTCAAAATGATTTGCTGCTACAAAAGCTGACTATTTGATAAGTCGTCGTTTTATTGGTCCAATTTGTCAAACACCTGCAGCCAGAAATATCCGAAAACACAATTTTCATAGGTATTTTATTTTTTTTTTCGAATGACTTGATAGACATTGAATGAATTTAAACGGAATGTCCGATGTCCGTCCGTTGCACTGTGCATGTGCATCACAATCTCACAACATGGTGCGTCGCGTCGTCCAACCAAATGTTACCTCGGGGTGAAACTTCTAAATTGCATTTTTGATGAATGACATTCGGATTTATATTGAGGGTTGTGACTTGGGATGTGTTTTTCGCTGTGTTGCTGTGTGTGTGTGTTGGGATTGTTCTCAAATAATTGGCAGTGATGTGGATTTTTTTATTCTTTTAAATTTTTGTCAATCCAAAGAGTTTTATAGACATGACACACATAATTTAGACGTTTGAATAAAACAAAATCAAATAGGTTTTTGGATTAGTGCCCGAATAGAAGTTTAGAATTGCAATGTCATATGCAAATAATTGAGCTGCATTTCAACTCGACTAATCACACACAACTTTCTAATCAAAGAGTGGCTAATTGTTGTGATTCGGCAATTCTGTCGAACTCTTAATTTATTTTCTCTGATCGATTAGGTTTTTACCTGAATTGGTTTTAACCATTCCAACAAGTTTGATGGGTTCAGTGGAGAATATCAACTAAATGGTTTAGATCAGGGCTCTGTAAATATTGAGGTGGCACACAAAATTAAGATAGTTTGACAAGAACTTGAAGCTAACAAGGGATTTTACCTTTTTACTTAAGCTTAAAAAAAGAGATGGACAATTTGAAAACATTTGTTATCTCTTAAGAAATTTTTATATTTAAGCAGTTTGGTCTAAGCACTTATTAAATTATATGTAATTAAAGGCAAAAAATATAATCAGCACTCTCACCAATTCCATTGTAAAAAAAACTTCTACGAATCCTGAAAAAAGGATCACCAAATCCGTTCATAGGGCCAATTTGTATGAGATTTTCTACTACGATGGATTCTGTGACAGTTTTTGTTCGGGATTCCTAGCAATAGGTAATTAATATCTCGTTAACATGAATGGCTTTATGGATTGTTCATTGATCCAATTAAGTCAAACATGGATTGAAATCTTAATTGAAGTAAAGATATGTTCATTGTACCTGATTCGAACGCAAACTCATGATTGAGAAATACTCCAGAACCTTGATGGCTGGAATTATGTGTCAACATCATCATCAAGATATTGTTCATATTTCACTTGATTATAAAAATCATAACGTGCAATAACAAAAATTGATAAAAAACTTTCAGAATTCCATAATATACAAAAAATTACTCATACGCCCAAGTGCACACTTCAATGTTCGTAAATGTAATTTAAATTAAATAAGCAATGGGGTGACAAAAATCTGACTTTCTGGTTTAAGGATTAAGGTTGGTTGAGATTTAAGCAACTTGACAGTGGTTTGTTGACACTTTCACAATTTAAAAAAAAAAAAGTATGAAAAATGTCAAAAGTATACTGATAAAATAAATGTTTTCTTTGATTTTCGTATTTTCTAATACGTAAGACCAAATGTTTAAGCCATCAACCACAGCTCCTATATTGGACTTAAATTGATATATAGCTATCTTCACTTTTTTTTATAATTTTGCGTGTACCTGGGGGATTATGACCAGCCTTAAAATATTCGAGCAGAGTAGGAGCGCTTGGCAAAGTTGGAGTGGATTTAAAAGGATGCGCAATATCTTTAAATGTCTCAACATCACAATGGGGCCGGGTAAAGCATTCCACATTCGTGTAGTATGACTAAAGAAGGAATTGAACATTACGCCCGAGGTTGGGCTCAAGGGTAAGCTGATGGGCATTCTCTGAAGTGCGAATATGACAGTTGTTCATAAATGAACAGGAAGTAAATATAGATGTGCGCAGCAGCGCATTATTGCAAGATAAAATAAAAAGGAGATTTAAAAGGAGATGCCCGTTGCACATTGGCTTAAAATGCTTATACATCACAATGAGGGGCGGAAATCGAGTGGGGTATAGTATTCCACATTCTAGTAGTACGGCTAAAGAATGAACTATTTTACAGTACGCACGAAATTAGGCTCAAGGGTAAACGGATGGTCATTCTTAGCAAGACGAGTGTTACGGCGAAATTGTTTCAAGGGAGGAATGCAAGTGGCTATTTCATTAGAGCACTGTTTATAGAAGAAGCGATAAAACAAAGTAAGACAAGAGACATTACGACGGTGTTCGAGAGAAACAAAAGTTTCCGTAATAGACCTGTCTCCAATTAGTCCAAGGGCTCTGTATTCGATTCTATCTAAGAGGTGAAAGTGAGTTTTAGGAGCACCTGTTCAGATATGGGAGCTATACTCAAGCTTAGGCCGAATTTCTGCCTTATAAATTGTAGCCAGATCAGAAGGGGAAAAAAACTGCTTACATCTTCTGAGGAAAAATTTAAATTGGGTTCGACAAAAATTGATTTTTTTCTTGAAGTTTTCCCCCAGCAGTGGTAAAAGACTTAGGAGAAAAAAAAAGAACCTTTATTAAAAAGTGTAGACAGAGCTAAAATACTGGCAAACGTAAAAGGTGGCTAAGCAACGTTTAAAAAATAAAAAAGATTTTTTAAATAAAAATTTATGAATCACAAAAAAAAAACTTTTCGGGAAAAATTCCGTGGAGATCAAAAAGTTGTGAGTCGAGAAACAGTTAGGTCAACCTGGCGTCCAAACCAAAAACACTTCCAACAAAACAGTTTAAAAAGTTGCTTGGAATTGAAATCAAAATGGGTATCAACAGAGGGAAAATTATAGAGTCCCAAATGAAAATTTTAGAAGGAGTTCTGCAAGCATCTACCAACCTTTCTCTTCAACCGATGAGAAAAGAAAAATGTGAAGAGCTAGTGAAGAAATTTGAAAAACTCCAGAAAGAAATGGATGACAATCATAAGAAACTGACGACAGATGGCATCGGCGAAGAGGATTACTATCGTGAGGGCTATCGTGAACAAAATTTCCCTCGGCATTCTCCCCATCTTCAAAAATGGGAAACGACAATATTTCTGCACTATTCATTGAAAGCTGGCTGATGGTCTTTTGAAATGAGATCCAAAGGCCCTATGAAACTTAATTCCCAATATCAATAAATTCCAAGGGAAACTATCGACATTATTCAAGTTTACAATTTTGAAAGTTATGAAAAATTCCGAGGGAAATTTTATTCACGATAGCCCCCAATATCTACAAACAAATTGTACAGAATCTTGAAGGGATGATCCTTGAGTTTCAACAAAGTCTATCTGGAAAAACTTCAAGTCAAAAAGACGACCGGAAATATAACTCTGTTGGAAAACAACCTTTTTCAAAAGGAAATAAAATGCACGACTGGATCGCACGAACTTGCTCTTATGTAAAAGTACTTTGGAATTTAAGATACATTTTATAAATATAAAACATGGATTTAATGAGATAATAACGTTCAAATGCATAAAATTGCCGTCTGGTTTCCGGAAAAGTATGAATTTATGCAAATAAACTTTAAAAAATCGTTTTATTATTAAATAAATTTTTTATATAAGAAATTTCTCTAAAATTTTTCAAGAAAAAAATGTGGGATGCGAATTTTAAGTATTAAAAAATATTGATTTTAGGAAATAATTTCAAAAAATAATCGTTCATAGGATTTGAAGATATTGATTTAAAAAAAAAAAAAAATTTCAAAAAAACCCAACAAATATTTTTTCGAATATTTTTATATAAAATATTATTTTAAACTTAAGGGGACTCCTGCTGAAAATTTTGGGTTAAAATCCTTAGAGCCGTTAATGAGAAAGTCAAAAATCAAAAAAACGGGTCTAATAACATTTTGCCCCAAAATTTTGTTTGACCAAAATGTAGCTTATGTTCATAATATCACACTTAATTTTTTTTATCAAAATCGTTAGAGCCGTTTTCGAGATAAATAAGATTTTGCATTACGGGTGTATGGGGGTACCGTTAGTTTTGGAGGTAAAAAAAAAATTCAATTTCTCCTCTAGGGAATCACCGAAGACCCTTAACCACCGAGATTGAAAGAAATAGGTCCAGTGGTTTAGGCTGTAGTTCGAGGTACAGACATACAGACATACAGACAGACAGACAGACAGACAGACAGACATACAGACAGACAGACGGAATTGCCGGACCCACTTTATTCGTCTTCGCTATCATCGTAATGTCGTAAATGCAGAACTTGCCCTATAGTACCTATATCGCAAGTAAAAATGAAATGAAATAAAAAATCTTTACACCAATCAACTGTTGGAACATAACGACAAAGAAGTTGAAAACTCATATGAAGAAATAAGGGAAAAATATTTTGAAGAGCTTCCCAAGTAAGGAATTGATTTGGAAAAAGACGAGCCCAAAAATGTATTCCGTGTGAATTTGGAATAAGAAAAGTTTAAAATTCCTGCGTTCTATGGGGAAGTGAGAGATTGGGCAACATTTCACATCATTTTTCAAGATATGGTATACAACAACACTCGAATTTCGAATGCGAAAAACTACAATTACACCTATGTTTAAAGGGCGAAACATAACGGTTTGATTCGGAACCTGGAAATGAAAATTATGAAGCAGCATGGTTTCTACTTAAAAAGAGATATGACAACAAGAGTATTTCACTTACAACTCAATGGGAGAGTCTCCCAGATCAACCAAACATAAATAGTGAAAACGCAGAAATGAGTGTCTGAATGCCATCAGGTGTTTAAATATACAAATAAATGAGACAGACCCGTTCAGTTCATTGCCCGAATAATTCGAAAATTGGACAAAGATGGTCTCAAATTATATGAACAGACCACAAAGGAATCCAAGGAAATTCAGACGCCAATGGACATAATGGAATTCTGGGATCAGCTGTGCAGGACTCTGAAGGCAGTTGCTGAAAAACAACCCACATTTTAAGACTCGTAAACGGCCAATATATAAGATTCATCATACAGCAAAACATGTAATAATCACCAGAACTACTGATTGCCGAAAATTCATGGAAATCAGCGCTGAAAAGTGCACAAGCTTTGCGAGTGACCAAAAGATTTGCTAAAAATGTCTCAGCCATAAATGGGGAGAAGTTTGTCAAAACCAAGCTGTAAAATGCAAAGTATACACAAAAGGTCAACATGAACTGCTGAATCTAAGCGAATCAAGCTAAGAAAAGATGTCTTTGACTACCAAAGCACAAGGAACATTTTTTTTTAGCAACAGCACAAATTAAAGCCCATACATCAAATGGATAGTACGTCCTAATAAGAGCACTCATCGATCAAGGTTCGCAAATAACTTCAATATCAGAAAAAGCTGTACAGATGTTAGGCGTTCTTCGTGTCAAAAATAAAGCGAGGATTCATGGTTTAGGCAAAACAATATTCGGAGAATGAAGCCAAAATTCTTAAGCAATTATGAAGAAAACATAAAGAATAATTTTCTATTGGACGATCCGATGTTCAACAAATCTGACAGAATAGACATGGTGATTGAAGGAGATTTTTTCTGTATGAAAATGGCGTCAAAAAAGCTAATGGCACCGGTGGACAGTGAACTAAATTTGGATAGAATTTGAAATCGAGTCGATTACCACAATCCACGGCATGCCAGAAGACAAAATATCACCTTTAGACATCAAACAAATAAACATCAACAAGGATGTGAAGGTACTTAAACAGCAAATACAAAGTATCACCAAAGATGTCAAAGATGTCCTACAGTATTCTTATCCTTAACTTTAATTTTAATAAAATGTTTACTAATCTTTTATATTCGCTACAAATGCCAGTCATGAAAAATGTTATAAAAATAATAAAAATATACCTATCAAGAGACTTAAGTGGGTTAGTGGAGCACCTGCCAAAATATGGGAATTGTACTGGAAATTGGGATGAATATAGCCCTTATAGATTTCAGCCAGATCAGAAGAAGAAATCATTTCTTGTAACGTCGAAGGAAACCTAAGCACATAGCAGACTTTTAAATGTGAGGATTACATACAAGGTGGTCTGTCATGTACACCAATGATGATGATGCCGAGAACTGAGAGCTATGTTCATGGATAGCGGCATGAAGGGTATTTCGTGCCTTAGTGACAGAAGACAGCATTGAGTACTTTAAGCGTTAAATTCTACGCAGTTTATGGTTCCACAAACAATTTTGAATAAGCTTTTTATACACTGGCGTTCGAAATCTACATCCAAGGGCGAAATACGTGAATTTGGAAATGAATATGATGAGCTGAGTGTACTACAGTCAACAAAACAATTTAATGAATTAGATTTGTCAGAAAAAAAATTATTAATAAATATGAAAAAAAAAGTTCGAGACAAAACGGAGCCCTGTGGTACACCAGCATTTATTTTATGATCTTCCGACCTAAAACCGTCCAACATAACTTGTATTGACCGATTCGAAAGGTAGTTTCTTAACCAACAAAGAAGAAATTGATCAATGCCAAATGCACGCATTTTTGATAAGAGAACTTGATGCCAAATTCTATCAAATTCTTTCGAAATACTCGTATCAAGTGCAAAAGTAGTCTTAGTTTCTCTAAAACGTTTACAGTTATGTTGTCTTAGGTTAATAGTTCAATTTGCAGAATTCGTTTCATTATCGCACCATCTTGTGATTCTATGTGATGTTAAGGTCCTTGCAGTTTTCATTTTGTATCTTGTGAACTAGGGACTTTCTTTTTAGCTTTCATTAAATTTCGTCCCTTCGTTGGCGCTACGAGTCCTACATCCTTTATTTCCGCTGCTGGTGTTCCTCTTTTTTCTTCTGCTAATAGAGCTCTCCGACTAGTTCTGGTCCTATGCGCGCCGGCATCGCTGGCATGTACCGTCAAACTAGAAGTTCTGTTCTGATAGTCATGTCTCGTCTTCTCGTATAGAGTTAAGGAGCACATATAATGTGTAACTAAAACATTTAGCCTTACTGAGGCTGTAGACGTCACCGTGAATAATTATTCGTCCGCTCCCACCTAGATAAGGGAAGTGCTTAAATCGAACCTGCCACTATCTTCCAAAAGAATTGAAACTCTATCAGCAGTTGAGTAATTCAGAAGACTATGAGAGTAAGAGTCATGCAGGGGTAAGAGAATGAGTTTAAACAATAATACATTGTTAACAATAATTTCCTCAAGAATTCATATATGTATCTACTCCTGCGTAAATCTTGTATTAATTTGTATTTGTATAAATTCCATGTTAAGGACAAAAATGTCCTTATAAAGGGTGGTCCAACCATAATGCACGATGTTTATTATGAGTCACACCTCAACGTCAAGTTTTTTGCCCAACTTAATTTGACATTTTTTTATTTCAGTGTTTGACAAATTCAACCATGGAGAGGTTCACAATTGGACAGCACGTTACGATTGTTGAAGCCTTTTAGGAAAATGGGCGTTCAAATCAAAATGCATTTCGTGCACGTTTTTTTGGCCAGCATAATTGACCAAATGTGTCCACAATTAGCAAACCGGGTCTGTAGGAAATGTAAAAACACCTGTGCCTGCTCTCCCAGTTCGTTCTGCGGAAAGAATTGCTGTTGTTCGCGATAGGATAGTGTGGCAGAAGAGCCGTCAACCTCGAATTTACACACTTACAAGGTTCAATTGACTCAAGAGCTGAAGCCTACTGACCATTTCAAGCGTCGTCAATACGCTGAGTGGTGGGTTGAACAGACAGAAGTGAATG
The DNA here is from genome assembly GCA_911387755.1 of Chrysotoxum bicinctum. NCBI lineage: Eukaryota > Metazoa > Arthropoda > Insecta > Diptera > Syrphidae > Chrysotoxum > Chrysotoxum bicinctum. The sequence continues at coordinate 72,067,122 of OU426990.1, read as the reverse complement.
GTGATTTTACAAAGAAAATCATCTTCACCACAGTGGATTCGTTAACAAGCAGAATTGCCACATTTGGGCAAATGAGAATCCACGAGTGATTGTTGAAAAGCCGATGCATCCACAAAGAGTGACTGTTTGGTGCTGGCGGCGTAATCGGGCCGTACTTCTTCGAAAATGAAGTCGGCTAAGCAGTTACCGTGAATGGTGATAACAGACTTCTTATGGCCAAAAATTGAGGATATGGACCTAGACGATATGTGCTTCCAACAGGATGGCGCCATTTGCCACACAGCCAACGAAACAATGGCTTTTTTGAGCGAGAAATCCAATGGCCGTGTCATCTCACGTGTCGTGGCGATGTTAATTGCCGCCACGATCATGTGATTTGACACCGTTTCACTTCTTTCTTTGAGGACATTTAAAAGAAAAAGTGTACGTTAATAAGCCAAGAATAATTCAAGAGCTAAAGTTTGAGATAATTCGGCACATTAACGTCATTGAACCTCAATTATGTCTCAGAGTCATTGAAAATATGGACCATCGGATAGAGGTATGCCACCGAAGCCGTGGCAAGCATTTGGCCAATATTTTGCTTCACACATAATTGCAATAAATCCTTTTATCATAATAAAAAAAAATTAAGATGATTCTGTGAAAACTTTTTGTTTTATTTACAATTAACATCGTGCATTTTCGTTGGACCACTCGTCACTTGCAACTTTAATATACATAGATATCATCATAATAGATATGAGCTCAAACCATTAGTTAAACTTGCATGTGTTATTTTTTTCCAAAAAAGTTCAAAGGATTTCCTGCAAAAGTAAATGCAAATTTATGTACACAAATTAAATGGTAATTAACTAGCCATCGATATGGGCTATAAAATATGAGTTTATATTTATTTTCATATATTCTCTATAACTCGTGCTCTGTGTATTTTGTGAGCACAAATATTATTATTTCAAATGTTTTAATTTTTGCAAGGCGCAGCAGCAAAAAAAAACATCGCCCAAGGGAATACTAATTTTCGTGAACTCTAACAATAAAAATGTTTCTCAGTAACTTATTTTAAAATTAATTAATTGCTGCATTTAGAGAATAACCAATATGCACTAACAAAATAATATGTAAATAAGCTACGAGTATGTTATTTTAGATGACCCGGTGAACTTTGTTTCACCTATATATGTATATTATTGAAAAATATGGTCAAAACTTAAGACAAAATTTGTTTCTACATTAAATGCAACACAGTTATAAACTTAATCAATTTAAGGCTTTTTTTGCGGTGCGTAAATATAAAAAGATGAGGGTTTGCCGACTCGCGAACACGCGACGCATAATTGCATAAGCGCGAAACAGGAAAACTCCAAGTTGATTTAGCAAATTTTCAACAACTGGCTTGCGATTTATTATAATCATCGCAAATTGAAGACGCTAAAGATCGAATGGAAAATCCGTTGGAATCATCGGTGTACGCCGGATCAAGACATCCTCTCTTTTTATATTTTCCCTTAATAATTTTGGCTTCGATGACGTTATTCATTTGCTTTTTTACAGCCAGTCTCGTCCCATTGCACAATAGAGGTTGATTAATGCTACGCAGCATAATCACAACTGATCCTACTTTTAATTGTAAATTGTGAGGTGGTATAGTCCAGGCAAATCCAGGGACTTTAAAAACTCTGTGTGATAGTTGACTACGTCATTCTGGTTTGTAACTGTGGTAACTGATTTGTAAGAAAACAACTCTCCGGGAAGAAAAATCTGAATGGTTGCATTGAGATCATCGACATCTTTGTTTTCGGCCGCTAATATTGCTCGTTCACTCAGCCAATTAGGGTTTCTGAACTCTTGTTCTATGTCCGAAAAAACACGCTGAATAAGCTCTTCTTTTTATTGGACAAAGTGACAAAATCCGTGAGTAGTGTAATTAATCCGGTCGAGTTGTCAACTGTGACCTTACCATTTTCAATATCTAATCACTGCTATGAAAACATTAGCGCAGTTTGTTCTTGTTCCAAAAATACTCCCATGTTAGTTGTTATATTGTAGTGTCCTAATATGCCGCCATAAATTAGATGATTTTAAGCATGCGTTTAGTTCATCAGCAACAGTTGATCGGGGAATAATTAGAAGAGTCTGACGAAAATCACCTGACAACAGAATCATGGCTCCACCAAAAATTTTTTGGTTGTCACGAAGATCTTTTTGGTTGTCACGAAGATCTTTCTTGCAAAATGCAGTCGATAAAGTTAGTGATTGGACGCAGAAATGGCGTATCAAATTAAACGAAACAAAATCGACGCATATAAACTTTACAAACAAAAACATAAACAATGTTCCAATATTTATAAACAGTACAGAACTACCTTACTCCAATACCGCCAAATACCTTGGAATGAATTTGGGTGCAAAGCTTAAATGGAAAGAGCACATCAAAAAGGAAAGAGAAGAACTAAACTTGAAGTACAGAAAAATGTACTGGTTACTAGGAAAGAACTCTGACCTATCTATCCAGAACAAACTAATGTTATATAAGCAAGTATTGAAACCCATTTGGACATATGGCATCCAACTATGGGGTTGTACAAAGAAAACAAATGCTGAACCCATCCAAAAATTCCAAAGCAAGGTCCTTCGTGGAATAATAAATGCCCCTTGGTATATAAGAAATAGCGATCTACATCGTGACCTTCAAATTGAAATGGTTACAGAAGTGGTTAAGAAACACGCTGTATCACACAATCAGCGACTGCAAAGTCATACTAACTCCGAAATGGAGACCGTATTAAATGTACGAAACAATGTTCGGAGATTAAGAAGAACCAAGCCTCATGAGCTGATGGTCTAAAAGCTATGGGAAAGTGTTATTACCTTAAACTTCCCCCAATGCGATTTAAAAATAAAGAAATAAAAATCATTTGTCGATCTTTCAAAGATTGGTCCTGATTCAGTGGTGGTAAGAGTCCCACACTACTCGGTACCGATTCTTACCGATTGTCTTTTGAAGATTTCCATCGTATAAAAAAAAAAAACGAAGATCTTTCAACATTTTGCCCAGTGCCTCCAGTGACTTCTTGTGGACCATCGTACATTCATCCCAAACGATCAATTTGCATATCTGTAGAATTTTCGCCATTGCGCTTTTTTGGCGATGTTACAAACTGGTGCTTCGTTGATTGGCATGTTTAGTGGTTATTTCAAGGCAGAATGTGCTATTCCAGATGAAGTCAATGCTAGGGCTACTTCATTTTACGATCTGATCCTCGTCAATAACAATGAAATTAGGAACGTTTTTCCAGTACCCCCGGGAACATCAAGGAAGTAAATTCGACCAAATTTACTGTTCACAGCTTCCATCAGAGTATCGTACGCAATTCTTTCTTGTTCATTCAATAGCGGAACATTAGAACGAACTGTTTGGGCCAATACTTCAGTATCGTATTGTTGTTCTCCTTGCAACTCGTGGTTAAATGCATCACAAGTGGCTCTGTAACGGCAGCATATGATAAGCTCATTAAATTCCTATCTTGACTGCATTGTAGAATAGGGTGTTAGAAACCGCGTGGAATTTAACGCCTCGAGAACCGAAAGTGGTCTTCTATCCTTCAAGCGTAATATTCCACCCTTGCTATCATCTATGGATAGTACTTGTATCGAGGAAACCGAAAAGGTTTCCGTCATCGGTATGTGTATTGCTGACCATCTTTTGTGGCATGATCACATATTTGATGTTGCGAAAAATGCGCCGAAATTCTTAGGTTTCCTCAGATATGTAAGCAGTTTTTCCCCTTCTGATGTGGCTACAATTTGTAAAGCATACATTCGGCCTTGGAAAAATGGTTAGTGCGTTGGACTGTCATGCGGAAGGTCTCGAGTTCGATTCTCAGCCGCTGCAAGAAAGTTTTTTTCATTTCAGGGGTGTACTGCCTCTTGCGAGGAATTGACAAATTATCGAAGAGTATCTCTTGTCATGAAAAGTGCTGCTCATTAGCCGTTCGCAATCGGCAGAAAATTGTAGGTCCCCTCCGTTCCTGGTAATACGCACACAGGAATGTTTGAGAGTTGTAAGTCACTAGGTCCTGGTTCACTCCGAGCTGTTGCACCACCAAATTTATTTTATTTTTACATTCGGCCTAAACAGAGCCATTAGCATTAATAAAACGCAAAACTCAGTGTTTGTTCGTTCTTCACTTTTCTAAGCGTTATAACCCTGTCGTTTCCAGAATAAGGGCAATGGTCCTTCAAAGCGTTAAATTTTTGACAGAATACGAATTATAACCCCGAAAGTACCCAAACACGTCTATTATGTTTAAGAATTTCATACATTGTTTGCCAAATTTGTAACACTGATTTGAATCAGAATTGGAAATTTCATTTGGTAATACTTTAAGGCAATTCTATTAACACTCCCTAATTTTCGATGAAAAAGTCAGTGACAAGAAACTTTGGCAGATCTAATGCTTTGTTTCCAATTGTCTTTGCAAGACTCAATTTGACACGAAAGGGTGTGTTACAACAGCGACCTACCACTACTCTCTCTGCTTTTTACTATTTGTATTAGACAACAAACCTTGTCAAAGTGCGTCTTTGCAAGACAATTTAGCATACAAAATTTGTAAGGTATGATCTTTATAATATTGACCAAATGTCAGCACCCAACTTCTGTCCTTCTATTCCTATTGAACAAACCTACTCAATCTGCCTTAGACTCTGGCAAGGAATATAACATTTTATATTTTGATGATGAAAAGTGTGGTTTTTCCTTAACCCCTCACATTCAGCCCCCACAAAAACACTCTGACGCAATCATTTTCTATTACCTCTGTGCGGCGTCATTTACTCCTTTAACAAAAATAATCATGTTCTTTGTGGGACTTCATGCTTAATTCCCAAACCCACCAGACCCAAACTCATTGTAAATTCACTCGCAGATATTCGTTTTTTTCAAAATACCAAAATGTCGATAACAGAATAAGACATACTCTCCAACCCACAATAATTCGTCTAGAAAATAAACAAATATAATAAAAAAAAAGAAACGAAGAACAAAAAAAGAACTGTCAAAAGCAACAACCAACCATATTGCTGGTGCCCCTAGTGGTTTGGTTCATTTTGTTCAGTACTTTTGGCATAAATTTTCTTGAATTTTCTATTTTCTGCACAGAAGTTCGAATTTTTGTTTGTCCCTAAATAATTTTTTTCTATCGTGAGTTTGACGAATGGTGAAACGCTCGATTTTCTAAGGAATTTTCCTCAACTCTTGCGGAAAAATGAACAAGAGAATATACTCATTTCTGGTACTTTTTCTTCAAGATATAGAAACAGAACTTGAGGAGTGCGTCTATCATCACCGACCGACATCATCGTTCATCATTCTTTTTTTTTTTTTTGATAAAGGGAAGATGTTTTAGATTCTAAGATGCCTCAACCAGACAATGAAGATAGTTTGTCAGGAGTTTTGAAATTCAATTGTGTTTTTGGTTTTTGTGGCTTTGGCCGAAATATGTAAAGTGCAACCCGTCATCGACATCATCTATACTACATGTGCAAAGTTGATTTTGTTAAATATTTTGGAGCTTTCAAATCATCCCATTGGCAATCAATCATATTTTGGGGAAAAAGATTGAGATACTACCAATCTGTCGACTTCAGAGTGGTTAATCAATCAAAACTGAAAGTGTTGCAACCTATGTATAACCATAGTGGTTTATGTTTAACCTTACAGACAGCAATTACTTTATTAGTCAGAGATATTTTGCAGGGTTGTAGTTCTATTAATAGTAGCTAATTGAAGTTTGTAAGCTTTTTAAAAAAATTGAAAAACTTGATTTGTTTGAAGTTCCTTGTTAGGTGCAAAGGGCAACTTACTTCGTTGTGTTTATCATGTTTGGTGAGAGCACACAACTTTTTAATGATATTTTGCGGTACTGACGGTATTTCAAATCTTACACTTAAAAACAAAGCATACGATACAGTATCCCAATAGAAATTAGACTTTCACTTCGTAAAAATTCCGATAAAGCTGAATTTTGGTAGAGAGCTTTATTTGGATATCTTAAGTATTTCATAAAAAGAACATAGGGTCTAAATCCTTTTTGGGGAGTGAACAGGGATGAACTGCTCAGAAAAATAAATCTGACGTTGAGCGTCTTAGCATACCTGGAGTTGCCAGAGCTTACAAAGAGCACCTCAGCAAGAAGCCTTCTGTTGTGCATTCACCTACCACCGGCGGACACAACAGTTGTCTAAGTATCGCGATATCATCAAAGAGGTAGCTGAAACCACCGTAGGATACCAGCTACCAGAGAAGGATTCTTTCCATGGTATGATGATGAATGCGTTCAACTGAAACAAGTGACACATATGGTAATATTCTGCAGCGCAAAACAGAGTAGCCAGAGAAGAGTATCGAGCAAAGAGCAGAGTGGAAAAGAAGATCTTGCATAGAAAGAAGAGTATTTACGCAGCCTCGCAGCTCAAGGAGATTGAAGAGTCTCGCGATAGAAACAACACCTGTAAATGTGCATCATGTAGAGTGTTTAATTCGGCAAGAAGATAACCCGCTTCCAATCAATGAAGTACCAGTTCAACCACCCAAATCGAAAAGGCATGGTTAGCTATAAATAAGCTTAAGAACAACAAGGCCATATGATCTGATGGCTTACCTGCAGAGCTTTTCAAATACAGAGGTGATGTTTTGGTAGGGTGAATGCATCAAACCATCAACCAAATATGGATGGAAGGGAGCATGCCCCATGACTGGACCATCAGCTCCATATGCCCCGTCTACAAAAAATTGATCCTATTTCTTGCAAGAACTATCAAGGCATATCCCTACTAAATATTGCTATGTAAACGTCTGAAGCCGGCCTGTAATAATTTAGTCGACAAGTACCAGTATGACTTTGGCCCGGCTGAACGACAGTAGACCAAATATTCACATTGAGGCAAGTAATGGTAAAGACCGATGAATTTCAAGTTGAGACTCACCATCTATTTATCGACTTCAAGGCCACATATGACAACATTTATCATTAGGAGCTCTATATGGCGATGGCAGAAGTCGGGATCCCGAGAAAACTGATCCAACTGTGTCGCGTGACATTGAAAAATACCCGGAACAATGTGCAACTAGGGAACAACTCTTCTGAACTATTCCCAACATGCAAAGGGTTTTGGCAAGAAGATGCGCTATGATTTATTCAATTTCGTTCGTTAAAACGGAGGGCACTATATTCAACAAATCTGTCAAACTGTTGGGGACGATATCGACATCATCGGCCGGTTCAAACGTTCTGTATAAGAGACTTTTACGGCTATTGAAGATCAGGCACGAATTGTTGTTCTTGAAGTAAATGAGGACAAAACCAAGTTCCTATATGCTATCAACAAAAAAACAAATATCTGTCCACCGATACTGTCATTATTGATAGCCAATACTTTGAGGTATTAAGGGAGTTCATCTACCTGCGAGTTAAAATTTAAAAATTAACTCCACGAAACGAACGACACCTTAGTGGAGATCCGACGGAAGAATTACAATAGGAAACTGCTGTTAATTCAATTTAGGAAAACAAATGGGTTCAAAAATCCGTTATTCTTCCAGTCCTGTTTTACGGCGCCGAGTGTTAGGCTATATGCAAAAAGTTAGAGATGATACTGGGCTCTTCCAAGCCTCCTGTGTTAGAGGAAAACGAATGGAGGAGAAGATGAAACCGCCAGCTCTATCAGCTATACCAAGTCTTGGATGTAGTCCAGAAAGCCAAAAAACGTCGACCACATTGCCTGGGTCACACTGAGCAAATGAACAATAATCGTCCAGTAAAGAGAGGCTTCGTATCCTATTCTCCATGTTCACGATGACAAGGAAGACCGATATTCCAGTCTAAAGACCAAGCCATCGCTGATGCCAAAGAGCCTCTAGATGACTGCAAGCACCGTTATCGAAATCGCAGAGAAAACTGCCGTATCTCAGACAGAGACCCTTGATGGACAATGTTTGTATGTTTGAACCGTTACAAAATAATCTGTGTAGGGTAGTAGGGTTTAGAGAAAGACCGCCATTTTGAGAAAGATGGTGTTTTTGTTTTCAACAAAGACGAAGAAAATAAGAGGATTATTGCTGAGTGAGTAGAGTGATTGAATATTATTCAATTAAAAGTCATGTAACGTCAACTCATCTAACTGATGGGCCCACCGTGCTTTGTACTTAGGCAAAACATTTTTTGGAGTTGAGGGGACTTGAATTTGAATTGCGTTTTTGTTTTCATTGAATAACTCGTTCCGATTTCATTTTACAGAAAAAAAAACTCTCGGGAATTTTGTTTTCATATTTTGGGACAAAAATTAACGGTTCTGGGATATTGGCACCCCATATATGGGATATTGGTAAAAAAAAAGTATGCCATCTAATTAGTCAGTAAATGGATAAAAAAAAGTGAACTGGTTTTGAAAATTGGTCACCGATAGAAAATTTGTAATCAAGGCTTAAACTTTTTCACGCGTCACGCGCGATGTTTAGAACCTTATTTGTGGGATATTCGCAAAACAAAACATGACCTTGAAAAAGAAACTTTAAAAAATGCTAAAAAAAATCTATAGCTGACTAATTATTGGAGCAAGCTGTACTTTTATATGGATCTACAAACTTTTCAGGTGTTATACATACATGTTTTGGGAATATCCCAAAAATGAAATGCCAAAAATCGTTATGACCTTGAAACAATTCAACAAAAAAAATCATAAAAACAATCTATGGCTGACCAATTAGTTAAAATAGTTGACTTTTTATTAGGATCTAGTGATCTTTCAACTGGTACATAATTTTTTCCAATATCCCACAAATAAGGCACAAATAGTCGCGCGTGACCTTGCATCACCTTGAAAAAGTATAAGCCTTGATTTTAAATTTTCTATGGGTGACCAATTTCTAAAACTAGTTGACCTCTTTTGACAAATTACTAAGCAATTAGATGGCATCCTTTGTTTACGGATATCCCATACATGGGATGCCAAGATTCCAGAGCCAAATTGATCGACGTGAAATTTGGATGAATGAAACGGTAAGTTGATTTCACGACAAGAAAATGATGAATGACGAGCAAATAATATATCCTCTTGACAAGTTCGTTTTTTAAATACAACAATCCTTGCGAAAAACCGAGAATATATTTTCGTCAAAAACTTTGGAGTTTAGGTAATTATCATTCAGCGAGGTTTCGGTTAGTTCGAAAATGTCATATTGAGAAGAAGAATGCTATATATATTTGTTTTGTACGAAAACCAATAGAGGGCCTATTTCTTGGTTCATCAACAAGCAAAATTGTCGAAACTGGGACAATCACAATGAGATCCACCATATTGCAATGCATCCAGAGAAAGTCATTGTTTGGTATGAATTTTGGGCTGGCGGCATCAACAGTCCATACTTCTTTGAAACCGAGTTGTCCAGGCCATCGCCAACCGTAAACGGCGAGCGCTATCAAACGATGATAACCAAATTCGTTTAATCCGAATTGGGTAAAATGGACAATGATCACAAGTGGTTTCAACAAGACGCCGCTAGGTGCTACACAGCCCGTGCCACAATGAACATTTTGCACGAGCTTATTCCCAACATGGGTATAATGTTACAGGAAGCTTAGACTATTTCTTGTGGGGGTTTCTTAAGTCACAGCTCTATGCCAATAAGACACAACTCAGCAACCTCAGATTCAGCCTGATTTATAAAGTAGAGTTATGGAAAATTGGACGTTTCGGATATTCGTCACTCAGAAAAGTCGCAGTGGACATTTGAATGATGCTATATTTTTAACGTAATGGCATACATGGGTCTTCTTAATACATTTTAACGATATTTCACTCGCAGTTGGCTTTATTCAAATTTAATGATAGAAATAATTCAATGGTTCCTTTTCTATTTTCAAATTGTTTAACTCAAATTACAAGAGTGAGTCAATAAGTCCCTGAAAATTAAAACAAATGAAATCGCCCGCCACCTCAAATTAATAATTTAATTTGTCAAAAAGAATTTTTGAAAAGAACACACCCAAATTTTCAGACAGATCTATCGAATATTGTTGTTGTGGCAGCCATTTGATATACAAAGCGTATTTTTGTTAAAATCGAAGAAAGAACATGAATTTCGAGAACTCATTAAACCCTATTTTGTATGAGAAAAAACCATCACGTAAACCAAGAAGAAAGTTGACAAATATTATTGGGACTCTTGACCATCGATTGAAACCAATCACTACTGGTTTATTCAATTTCGGTGCGGTCGTTCCAGCACAAGTGTCGCCGAACGTTCTGGTCACCCAATCGAAATGGTCGATAAAATCTACAAAAAGCGACTGAAGGTGTGCGAGCTCAAAGACTTCACAGGCTTATCACATGAATCAGTAACTTCGATCTTCCAAAAATATTTGAACCTTAAACAATGATTTCCACATTTGCGTTCAATTGAGAACAAATGCAATCGTTTGCAAACTTCAGAGGAGTGTTTGGCAATTTTCAAGAAAAATTCGAGCAAGTTTTTGAGACACTTTACAACCATGGATGAAACATTGATTCACAACACATCAGATACTAAGGAACAGTCGAAACATTGGATTTCTCTTGGTGAATCGAAGCCGAAGAAGGCCAAGGTGAGTTTTGTTAGCAAACAAGGCCATGGCGACAGTTTTTTGGGATGCGCGTGGTGTTATTCACATCGATTACCGGCACATACGAGTATTAAGCATAGCTGCTGGATCGACTTCGAGGCGACTTGAAGCAAAATTTGGTTTGGTTTGGTTGCATGATTTGGGTTAAGAACTCCTTTCTCATCCAGCATATCAGCATTTTCCCAACATTTAGTCTACTGCGACTATTTCTAGTTGGGGGTATGAGATTTGGGCCGAATGAAGAAGTGATCGCTGGAGCAAGCATTCGATGAAATGAAGCGATCTTAAAGGAGACTATGTTGAGAAATATAATGTTTTCATGCCTAAAAGAGTGTTCCTTATTTAATTTTTCAGGGACTCATTAATTCACTCTCGTTGTTTAAGATACTCTGTTGTTACTTCATTCATTAAATTTTGAAATTTTTCAATAAGAAAGTTTTCAAAACCGAAACATTTTAGACCTGGATTCCAAGTTTTTTATATAAAACCCACGTTTTAAAGTCATAAGCATTTATTTGAGATTCTTCATCTTTTGAGTAAGCAACTAGTTTAAAATGGGAAAAGTTGCGGAAACCACGATTGAAAAACGTTCTACAGTCATCATTCTTATTAAAGAAGGCAAATCACAGCGGGAAGTTGCTTCGCAGTTGAAGATATCGAAGGGCTGCGTGCCATTGAGCGGCACGCTCAAACCCGACGTCTTGAGGATAAACCACGGTCAGGACGGCCTAGAAACTAAACACCAGGATCTGCTAATAGTAACAACATGCAAATGAAATAGGCGAAAAACAGCACCGGAAATACGTGCTGAAATAAATACAACACGGAATAAGCCGCTGTCCTTGACAACCTTCAAACGGAGGCTAAGAGAAGCTGGACTATTTGGACGAGTTGCTGTTCGAAAACCCCTTCTTCGACCACAAAACAAGCTGAAACGGTTAGAGTGAGCCAAAAAGCATAGAAACTGGACGGAAGAAGATTTTAATAGAGTTTTATGGAGCAATGAATCCAAGTTCAAGGTATTTGGCACAAAACGGAGGCTTTTCGTTCGACGCAGCGCTGAACAAATATGCTACCCGACTGTATAGTTCCTGCCGTCAAGCATGGAGGTGGTTCTGTGATGGTCTGGGTATGTTTCTCTTTAAGTGGAGTGGGAGATTTGACTCGAGTTATTGGAAAAATGAACAAGGAGGCGTATAAGAAGATACTTGAAGAAAACGCTTTGATCTCTGGACTAAGATTGATTGGTGAAGGATTCGTATTCCAACAGGACAATGACCCTAAACACATGGCGAGACTTTTCCAGGATTACCTTAAGCAGAGAGAAGACGAAGAAATTTTAAAAGTCATGACGTGGCCGCCGCAATCACTCGATATAAACCCTATAGAGTTATTTTGGGAGGAGCTGGATAGAAAGGTCCGGGATCAATACCCTTCATCGGAATCTGCGTTGTGGAATACATTACAGGATTCCTGGAACAATATACCAAATGAAAAAATTAAAAAGCTTATAGGTAGACTGCCAAGAATTGTAAAAAAAATAACCGAGTGTAAAGGAGGCTTTTTCGACGAAAAATCGGTTTAAATCATTTTTTTCTTTTTTTTAAATAAATTCCTATTTGTAAACAACATAATGAAAATATTTTTCACTTTACATATTTTGTCTTCTACATACTCATTGTTTACTAAAAAGTTTTTTTCGGTGCAGGAATTTGGTTTTCCTTCGAAAAATGAAAGTGGACTCAAACTTTTGTCCTGCAGTGTACCTATAAAATCTGCATCTGACTCTTGGGCTATAAACAGATTCGTATTTATATTTTCTTCTTGTTAATTTAAACTCCCTTCGAATATACCAACATAAAAAAATAAACTTTATTTATCTCATTTTGACAATTGCTGTGTTGGAAAATTACAATAAACGACATATTTTGTGGAAAATATTTTCATCACTTGACAAAAGGACGTATGTATCTACATCATTTACTTTATCTTTAAAATTCACCAACAAAAAAAAACAAAATCAACTTTTATCACTCGACGCCTCCTGTTCCGAATTTGTGAGAAGTCCTTGATTAGATGGTCTCCGTTCTGTAACTCGTGTCACTGATCCAGTTGCTTCAAAGTGCTTCACCCATGTTTTTATGGTACTCGCTGATGGAATGGCATACAAGGCGAAATGCCTTTTAAAAATTTTCTGTGCCACCACAATCGAATCACTATTTTTGTAGTAGGCTTTGACAGCAAATGCTCGATGTACACCCGTCCAATTATCCATTGTAACTGATGTTTAAAAAAGGACCCATGTTCTTTGCCAATCAAGAACAAAATTACAAAAATACTTTCGTAATGATTGACATTAATATGAGAATAAGGTACTTCCGGCCGTTACATGCTGTGATTCAACATCTTGATATTCATAAATTTATTTTAATTTCTTTAAAACCAAAAATTAAATATAGATGACACAGGTGATTAAGAAGAGGGCAATAAGGTGATGAAATAATTACCTGACGAACATGCATGCTAATTTGTCACCGTGTTCAACATAGGACCTCATTAGTCATATTATATTTAATTCATAAACTTTTATTCAAGAAAGAAAATAAAAATAATTAAAAATAAGATTCGCCAGACTACGTGGCAAGGCAATCGTAGGATGTAGGGTGAATTTAAATTGACAAATTAATCTTGCCAAGAAATGCCTTCTTTTCGTTTTGCTATAGGTTTGTATATTTGTGAGATTTCGACAAAGGAGGAGAGATAATAATTGCAAATAGAAACATCGGACGTTCTTGGCTTTATAGGCCCCAGAAGGCGGAGCAAGCACGACAAATAATAAGTTCTAATATTATGATTTTAATAATTCAAACCTGAAACTGACAAAAAAAAGTCACAAATGGGTGTGACCAAAGTCCATTTCATTGATGAAATGAAAAATGAAAAATACTTGTATACGAGTATATATTACCGATTTGTGTTTTTAATAAAGATTTGCCTTTCAATTAACGTGTACCCTATTTAAGGATTTAGTGCAAGAAAGGCAGCAATAATATACTAAAAGAACATTCTCCAGACTTATGATTGGCTAGAGTTTTTAGTGACAGTTCCGAATTGGTTTAATTTTGAATATATCCTTACTCATTATCTTCCCAAAAAGATTGCCAGAACTTTACACTATTTCGTACGACCAGATTTACTTTTATTGTTCAATAGTTTGGTGGCCGATACTTAACAGAGTGTGGCGATCCATTAGTTTAGTTTAATTAGTTTTAAAAATAATAATATTTTACTTAGTTTAAGAACAATTCGTCAATCATTCATAGAATAATTTATTAAGTTTGTTTATCGAATGTAAACAAACTTTTAAGTATAAATGGTGCTTTTTAAGTAAATAAAATTCAGTTCTAATTTGGAACTTTGGGCTTTGAGCACCCTCTCCATTGCCACATAGTCCATATCCACAACAGCAATTACCCCCTATTGGTCCGAGTTCACACGGACCACCCCAACATGGTCCTCCACAACATGGACCATCATCTTCTGGGCAGCATGGACCACCACAACATGGTCCGCTTGGAGGATCACATATTCCACCACCCGGGCAACATGGTCAATCACTTGCATAATGGCCCGCCAGTTCCACATCCTGGTGCTCCATATAGAGGACCCTAGTCGCATCCGCACAACCAACACGGTCCACCTGGAGGAGCGCATGGTCCGCAAGGTCAACATGGTTCACCACCTGGTCAGCACGTTCAGCACGGTCCGTCAGCACAGCATGGACCAGCTGGTAACCATGGTCCTTCAAAACCACACCCTCCAACTACACACGGACATCTTAGTTCATATTCACCAAGCTCACCTGGCCCACCAGCTTAGCTTCACATGGGCCGCCACCAGCCTCTCATCCCTCTGGTTTACATGGACCTGCCGCAGGACATGATCCTTCTCCACATGGTCCATCTTCTCATGCCCCCTCAACTCATGGTCCCACTCAACATGGACCTTCAGGCTTTCATATTCAACAAGGCAATCAAGGTCCACAATCGCACATGAATGGTCCCTCAGATCATTCTTACAAGAAGATTAGAAAGCAACCCTAGCTGAACTTGTTTATGGTGCAACATTAAGGCTACCAGCCGACATGTGATACGATGCAAAATCTTCGACCTATCCAACCTGAACGTCATGGTCCTAGCAAAATTTTCTCAACAAAAACCTCCAAAATTCGAATCATGTTTTCCTTCGCAACGATGCAGTCAAAATGCTACTCCAACAACCCTATGATGGCCCATGCCCTGTGAAGTCGAAGACGAGCAAATATCACACACTCGAGATCAAAGGACACCAAAATAAATATCGCAATAGACAGCTTCAAACCAGCATTTCTTTTGAACCATCAAGATCAAGACCAAATGCAAGAAAGAACGCCTCCGATTACAACCACTCAAACGACAAAATCTGGCAGAAAGGTTCATATTCCAGACAGATATCGTTGTCACTAGAGGGCGAGTACTGTGGCGATCCATTAATTTACTTTAAATAAATAAACATCAGTTCTTATTTGGAATTCAAAGAGTTAATATTCTCATTATTAAGAAGTAACTACAAGAGCTTAGAACTCATCTATAAACGTCTCATAACGATGTTTCCTAAAGGATGCCACCATATTGATATTGATGTTCAAATCAAACCAAATGATGCAAACAAAATTTAAGCATTTTGCAAAAAATGCAGCCTTGTTAAAGGTTGCGGCTTAAGAAATCCTTAATTTAATTTCTAAGAGCTATCCACAGGTGGAAATCAGAAGCTACATACTGCAAAGGCTACTTCTTGAAATATTGATATCATCCAAAGTCATTTGACATAATTTCAGTCCAACGCCAACGCTTCATTTGGTTCCGACGGAAATTTCTGCAGAAAAGCCTTGCAGCAAAAGGGTCGCAGTTTTCATAATTCATAACATCTATTACTGGGCTTTACGAGTATAATTGAGAACCAAAACCGTCTGAGAGGTCTGGTTCAGTAAATATCTCAATTCAAAGTGAACTTAAAACTGCATATCTAATTCTAACAAATTCTTTGTTCGACGATATTTCCGTAACCGAAAATCGTGTAATTCTGAATCGAGAATTAATAGACCTAGATGTTAAAATCAAGGCGAAATTTTAACAAGAAAATGCAAGACTTGCATAAGTACTTTGGGACTTAAAAATTGTATAGGACTCATTTAATTAAATTACTAAAACTACAACTCAAAAAGATTGAATTGAAAAAAAAAATATGCAAACTGATTTGAACAGTCCTGTGAACTAACACACATTTGAACATGTCTCATCAACCAACTTTGAAACAACGCAAAATCTGACAGCTAAAGTGATTGAACGGATATTCTTTCTTCTTTCCTGAGCCGCCAACCTATCCACATCTCCGCCTAAATTCTTAGCTTGAATTTTGTAACTAGTATAAGTTTTTATTAATATTAAATTACCTTTTGAATTATAAAATTACTAGCGTACCCGTGCGGGAACTCCCGCAAGCAAATTTTTTTTTTCAACTGAAGTTTTTCAAAATAAATCATGTGTCTAAAAGTTTCTGTAGATTCGCTCAATTTTTCTTGCATTGGAAATCTTGTGTGAAGTACGGAATGTTGTTTTTGGGTGTTTATTTTACTTCTGTGTGTCATCGTTGAACAGCTCTATTTGAAAAAAACGACTTACCACTGAAATAATAAACACGTTTAGCTTAGCCAAGAACTGTCACAACTGATCTCCTGTTCAACATGAGAAGTTAAAAGCGTACGAATTATTTTTATTTAACGTATGCATATGTACCTGGATTAAAACAAGACAGCAAACCAATAAATTCAATCAAGTCCTTTTCTTAAAGGTAATGGAGCCAAGCGAAGGATATTTTGAAAAAACTAACAAACAATGAGCAAATCACATACGTATGTATTTATGTAACTATCCTATAACAATGTATGTAGTTAAACCTGTAGGCACATAAAGTTTAACTTACCTTAAAATAGTTTAAGTTCAATTACACACAAATATTTGTCAATTTTTTTTTGTTTTTAATTCGGAGAATTTTATTTTTGTTTTATTTTTTTTAAAAACTTTTTTGAGTGTTTTTATCGTTACTGCCTAGGTAAATCAATCAAACAATGCCCCTCCTGTGGGCCCGCACCACCAAAGTATGGCATTTCAATGCAACTACTTATGTATGTATATGTACTACATTTCAGTGCAATACGAAGATAGAAGTAGAGATAAATAATTTTGGGGTGTTTCGACCACCCAATGCCCCTCCCCTGATCAAAATTGTGAATCTAAACCATTCTTAGATCCCCTTGAACACACACAAAAAATTTCATCAAAATCGGTCCAGTCGTTTAAGAGAAGTTCAGTGACATACACACTCACAGAAGAATTATATATATAAAGATTATTTAAATAAACTAAAGTATTGTTAAATACATATCACAAGCAAAATTTAAAAAAGCGTTAGAGAAGTTTTATTGATAAATACATTTTTTTAAACACGTAATTTCTTTTACATTTTTATATATGCCAACTTTTAGTACTAAATAATATATGCTTAAAGAAATTATTTAAAACAACAATCGTTCAATCGCTTTCAAGATATTAAATTATAGAAAGAAAATTTTAATTCTTTTTTCAAAAATCCAAAAAATTTATTTTTAAAAATATTAATATTGTGGCAACACTTCCAAAAGAAAGAATAAAAAAAAAAACAAATGAATGTTCAGAAAGAAGATATAATGATTGTATATAATAGAAAGAGACTACCGGCTAGGTAGAAGAATATACTGAGAGAATAAAGATATGATCAGTTGTTGTTGATCTGTTAAAGAGGAAGGATCTCTTATTTGTTTAACCGAATACTGTTTTAGCTTTGTATTAAGCAATAGTTTAACAGTTTAACTGCTTACAATATACTACATTATTTTAAATATAAAGACACTTCCGTACAACGTTTTTGATCGAAATCGGTAGAGCCATTGATGAGAAAATATAAAATTTAAAAACGGTTCCGTTAATAATATATTTTCTGAAATTTTGTTGACGAAAATGTAGATCATACTTACAATTGTATACATATTTTTTTTAATCAAATCGTTAAAGCCGTTTTGGAGTCATACAAAAATTTCAATTTTCACCTCTAGGGAATCACCGAAGACCTTAAAGTGGATTAGGATTTTAGGCCGACCGACAGACATACAAACAGACATAATTGCGGGACCCATTTTTTTCGTGTGCGTTAATATTATGTCAAGTTTGATCAAAATCTTGATATCAGAATATATAAATAAAACGTTACAGTTCATCTTCAGAACTTAGCCACGAGATAACTTTTAACCACAGGACCGATTAAGTGCGATATTTTTATTTTATAATTCACACGCGCTCAAGTGTTTATTGAGACGCTTGTTATGTCGAACTTAAACAGAGCGATAAACGAGCGAATGTGAAATTAGGGGGTTGGGAGAGAGGGGGTGTCGATGAACATTTGTTTTGAAAGTTTTTTCAAGTTGAAATGGCAAGGCAAAACCTTGCCGGGTAGATCATGCTATAATCGTGTTGTGCGACTAAAGAATGAATCTCAGTATTTGACGGTACGTCCGAAATTAGGCTCGAAGGTGAACTGATGAACATTCCAAGCAAAAACGGTAGCACGGGTGAGCTTCAAGTGAGCAAGAAATGGGAATGAATCCATGATAGTTATGTTTCCTATCAGTTTTAACGTTCTGCTCTGAATTCTAACCAATAAATGAAGAGAAGGCAGATCCTGCCCAAAGATTTAAGTTGTACTCAAGTCTTCGGAGTATAAATGCCTTATAAATTGTAGCCAGATGAGACAGGATGAAAAAATTTCTTCCATCGATATAGAAATCCTAAGTATTTAGCAGCATTTTCTACGGTTTTGGGACTGTGGTCAGTCCCACAATAATCATCTTTGACAAACATGCCGAGCATTGAGAGCTTTTTGCTATTTCGTCGACAATGGCATAGGGAGTAGATTTTGTTTCAACGACATTTAACAGCATTGCATTTTCCAAGCATTAAACTCCAAACGATTGTGTAGACCTCATTTAGCAATGCTGTAAAGGTTGGAGTTAAGTAACGAAGGAGATAGACGTGAATTTGGGAACGAATATGAAAAGTTAAGGATAAAGTCGTCGGCAAAACAACGAAGTTTAAGTAGCCCGAAGATGGAATTTAATTCCGAAACGCGTTGCTAATTAATATTTTTAAAAAATAGTTGTGTAAACAAAATAAAAAATAAAACTGAAAATAAAATAAAAAACTAATTAAAATTAAAATTAATATATATTTTTATTTTTATTTATTCAACGAAGTCGATTAGAACTTTCAGGCAAGAAATTATTCACAAAAACGAGGAAGAGAGTTGGAGCTAAAACGGAGCCCTGGGGAACACCAGCATTTATTTTGTGAAGATCAGACTTGAAACCGTCCAATACAACATGTATTGAACGATGTAGAATGTTGTTTCGAATCCAAGGAATAAGGGTGTCATTGATACAAAACTCACGTATTTACGATAAGAGAGCCTGGGACCAAATTCTATCAAATGCCTTAGAACTATCAAGCGTGATATTTCTTGAGCTGATGATTGATCAGCAATTTCATGAGCTTTGAAAAGAAGGGACATAAGTGTAATTTGTCATCGATAGGAGGAAGGTTCACTTAATTTAAGGAACAGTCTGGCAAAACGCTGTTTTCCATCTTCCAAGTTCCAGAACAATAGGAGAGATTGAAAAGCTTACGAAATAGTTTTTCCAGCGATAAAAAATTACCAGAAATTTCTACTGCCTTTGGGACATTTTTGCTTAAATTTCTGGTCATGTAAGAATTTTGTTCTTTTTATAACAGCGTTGAAATGATAGGAGCGGAAAACTTACTTCTCTCAACCAGATCGATGGTGGACTATAGTGATATAAGTCTGCACTGAAATGGACATATCAGATTCTTGACGAAAGGCTTCAGACGTTCACATGATATGGCAGAAAAAATCTTGTATGCGATGTTCAGGAAACGTATGCCTCTGTAGTTGGCAAGTCCAGAGAGTCTCCTTTCTTGAGGACCGGGCAGACAATGCTAACGTTCCATTCATCTTGCAAGCTTTCTTCCGACCATATTTTGCAGATGAGCGGGTACTCCCCCAACCAAGTCATCACCTGCCACTTTCAACAGTTTGGCAGCGAGGCCGTTAGCTCCAACGGCTTTGCTGAACTTAAAATTTGATACAGCTATCTTCACTTCGTCCAGGTCGGGTGAGCAGTTTTGTTGGTGTGAGTCGCCTCAGTACAGTGGTATTATCTGTATAGCAGAATTTCCACATTCTCAACATGGACTGCGGTTCTACTGGCGATGTTCCCTTAATTGGAAGCCATGCAGGCTTTGGCTCATTCTATTTCTTTCTGAGAAGCTGGTGTTCTTCTCTCCTCTTCTGCTCGTAGAGCTTGCGAACAACTCTGGTCCTTCACTGATATATCACTAAAATTATGGAGCACTTCCCGACACCGTGGAACCTTGTTATTTCTCACAACGATACGTCTAGTGATGCATAGAAAGGAAAAGATCGAAATAGTGGAATTTCCTACTCTTATGTAGAGATAAATATTCAACCAACTCCAAATTATAAAGGAAATTTTGTTCTTATGATAACTGACTTAAACCTGGGGGAAATCCTTTGCAAGCTTTCTTTTTCCACTAACAACTTTAAAAGTTATAAAAACTCGACCAGTAAACCCTCAAAATTTAAGTCAGCAATAATAAAAACTAAATTTTCCCTCAAAATAGCGTCGCCTATTTTTACCAATAAATATTTTAAATCTAATTTAAACATGCTGATTCATTGCAAGCTTTTCTAATTTATATTTTTGATACGTCAAGTAGCCAAAGTTCAAGAGTTTCCTGTGAATCATTAAACTTTTGGCAAACGATAAATCAATGTTAATGGTTTCTTTAAGAAAACAAAGGAAAATAAGTATACTTATCTATGCGCCGCAGCGTTCTTTATGTTATTCTAAATATACTCAGATTGAATAGCGTAACAATGAATTCAAATATTTTATATATTTATTTATTGCAACTGAGATCTCTTAGTGCAAAAATAAATAAGCTCAAGATTTAGAGCAAATACGTACAAAAAATAAAAACTGAATGAACGTTTAAGGAAGGCGGACATTGAAAATAACTTTAAAAAAATATATAAATAAAAAAAAAAACTAAAAAAAACTATTTAATCCATGGGAAGCCATGTTTTCAAAATTGACATTTCTTACATTTTTTTTGAGTCTCTAGTATGTATGGTGACCACGAGCAGCCTAGTTCTGTGGCCCAATTATGAAATCTCATGAAATCGTCGAATAGAATAGGTTTTGATGTGTCATATTGTTCTGGTATGACCCACTCAACCGGACCACTACCCGCTTCCGAAGCCATCAATACTGTGCGAAATAAGGCCCCATTTTGACTGTTGCTGAAGCGGCTCATAAGTAAATCGAGTGGTTAGCCGGGCACATGTGCACCATGAAGCCCAATCAAAAGCTCCCATTTACTAGCTCGCAGCCTAAAGAATATATGGATGTAACGTTGTTTTAGAACTAACAGAAGTGCTTCCTAGAGCCACCAAAATTCATCAAATGACGTCAAAAACTGTCCTTCCGAATGCGAATGATTATACTCTAATTTTGGCTAGAGCCATTTGCAGAGCAAATGAATAAATGTTTCCTTTTCATGTTGGTCATCACATGTATGACAGTTAATATTGAGGAATGCCGAATATTCTCCCATTACCTAGTGTCCGATTCAGGTCGATCGTGGTTATGTCAGGTCGGGGTCTGCGTATGAGATCAATTGTTTTGTTCGGTGTTTGTTAGAGGTGGGCCAAATATTCCTAAATATAAATAAGTGAGTTGGATTGTTCCACTTGTGGTTCGATTCGTTTAGTAAATATTGCCCTTCTTGACTCTATTCGCATTCACTACCATCAATGCCAAAATGAACCGGAATTCAGCTTGGAACCAATCACTAATCAACATTTTTATTCAAGTTGTAATTTTAAAATCCCTTTATTTGTTTACATTTCCAGTGGCTAAAATAAAGACGTTCAAAAGTGGTCGCCTATAGAAGAATAAATTAAGAAAATGTCTCCAGATAGCCCTCTGAAAAGTTTCATAATCGTTTTGGTTAGGTTTGTAAATTTGTTGTGGCAATGAAATAATGAATCTTTTTTTGTTATCTTAACGAAATTAAAATAATTTATATTCAAGCTGTGGTCTTCGTAAATTATTTAGATTTAAAGTTCAAAGAATATGTTCCCTTATTTTCGATTGTTACAAAGTGGGAGGTGATATTAAACTAGGCGTACGTGTGCACGTCAATTGAGTACGATAAACAAGCAAGGAAAAGCCATAAAAATCGGTTCCACTGCATAAAATCCATAATTTGAAAAATACTGGAAGATTGACGACTTAAAGTTTGAAAATTTTCTGAGTCATTTAAAACCATCTTTATGAGATGTTTCCAACACAATGTATCTCATGACTGTTAGTAATTTGAAATTGAAAATCGCATCTCCCTTTTTTTTATAGCAGAACTCAAGGAGTCTGGATCTGAATCTGGTAAAAATCATTAGTGGGACGAAAATTCACTTAAGATGAACATGAAGAGGAGATCAAACAAGATGAAACAAACGCTTATTTTGTGCATCGTAACAGAATGATTCACATAATAAATAAATGAATCATTTTAGGGTTAAGTACACTGCCACCTTTACCTAGATCCGTCTACAGTTAAGTTGCTCAGTCTACTGCTCTTTCTCAAGAAGTGCTTCCTGAAGAAGCTTAGGTATATGGAGAATTCTCAAAGATTATTGTTCACTCTCTGATATCTGGTAAAGTCTTAATTGCCTATGTTTTTAATGCAAGAGTACATCACGACTACATCGTGAGCATTTTAGAATCTGCATGTGACCAAGGACAAAAATATTGAGGTTTCTTCTCAGTTTGCAGTGACTAGTGTGGAAACCTGTAATTATTCTAAGGCTGTTCCTGCTTAATACGATACAGGATGAAAAGCTTTCTTGAAGAAGCATTTTGGACCACCTCAATTTTGGGAGTTCTGTCCATATTATTCGTCCCCGATGGGTTTTACCTTGTCGTGGTGGGGAGGCTTAAGTCTATTTCTGTGGCAACCCAGCTAGAGATTTAGGCAACTAAGAAAACCCAAAAATTATGTGACTAGAGAAGTCACGGCTAAATATAAGGAAAAGCAATTGAGAGGGGTATTCCATTTTGCTATAATGTATTGGCCTAGCAATCTATGGAATTGATTTAAGATTAAAGTTAGATTGCTTAGGACTATCGTTCCTAGTTGTTGATTACTACTTCGATCGATGGCTGGGTGTGTGTATTCTACGGTTGACAGGCCTTGAGTTTTGCAGTAACTCATCTGGAAATGACCTCACGGTTGCGAAGCTCCACCGGAAGTTATATTCTGGCACCATGGGAGATAGTGCCCAATAAAAAGTACTGACAAGCGTCATAAAAACGCGTCTTTACTTAAGCTTTCTACGAGATAGGCCCCCTAGTGGGAGTATCATGGTGGCTGTGGTTTATTCCGAATGCGGAGACACGTGGTTTTCAAGCGTGCTTGAATTCAAGAAGTGTTAGATAGACCTCGCCTCACAGCATTGCTACTGATATGGCTTCGGCTATATCAGAGCTCATGGTCAGAGCTCAATCTAACTCCTATGTGGGTAGGCCCACCGTGGAAATAAGTCTTAATTGACTGGTGTCCACGTAAAACACATTTAGGTTCTGTTCTGTCCATATTATTGATCTAATGGCCGACTCTTTTGTATTGATTCTAATTTAAATCACATGTTCTGCTTCTCCACAACGGGCATCAGGCCCCTTTAGTCGTTGATCCTGCTTTAGCTGAAGAGTTTGCTTCTATTGACACCTACGTGTCCCGATACCCAATTATGTTTGACATTATTATGCTTGCCGAGGTAGCTTGGCCTTCCCAAAAACTCCCATACAAGTTTAGAATGGAATAACAATTTAACGCGATTCGAGATGGTGCTTAATTAAGGTACTAGCTTTGTACTCGTATATCAATTCAATTCAGCCTGGTGGTGGCGCAGAAATTAGCGCACGCTTTTACAGTGGAGAGTAGGACAACATACAAAACAAGTAGTAAAAATTTAGCAAAGACAAATCTAGCAATTGCTGTCCCTAGCCTTAAGATGTCGCCACAATCTTTCGTCTTTTTGATAGTACTATAAGTTTTATATACAAAGATACTAGTACGGTCTAGAATGTCAAAAAAGCACGATTTTTGGGATTTTTTTCCTCGAAAACTTTATTAGGTAATAACACATTTTTTTGTAAATAACGAATACATGCGTCAAGAGTACAAAAAAAAAATTTCGAATTTTGGCCGAATTAAAGAGGGCGCCAACGTCGACTCATCAAAAAATACATTGTCCCATTGCGGACAGTTAATCTCAAGATTGGCTGGACTGAAACAAAAAAAAACAAAATGGGTTATTTAAAGAAAGGTTTCTTACGGAGACAATTTACCACAATTTTTTTAAAAAGTTAAAGTAAAAACCAAAAAAAATGTCAAGATTTGAAATTTTTTTTTTTTTTTGTAATTTTGTTTTGGTCATTTTTGGGTCGCCATTTTTTAAAACATAAAAATTATCAAGTTGCAACAAGTTTTTTGAAAATCGGTTCAGTAGATCCAGAGATTAACTGTCCGCAATGGGACAATGTGTTTTTTGGTGAGTCAACGTTGGCGCCCCCTATAATTCGGCCAAAATTTGAAAATTAAGACAAAAAAATTTTTGTTTTTACTCTTGACGCAAGTATTCATTGTTTAAAAAAAAATTATGTTACTACCTAATAAAGTTTCCGGGAAAAAAAATCACAAAATCGTGGTTTTTTTGGCGTTCTAGACCGTACTAGTACATTAACAGAAGTCGAAGCGAGTTGATTGGCACACTGTTGTTGGTTTTATCCACGACGCAAATCATAGAAAATAATTGCACGATAATGTTCACAGTTCAATTCAATTTTGTGACCGAAATGAATATTTCAAATAACACAACACAAATATCACTCGTATGACAAAATGTTCTAAAAACGATTACCATTTACATAGAATGTCAAAATTTACGATGACAGTTTCAAAATTTAACATAATCACACAAGTGTTGCCATATTTAAAGACATTTCTAGCAACCTGACTAATTGAATGGAAACTTTATCTTAGTTTAGTGTAAATCTAGTACTTTTATTTTCAAAATTATAATATTATCTAATGATTAATGAACAATTTGAATTTTGTCCATTTTTGTTTTCTTTTTAATATGTGGAAGACTCCAGATGTACATATCTCCATACAATTTAGAGAAGTTTAAGCCTCAGAACTTAATTTCGAGCATTTTCCGAGACCCATAGAAGACACAATACATGTTTTAAGGTATCTTGTTGACCGAATTAAATGTGCGATTCAGGAAAAAGTTCGGTGCTAGAGATTAACACCCCTTATAGTATCCGCAAGATCAAAGACATTTACCACCAAAATCAGAAAAATAAAATGCAGACTGGGTCGCACGAACTTGCTCCTATGTAATAGAATATGAATTTTAAAAACGAATGTTTTTGTAGAAAAGTGTTCATATGGATATTTTTTAAATTCTTTTAGTAGTAAAAGAAAAAAACAATGCTATGCAAATTTGAATTTATGCAAGATCAAGAAATATAAGCTTTAGTATAAAAACCCTTTAAAACATTTTTAAGAAAAACATTTGGTACGCCAACTTTAAGTTTTTATTATTGTACGAATGAAAATTAAATTTCCAAAAACAATACTGAGCCGCTTTTGCGATATCGAATTTTCCAAGAAAACAATGATTTTTTTTTTTTTTTCAAAAAATTCAAAAACTATTTTTTTTTTAAGTTTTGAAATGCAGTTTTTTTTAAACTTTTTAGAAGCATCTCTAAAAGAAATTTCTTTAAAATCCGTCATGTCGATAATGAGAAATTCAAAATTTGAAAAAATGGTTCTATGGTAGGTACAAGCTGCATTATCTTAATCTCAAAATTTGTCTCATTAAATTAAAGATCGTAAAAATTAGGTGAAAGAAAAAAATTATCAAAATTCTAGGCGCCGTTTTCGAGAAAAATACGATTTTTGAAAACCATTTTTTAATATTTTTAAACATTTGTATGGTAAATACCCTTATTTTTAGGTAAAATAATTTTCTTTCACATCTTGTAGATTATATCGAGAAACTTTTATTAATCAAGTTTAAAAAAAAATTTAGCATGGGGTTTTCGAAATATTGAGTTTTTAAAAAAAAAAAATTGAAACTTTTCTTAAAAATCAAAAAAAAAATAATTTTGCACAATTTGAATACACAAATCTGTTCAAATTGCTGAGAAGCCTTAGCATAAAAAAAATTATCAAAATCGGTGGTACAGTTCTTGAGAATATCAAAAACAAAAAAATGGTTCCATGGGGGGTACCCTCAATAAACATTCTTACCGATTTTTTTTCAACCACTAATATCTAGCCTTAACTAAATGAAATTTTTTGTATTTTTATTTTTGAAATCTGTCGAACAGTTTTTGAGAAAAAAAAAATTCGAACAAAATTCGTATGGCAGGTACCGTTATTTTTTGTCTTAAAAAAAAAAGAAAAAAATGTATGGGGGGAAAAAATTTAAAGTGATATCTACCAAGTTTATAGAAAATAGGTAAATAGGTCTTCGGTATCATCGTAATGTCAACTTTGATCAAAATCTCAACTTCGTTTTTTTGCGAATGCATAAGTAAAAACAATTAAAGTTTGGAATTGATTCGATAAATCAAATTTGGCCAGTCCTTGTGTTGTATAAAAACGTGTCTCTCAACCGAATTGACGAAAAAGCGTCTGTAATGCCACACAAAATATCGCAATATGAGTGTTAAAGACTGCATGTCATGTGAACATAAGTTATCAAAGTTTTAAAATATGTATATTTTTCAAATGTTTAAATTTTGGTAGTAAAAATACCAGTTCGTTGATGGGCGGGGAAAATTGTTTCCCAATGACTGCTTTGTAGAAAGGTTTAAGCAATCTGTAAGCGGCCTTTATTTAAAACAAGTTTACGATGACTCTACACCACCGCATCGCACCGTCGAACGTACCATGAACCAAGACGGTCGATCAGATGTTAGCAGGACCAACTTTGCCCCTACGAGTAAGTTTCTAATAATACCTATTTCTAATTTCTCCGGTGAGAAATATCTTCACCAAAACATAGTGAAAGTAATTTACTGTAGTGGTGAAGTTATTCCCCATGCGAAGTTAGTTTCCTGCACCTAAATAAACATCGATATAGATTACAACAAGTTCACCATTATCATAATAACTAATGTATGTCAGTGAAGGCAGAACCCAAGAAGAAAAGAATTAAAAATGAGCAATTCAAACAAGAAACATGATTGCCTACTTAAAAATACACACCTAGGTTCTCTGCAGGTGTAGAATACGAATACGAAATACCAAAACCAACTAGTGTACACCATAAAAACAGATAAAGTCGAAAACCATACCGGAGCATCCATCCCCATCGCCATTCCGACCACACAATAACTAAAGAAGAAGCATATTTATTACTCTCATCCCCGTTAAACGCTGATGTACAGGGGTACAAATCACTTTCTCAGAGCTTTTGAAGGAAGCACAAGCAAGAAACATGCTTCTCGTATTTCCCGAAAGGCAAGACCTTATCTAGGCAGAAATACCAGAACCCAACAACAACTACAAGGACGACGAAAAAAATTAATTTTCCGTTTGAAAATGGCCGTTTTCACTAAGACGCAGCGCCCTCTGCACCAATACCGGGCTACCGGCGCAGCCTGATGATGTAATTCTCATCAACGCTTAACTACACAGTTATGATTGCTGTTGGGCGCGTTTATTATTCATTTTCGCGGGTTTTATCGTATTTGATGCGGTGACAGCAGCGGGGTTGAACAGCAAATGTATTTCTAATGGGCCTCCTCCACTACCGCATCCAGATTGTAAGTTAGAAATGTTTCTTTCGGGGTTGTGGTTTAGGAAGATTGGATGTTTGGGATGTTAATGTTTATACTTGTATACCTATTCCTATGTATAGTTGTGGCCTTGCTTCTTGAAGTCATCTAGATATGAATTTTCTTGCTGTAGTTGTTTTGATAGATAAAATTTTTGCCCTCGAAGGATAGGAGAGGATGCTGTAAAATCTGTGCCTTCAAGGACATAAGGTGATGAGAAGTTGTCAAACATTTATTATTATTGTTTTTCATGCTGTTTTTTATATTTTTTTTTTCGTATACATAAATGTATGTACGTAATGCTACGAGTATGCTCATAACTTGAGTCATAAAAACTATATGGGATATGACTTTTAAAAATAAACCTGCGACATAGATTTATTGCGGTTTGGATTGCATGATGACTTGGGAGTTCTGGTAAAGAGATTGTGTCGAAAACGGTTTACGGCAGATAACATTTGTACAATATATAATATATTATAACATAAAAGTAAGATGTTTATTAAAGTTTTTCATCACATCTGAGTTTCCAGATTGAACGGTTTTTCGAAAATCATGATTTTCCTAGTGTCAAAGTATGATTTAAGATCACAAAAACTATGGAGCCCTTATTATACTGGACTTTGAATGTTATGTTGTTCCTCAAAGTCTAAGGTATTGAAAAAATTTGGTGTATACTTTATCACTTTATTTCCCTTTGTTCTAAAGAAGGGATTAACATCGACTTGGACCACTACCTCTTTTAGCCCAGGTTCGACTGTGGACATCCCGATCCAAGCCAAAACAAGAAAGTTCTGCGAGGAAGTTCGACGTTGGACGCTTACAATCGCAAGAGATCGCAAGGTCCTTTTCCGATCGAGTTTCTAACAACCTCTTAAGAAGTTCTATGATGCCAGCATCAAGTATTGAGGACCAGTAGCAACATTGCCAAGCAGCCAGCAGAGATGCCGCCTCTGATGGGCTGGGTTTTACATGACCACCAGAACGAAACCCCTGGTTTGATGATGAGTGCCGGCAAGCACATGCAGCAAAACAAAAGGCATATAAAGCAGCGCAGTAAAATAGGACTAGAGCTGCTCGCGAGCTCTACGAGCAGAAGAGTCGAAAAGAACAACGGCTCCTGAGAAAAAAAAGGCACTTGCATCGAAGAAACCGAAAAGCTCTCAGTACTCGGTATGTGTGTTAACGACGATCTTCGTTGGAATGATCACATACTCGAGACCGCCAAGAATGCTGCTAAATGCTTAGGATTTCTATATCGATGTAAGAAATTTTTCACCCCTTCTGATCTGGCTACCATTTATAAGGCGTATATACGTCCAAAACTCGAGTATAACTCACACCTTTGGGCAGGCGCTGCTCAATCTTCTCTCCATTTATTGGATGGAATTCAAAACAGAGCGTTAAAACTGATTGGAAACAGAGCTATAATGGATTCATTCCCATCTCTTGAACACCGTCGGAATGTTTCATGTATTTCCCTGTTTTATCGCTTCTTTCACAAGCAATCCTCACTCGAAGTAGCCAGTTGCATTCCTCCCATTTATCAATTCACCCGTGATACCCGCCTCGCTAGGAATGCTCATCAGTTCACCCTTGAGCCTAACTTTGGTCGTACCGTCAAATATAGAGATTCGTTTTTTAGTCGCACAACACGATTATGGAATAACTTACCCGGCACAGTTTTCCCTTGCCATTTCAATTTGCAAACATTCAAAACCAATGTTCATCGACACCTCCTTTCTCTCCCCTCCTAATTTCCCCCTCGCCCGTGCTGTGTTTAAAACATTATAAGGGTCTCGTAACATACCCTTGAGCGCGAGTGTATTATAAAAATAAAAAAAAAAAAGAAAAGAAAGAGCATGAGAAGCGCTTTATCGAGGAAACAGAGGGATGCCATAGCAAGAATGAGGTTCGGAAGTTTTACCAGAAGATAAAAAAGCCGAAGTCTGCATGGATAATCAATCAAATTCATGCTGAGGATATGGAAAGAACATTTCTCCAATTTGTATAACGGCGTTGAAGGAGAAAATGTCACTGCTATAGAGATAGTACCATTCGACCTAGGCGACGCAGACCAAAAATACCGCCCACCCGACCTAGACGAAGTGAAGATAGCTATATCGAAATTCAAGTCCAAAAAAGCCGCTGGAGCTGACGGCCTCGCTGCCGAACTGTTTAAAGCAGTAGGTGATGACTTGGTTGGGAGAATGAACCAGCTCATCTGCAAAATATGGTCGGAAGAATCTGTCCGATCCTCAAGAAAGGAGACTCTCTAAACTGCCCCAATTACGCAGGCATAAGTCTCCTGAACATCGCGTACAAGATCCTTTCTGCCGTATTATATGAACGTCTGAAGCCTTTCGTCAACAACCTGATAGATCAGTGCGGCTTTAGACCAGGAAAGTCCACCATCGATCAAATATTCACATTACGGCAGAACTTGGAAAAAACCTAGGAGCTACTAATCGACACCTACCACCTTTTCATTGATTTCAAAGCCGCATTCGATAGCATCTATGGGAACAAACTATATATGTAGAGCAATGTCTAGTCTTGGCATCCCTGACAAACTTGTCCGTTTGTGCAGGATGACGATGGAGAATGCACGCTGCTCCATCAGGGTCGGAAAAGATCTCACCGTTGCATTGGATGTCAAATAAGGTTTTGGGCAATTAGAAGCTCTGTAGTGCGACTTCTTCAACATCGTTCTTGAAGGAATAGTGCAAAACTCACGCGTCAACACAAGAGGCACAATCTTTCAAAAATCCGTCCAATTACTCGGATACTCTGACGACATTGACATTATTGAAAGAACAAAGCCTGATTTCAGTGGCGCATTTGAGAGCATTGAGACGGAAGCCAAGAAGATGGGCAAGACCAAGTATATGCAGTCATCAAGAAAGGACACACAACACCGACGACGTATTGAATAGACAGCTATAACTTTGAGGTAGTTAAGGACTTCATATACCTAGGCGCCGCTATAAATTTAGAAAACTAAATCAGTGCTGAAATTAAACGGAGAATAACTCTTACCAATCGCAGCTTCTTTGGACTAAGAAGGCAACTGAGTAGCAAAGTCCTCTCTCGAGCAACTAAAGTGTCCCTCATCACCCAGTTCCTTGTCTATGGTGCAGAGACATGGACTTTGACGAAAGTGGATGAGAGCGCTTTAGGATGTTTCGAGAGGAAAATTCTTTGTGTGATCTTTGATCCCGTTTTCATAGACGGGGAGTGGGGGAGTAGAGGAGAAGATATAACCACGAACTGTACGGGCTGCACAGCGAAACTGACCTAGTCAAACGAATCAAAGTCCAACGACTGAGATGCCTAGGCCATGTAGAGCGAATGGACCCAAAAGCTCCGGTCCGAAAAGTCTTCGAATCCAACCCCGAGGGGTGGCGGCGCAGTAGGGGAAAACCGCGACTCAGGTGGCGCACACAAGTGGGAGAGGACCTCAACCAACTGGACGTGCGAAACTGGAAACAGCTAGCTAGGGACCGACCTAGCTCGAGAACCTTGTTAATTGAGGGCCTGGTCCACCCCGGGCTGTTGCGCCACCTTAAGTAAATAAGTTCTAAAGAAAATATATTTATTCCGCTTTCAATTAGTCGATGTCAAAATGTGTGTAAACAAATAAATTCAATCTTTGAAAATTTGAGGGCTTGATTAAAACTGTTTTAATTTAGTGCCATAAGAAATACAGGCCTTGCTTTTCGAAAAGGAAATTAAAAATATTTAACCAATTTTTTGAAAACTGTCATCTGCCCTTAGTGTTTTCATAATATAAAGGGTTTGCCAATAGGACATTATGAAATTTCTCTGGTGTTTGCGGCGGCCACATTGTTGAAGCTACATCTGTCAAATTAGAGATCGTTTATTTTGTGTTTCTTACCAAATCAACATGAAAAGCAATAGCGTTAAACAACATGTGAAAATTTATTAAATTGTTAAATGAAAGTGGGTTCGAGCAACATTTCATGCGATTCGCCAAATTTCGGTCGAGAAAACTTATACTCAACGACGAGGCCCATTTCTGGAAGAATGGACTCGGCAACAATCAAAATGGCAATGCATTCGACGGCAACATCTGTCCATACTTCTTTGAGAACCACGTTGACCAAGCCATCACCGTCAACGGTGGACTTCCAGAACGACATCTGTTGCAACAAACAAATAACAGCCTTAGCTAACCAACCACTATAAATTATAGAAGTTATTGTTATGCACACAACACCGACACAGAGATTTATACTCCTACAGCGCCATCTGTTAGAAAAATTGCATATCTACTTTATGGAAGGAACAAAAAGCTCTATTCCAATGTCATATATATTTTCCCTTATTCCAACCAACTAGAACATTCTAAGACTAGAACCTTTGCGATTTAGTTTCGAGAACAACTAATTTGAGTATATAAGGGAGTGTTACGGTGAGCACAGGACAGTTTATTTCTGATAATGAAAGTGTGTGCAAAAGCTTTTCTTATTGGATTGTGGAAAGTGTTATTAAATAAGTGTGATTTGAATTTGAATAGAAGTGTTTGAGTTGATTATAAATTAAGATTTATTGTTTTGATTTGGAAAGTGTAAATAAAGAAGAAATACTAAAAACAGTAAGAAGTTTTATTTAACGAACCTAGTAAAAATATTACAATATTTTATTTATTTTTTTTTTAAACGACACTTAGAAAGTTTAAAAACCCTATATTAAATTGTTTAACTTTTTTATTTTTGTTTTACTTAAAAATAAAAAGCTTAATATAATATATTGGAGTTTTTCTTTTTAAATATAGAACAGGACAACTTTATACAAACGAAATCTTAATACAGTACGTTCTCGATAAACGCAACTCTCGATTCACGCAACTCCTCGATTTACGCAACAGCTAAATTTATATCATTGTTGACTCAGTAATCGCAACTCTTCAAAAAAAATTTACTCGATAAGTGCAACTTTTGTTTTTATATGCATATCTTTATTAACTCAGGATCTTGGCTATGTTTATGTTTGTCTGTGGCATTACATTTTGTCTCGGCAGTTATTTTACAGCAACTTTTGAGTAACGGCACGATGAAGTTGTATGAATGTTTATCATATGTATCTACACAATGCAAGGTTTTCTGGTTAGTTTAATGAATTTTGTCCAGTGAATAGTCGCTTGTGTTGTGTGTTTCGAAAAAATGGGTGTTACTAAAAAGATTGTGAAACTCTCAATTAAAAGCAAAAGTGAAATTTTAGAAAAAATTAATAAAGGAGCTTCAATTAAAGCACTATGCCGTGAGTATAATGTTCATAACTCTACAGTCAGCAGAATAAAACGAAAAGAGGGTGCAATAAGAAAGTTTGTTTCTAATGCTGAATGTGGACCCGGAAAGAGGATTACACTAAAAAGTGGCGAATACCCTAAGATGAAAAAGGCTTTGTTCAAGTGGTTTCTTAATCAAAGAAAGCAAAATTTGCCTATTTCCTGCTCCAAAAATAAAGGCTGAGATAGCAATGCAGGCTTTCAATACAGCTATTCTATGGGCTGAACAGAATGCAGCCCCTATTGAAAAAATGTTAACTCTTCAAAACTTAGAGAAATGGCGATTTTAAAAAAATCTCAAAAGCCAAAAAATACAAACAAAAATGTCCATTTTTTTCCAAAAAACATAATTTACCTAGCTATGTAGAAAACTGAACATACTTACGAGTACTTATGTATTTATGTATATCTTAATGAATTAAATTATTTTTGTTTTGTTTCTTATTATTTATGTGTTGTTGAATAAAAATTTGTTGCATTAAATACATTATATACGTGCAGGTTTTTTTATTTTCGCTTTGCTTCTCGACTTGAGCCTAAAAACAATATTTACTCGGTTATTGCATCAACCTCGGTCATTGCAACCACCCTTGTTTTAATTAGTTGCGATAATCGAGAACGTACTGTACTTGCTAAGAACTGTAGGTCCATGAAGAGAGCAAATCCATTCACCCATTAAGGTTGTAGGACAGGGGACTTTACCGTGAAATACAACACCGAAGGTTGCAGCAGCAAATAAGAAGAATTGAATTAAAAGCATACAAATTAGAAGCTTAAGCCTAATAAACTTTTGTTTTTAATCAAAAACTGATTGCCAACTTAAGTAAAATCCTCCTATGTAATAGACTAGGAATTTTAAAAACGAATGTTATTAAAGAAAACTGTTCATAAGGATAAAATGAATTTTTTAAATTCTTTTAGCACTATGAGATAAAAACAGAATGCTAAGCAAATATGAATTTATGCAGGAACAAAAATTATAAACCGTTGTAGTGGTTCCTTAAAAAAATAAGCTTTTATATACAAAATTTTAAAACATTTTTAAGAAAAAATTTTGGTACGCCAACTTTAAGTTTTTATTAAAGTACGAATGAAATTAAATTTTCAAACAAAAATATTAAGCTGTTCTTGAGACATCGAATTTTCCAAAAAAATGACTTTCTTTTTCCAAAAATTGAAAAAAATATTTTTTTTTAAAGTTTTGAAATGCAATGTTTTTTAAACTTCTTACGAGCTTCTTTGCAAAAAATTTCATTAAAATCCGTTATGCCGATAATGAGTAATTCAAAATTTGACAAAATCGTTCTTTGGTAGGTACAGTCAGTTATACCTAGATTTTTTTATTAAATTATAGATCGTAAAAATTAATTAAAAGAAAAAAATTTTAGCAAAATTCTCGGAACCGTTTTCGAGAAAAATACGATTTTCGAAAACCATTTTTTAACATTTGTATGGAAGGTACCGTTAGTTTTAGATAAAATACATTTTTTGTCTCAAATCTTGTAGATTATGTTAAAAAACCGTTAGTTTTAGATAAAATACATTTTTTGTCTCAAATCTTGTAGATTATGTTAAAAAACTTTTATTTGTCAAGTTCGAAAAAAATCGAATATTGAGTTTCCAAAAAAGAATTTTGAAATTTTTTTTAAAAAATCCAAAAAATAAAAATTTAAGATTTGAATATGTAATAATATTCAAACTTTGGAGAAGCCTTGGCAAAAAAAAATAATTTAAATCGGCTGTACCGTTTTCGAGAAAATCAAAAACTAAAAAATGGACCCAGGGGGGCTACCAAAAATAACTATTTTTTGTAAAATTTTTTTTCAACCATTACCTAGTTTTAACTAAATGAAATTTTTTTAATTTTTTTTTTAATTCTGTAGGACAGTTTTTGAGAAAGAAAATATTTATAAAATTTCGAAAAAAATCATATGGCAGGTACCGTTATTTTTGGTCTTAAAAAAAAAAGAAAAAAACGTGTGGTGGGAAAAAATAAAACCCATATCTACCAAAAATCGGCCGAGCCGCTTAGGCTGTAGTCGAACAGACAGACAAAATTGCGAGACCCACTTGTTTGGTCTTCGCTATCATCGTAATGTAATTTTTAATCAAAATCTCGAGTTCGAATTTTTTTTACGAATGCATAACTTGCCTTATAGTATCTACCTATAAGTCGCAAGTAAAAATTGTCATAAGTTTTAAAAATTCTTTAAAGACTTCTAAATATTTTATTAATTTACTACAGGCCTTAAGATTTTTTTTAAGATAAAGACCCGCAAAACTCAATGAAAAACGTACTTAATTTTGTTCAAACGGGTTCCCATATATATAGGGCCATTTTAAAATAGGTTTGTCAAATTTGAAATAAGGCAACTTTATATTTGCACACCCTTGGTGATCTCTATTGTTTCAGTTCGATCTCATTCCCATTTAAACGAGGCTTCGAAAACGTTCCTTAATTTAATTTTCGAATAAAAAATTCCACTTTATCATAATAAAAATTAAGTGTTTTGATTAAATGCAATTTAGAATAATCATTCCCTCTTGAACGACTTCTTACACAATTCATTAAAGTGTAGCCCGAAATTATCCTTCGAACTTGTACTAAAGTCTAAAGTGAACTATTTCGTTAAGGCAATATATGTAATTTCCACAACTTTAGCTCTCTCACTTCAATGGAGTATTATCTGCTATACCAGTATGATATCCTCCGTAAAGCCCCTGAAATGAAAATCCTTTCGAATATATCTCTACACGTTTTATAGAAAGCACTTCTTCCTTTGCCCAGCAGAAATTGAATGGAAAAAGAAGTACAGTACAAAAAAAAAAAAAAAAAAAAAAAAAACCAACCGATACGAAAAAGCAATATTTGCTCAACATGAAGACATAATGCCAAGACCGCATAAAATGGCTTTGTGAAGATGCAACATATTAAAACACTCGTGACATCCTGCATTTTATGGAATATTTTAAAATGTCGTTACTGTCAGAGGGATTTTCTCCTACAAAAAAAAAACACACAGAGAGGAAAACAAGGAGAATTCCTTTGGAATTCTTCAAAATATTACATATAGAAGGAGTAGAGCATTTTTGTTTCATTAATTAACCAATCATCCGGCTTTTTCGTTGTATCTAGGGTATTACCAAAGAGCCAAGAGTGTGTCCTTCCGATTTTGTGGATTTTATAAAAAAACAAAACTGGGTCGAGGCAAGTATTATCTTTGTATATTGTATATCGTGGCTGGAAAAAAAAAACGAGAAAAAGTTTATTTAGTGTGAAGAGATTGGATGCTGTGGCAAGTTGATCCTTGTTTGCATGGATGTCGCAAGTCTTTCAGAAAATCGTTTACTTAGTTTCAGTAATTTCTTCTTCTAAGGCTTAACTGATGATCGTTGATTTTCAAATAAGTCCATCTCAAAAAGACGTTGGTTAAAGTCATAATAAAGATGAAAATCCATTCTTTCAAACTTTCATAATATCACAGCCCACCGCAGAAGACTACAATTTTGAAGGACACAACTCCAATTTTTCTAACAGCGTAAGGAGATTTGAGGCGTAATGTAAGATAACTTAGGTATAATCATTGAACCATCAGAAAATGTAATAAAAATTAGATGAACGGCTTATAGAGAACGTGAACCTAATGACTTCAGAATCTTAACCATCCATGAGTGCGAGTTTTTCGCAGGGGATTTACAATTTTCTACTGAGTCCAAACGGTTAAGACGAGAAGCACTCGCAAGAGAAAATTTTGGAAGATTTATGACTTCTTAGCAAGAGGTAGTACGTCTGAAAAATTAACGCACAAACCATTAAGCAAAGAGGCACTGCCAAAGTTTAATGTGAAGTTTATATACATACATTGGATGCTGAGGCTTGGATTCCCTATACCGACGAAAACAAATTATTTTAATATACCCAGTTCCCCATTGATACAAAGTTTTGTAGATGTACTCAAACTGACTTAATCAGACAGACCAAAGTTAAGACTCTCCTTTCGTTAACCCAATCACTGTAGCGAATAGCAGGCTGAACCTTTGGCGATAAAACAAGGCCTTTCTTTGCTTAAAGAAAACGTGCTTTTAAATACATTTCATCTTCTGGAACCGTCGAGCAAACTTAAATCCGGGCCACAGGGACACTACAGGAAACTAAGAAAAAGTGGAACAATGATACTTTTTTTACCTTAATGCTGAAACAAGTTGCTATAGAGAAGAAACCTTAAGTGGAATAACATCACCATTTGTTTGGCGTTGGCGACAAAACAGATTTGGCCAGTATCGTATTTGAAACGCTCTAAGTATTATTTACATATGTATATATTTAAGCGATAACACATTCGTTCTGAAATAGGAGTCATATTAGAATACTTTTCAATACGCAAGTAGTTTCGATTGCTTCATAAGGAACTCAAAGTGATTTAAAGATTAGGGAGATTCAATGTGGTAACAAACTAGACTAACTTAAGGTCAAATGTGACTTGGGTGTCAGATCTCAGATCTAGGTTTCTAGGCCAAATGGCGACCACTGGCACTTTGGAAGATGCCTGTGGTCTAATTAGCGCTAAAGTTCGCCATTTTGATACCATAACTCGTATAAACCTGTGGGTGGAATTAATATGGGAAATTGTGGAGATTCTCATGGAGTCATACAGTTTGGATAAGTTCAAAAATATGAAATGATCTAGTAAATTTTGTTGTCTCTTATTGTGTGTTTGCTTTTGTACAATCATCCAGAACTTGGATCACTCACTTAACCGGATCACCACACTCATCCGACACCATATACACTGTGCCAAGCTCGGCAGCTTTTTAACTGGTGCAGAAACAGAAGCCAATTCCATTGAGTAATCATCCGGCTCATGCACCGTTATCCTCGTAAAAAGCCCTCAGTCCGCTAACTCGAGATCTTAGTAGTCAAACAGAGGGTACGGCACAGAAGAAGCGTTGAGAAAAGAGATCAAGTCTTGGATCTTCATTTCTAAACTGCAAATTACAAACACAAATTTGTACTTGTAAATCACAATTACAAACTTATAATCAAATTTCTTGTTTCACAAAATTACAGGTTTATAATCCACAAACTCGGTTTTTGGAATTCAAAACAAAGGCCAGTTTCTTGACACTTCAAACCCATGACATAAAAATGAAAGTATGCGAAATATTTTGTATTTCCTAGAGTTGAAGCGTGACTTGGCACAATTTGAAGCGAAAAACCGTGGTAAGTATACATATGTATGTAAGCCTACATTACATGTTTAAACAGAACTTCAGCCTTTAGCTTTAGATAAATGTATCTTATAATTTTCTACAATTAATTCCTCTACCTTGCTCAAAAACTGATACCGAATTAATCGTACAATTTTGTTTAATATTAAAGCGTAGACCGCCCAAAGGAAGAAATTCAATATTGCATGCCTTAGAACTCTTGAGAAAGCCAGAGACTACAGTGAGCAATTGACCGGAAAACTCTCTACCGTATCCCCAGCCACAAGCGTCAACAACCAGTGGAGCCAGTACCGCGACATTATTAAGGAGGTAGCCGAGACCAACATAGGCTATCAACCACCTAGGAAAAAGAACCAGTGGTATGATAATGAATGAACGGTATTGAGGCAGGGGACGGAAAATGCACGAATGCAAATGCTGAAACGGAAAACAAGAGCAGCAAGAGAGGAGTACCGTGAAAAGAGAAGGAAAGAGAAAAAAATCCTGCCCAGAAAGAAAAGAGCATCCGCAGCTTCTAAGCTCAGGTATCTCGAGGAGTCTAGCACCGCCACCAACAGCCGCCGGTTCTACAAAACAGCCAAGCAACTGGCATCAGGTCATAGGACCGGCACGCAAGCTATTCGAAACAGCGAAGAGAACCTAGTCACCGAAGCACAGGGAATTGTAGACGTGTTTAAGCAACATTTCCAGCAGCTACTTAATGGGCATTATTTAGAGGAAGTCACAGGAGAGCAAAGAAGCATAAAACGAGTCAATGAAGATCCAGTCCCACCACCAAGTACTGAAGAGGCTGAGAAAGCAATCCACAAGCTTAAGAATAACAAATACACAGGCTCGGATGGCCTACCTGCGGAATTCTTCAAGTAAGGAGGAGATGTCCTGACAAGGTGCATGCATCAGCTCATCAACCAAGTGTGGGAGGAGGAAAAGTATGCCCGACGACTGGCCAAATAGCTCCATAGGCCCAATCTCCAAAAAAGGCGATCATATGTCCTGCAAAAACTACAGAGGCATATCCCTGGTTAATGTTGCCTACAAGATCCTATCCACCGTACTATGTGAGAGTCTAAAACCTTTCTGCAATACTATTTATAATCGGCACGTACCAGTGTGGCTTCAGGCCAGGCAGATCAACGATAGACCAAATATTCACATTGAGGCAAATCCTGGAAAATACCAACGAATTTTAAGTCGAGACCCACCATCTTTTCATCGACTTCAAAGACGCATATGATAGCAAAAGTCGCCAAGAGCTTCCTTTGGCGATTTCGGAACTCAGGATCCCGAAAAAACTGATACAGCTATGCCGCATGACGTTACAAAATACTCGGTGCAACGTGCAAATGGGTAGCAGCTCGTCCGAGCTATTCCAGACATGTACAGGGTTCAGACAATTAGATGCGCTATCATGTGATTTCTTCAACCTAGTCCTGGATCAGATAGTGCGCAAGAGTGGTGTTAACCGCACTATCTTCAACAGGTCTGCCCAACTGCTAGAACAAAACGTCACTGTTGGTAGCAGTAATTTCCAGGTAGTCAAGGAGTTCACCTACCTCGGAACCAACATCAATCCCACGAACGACACCTTAGTAGAAATCCGACGAAGAATTACCATAGAGAACCGCTGCTACTTCGGTTTGGCCAAACAAATGGGTTCAAAACTTCCCTCTCGAAAGACTAATTACACGCTATACAGAACCCTAATTTACTGGGCACTTTCGAGAGAAAAATTCTTCGGCGGATATTTCGTCCTATATACGAAGAGGGCGAATGGAGTACGAGCTGTACAACACGTCGACTACACTGACTCGGTCACATCGAGCGAATGGACAGCAACGCTTCAGCCAAGAAAATCTTCAAATCCCAGCCCCCAGGTTCGAGACGACGAGGAAGACCGAACCTCCGCTACAGGGACCAGGCGGTTACAGACGCAAGAGCGCTTGGTCCCTACGACTGGAGGAAGCTCGCGAGGGATCGCAACCGCAATAACACAAGCAGAGACCCTCGAGTAAGTAATATTACACACCAACATCTTCTCAAAAAAGAATCACCACCAACTTGTTTCACCTGCCAGAGTAACCCTACCATTAGCCACCTGCTTGGAACTTTCCTCCTCACTTCAAATAAAATAATTAAAAAAATCAATAAAAAAATAAATATTACAGAACTACTAAAAGAACCTGCTCAATCCAATATTGTAGTTATAAACAGGATACTATATTTACTTAAAATTAAGCCATAGTTTCAATTCCTCTTACCAAAGAGCCGATAGTATTATGCTGCTAGTGCTCTTTATACTAGTTATTAATAGTATATTTTTAATATGTTATTGATAAGAAAAAATAAAATAAATAAGTAAAAATAAATTATCACATTTCTCTAGGGCGAGATTTAGTGTCTAGAGTTTTGTTATGAAATAGTATCCCAATCCCAGGTGTCAAAGATGCGCAGAAAAGGTCAGTTTTTCATGACTACTAGCTTAAATGAACAAGCATTCTCCTAATTGTCAGTTACATATAAAATACATATGTACTTTAACGAATCTAATATGGCCGTTTATAAAATTATGTTTACATAATAAAATTCCAAATTACATACATATACATAGGTACTTACCTTATTTTCTGTTTTGTTTTTGTCTATGATCTATAATAATCTGTCTTCTGTAATCCTTAATCCGTAATCTGGAATCTAATCCGTATTTTTTGTCCATAATGTCTTTGTTTTTCCGTCCAACGTTGAATTTTTTCAGCGTGGTTGTTGATTGTATTAATGCGTAGAGCTTCTTACCTTAATAAAAAGAGGTTTCCCAAATTAGAAAATATGTTTTAAAAAATATTGTAGCATTTTTAAAAACAATATCTGTCCGTAAACAAGCCTTACACTCGGTAATAGTTGTTTAAGGATTTTTTTCAATTATCAAAATGTCAAAAATTTTCAATATTAAAATAACTTCTTACTTAGACTACTTGGTTTTTCATAAATCTTACTTGCTGACGAGTTAACTCCCACTTCAATCGATACACATAGAAAATTAAATCAACACCCTAAGCAACACAAAAAAACACTTTGGATTCTTTTTTCTTAAATCCCTATAACTTCTCAATCGGTACCAAACATGAACTCCTTTAACATCCCAAGGATATTGTCTTCAAAAAACATCAGCATCGCGTCGATTGAATATTTTTATTTCTCCTCCTTTTGTTTGCTTAGGAAATTATAAGGCAGACTGAGGAAGACAAATGGGATGGATGGGGCGTCAGGCGTGCCAACTTGGAAATTCATTCATTATTACGCCAATTAAAATGGCAAAGACTAAGAGGACTGAATTTTTGCACATTAAGAAGCCAACAACTTGAATTAACGGAAACTTGCTATAGACCATCAGACAATCACAATGCACAGCGAACATACGAATGCACGAGCCAAGAACCTTATTCAGGATACCTATGTGCTATATTATGAGGAAGACCCATATCTCTATTCATCTATACCAGCTAGTGTTCTGCTTATTTCAATATTTGCCTTTTTTGGTCCTTTATTTTCGAAAGGCATTTTTGTGTGTGCTTTTTTTTTCTCTGTGCTTGCTATTTCCAGTCGTCCAGGCAGATATCCTTGAACAACCGACAACGATGTTGAATGAAATCTGAAATCTCAGAATCTATCTAGATACGTTTCTATTCTATTCACTGCTGCCGGACGACCGACGAGCGAGCGGCTTGTGTCCTGTTTTCTCTAATCTTTTCAAATATTTTTTGTTTGTTAGTTTTTTTTTCTGTTTGTTTTTGTTCGTATTGAAATTTATTTTCTACAGGCGCACGCTGCCGCCACCGCCTCTACAGAAACACCAGACTCTACCCACTCGAGAAGTGTAGCTAACGTCATCCTGCTGGAGCATCGTGATCAATGGTTTAGTTGCATGTTTACAAAATGAGGGAAAACTCTTTCGGATGCATGCATCATCCTACAAAAATTTGTATTGCATGCGGAGGACACACAATGACACAATACACATTGAAGGTCATAGTAACAAAAAAATTGCGTAAAAGGAGCTCAAGCAGTAGAGTAGGAGCGCCAGAGATATTGGAATGTATTTCGGTTCGGTTTCGTTTTCGTCGTCGGATTGGCGTCTGAATTTGGTTTGGATTTCATTAAGATGCAAGGATGTGCTGCGCAGAAATGTACAACATATTTGCATATCTTTTATCATTCCAACAAGGGGATGACAGCAATCAAAGAAATGGCTTAAAGGTAAGGATTATCCTTCAAACGCAGGCATACTATTGATTCGTAAAATAAAGAGAACTGTGGGAACTTTAACCAAATCAGATGTTTCGACAAAAAAGTCAAAAAAAAAAATGTGACTGAAAAAGGAGGTGTCTCTTTTCCTTAGTGATCCCGTTGGAGCGTATATGCAAAAGGAGCGTATCGGAATCCCGCTTTTCAAAAATCCCGAAAAAAAGTTTTAAAATCCCGTCTGCTAAAATACTGCTTTTTAAAATCCCGTCTTCTAAAATCCGGCTTGTTCAAAATCCCGATCTATTATAATCCCGCTTTTTAAAATCCCTCCAAATCCCGCTAATCCCGTTTTTTAGAATAAGTAGGTAGGTAACGTATGGTTATTTTCCAGATTATTTAAATTCTTAAGAAACTTTGCATACACCCAACCTCGTACTTACCCCAAATCCTATAGTGTACCCAAGCAGGGGGTTGTTAGATACCTCACTGCTTATACCCGAAAACGGGATTATAAGAGACGGGATTTAAAAAAGCGGGATTTTAAAAAAGCGGGATAATAAGAAACAGGATTATAAAAACCGGTATAATAAGACCGGGATTTTAAAAAACGGGATTATAAAAAGCAGGATATCGTACCCAAACCATATGCAAAGTATAAGGAGAGCAAAGGAGAACACTTAATTTTATAGCAAAAAATGTCTCGCACAAAAACTAGATCATGAATAGTTCTAAGAGACTTGAGCGGCTGCAAGCCCAAAGGCCTTTGTTTGGCTATAGAATTTGGATAGAAAATCCTGCGCATTTTATAAAAAAAACATAGCTCGTAAAACGATTCTGAACCTTCTGGATTCTATCTGAGGCGGATTTTTGATGACGGTTCCAGGTTAGATCTTACTAAGGAGGCAAGAGTGTAAGGATCGGTGAAATCAGCTGAATTACTTTTTATAAATCATAAAATTGAGTTCGTTTTGGCGACTTCAGCATTAACATAACACCCAAGTCTTTGACTTTTACAGTTCTCTGTAGAAGACTGTGATGTGGATCTAAAGAGTATGGAAACTCGAATACAAACAGTTTTTTTAGGAATAGAGGTTATGAAGCATTTTTTAAAATTAAGGTTCAAGTGGTTTAGTCGACAAGGTCCATTTGAAGCTTGCTCGCTACTTTCAAAAATATCTTGAGACAATCAGCTTATATGTATATAAGACATGGGCTGAAATTAATACAGTCAGCAATATCATCAATAGATAAAACAAAAAGCAATGGACCATGATGGCTGCCTTGAAGAACACCTGACGTGCACTTAATTGGCCTGGAGGTACATTCATCAAGTTTTATTTTGTGAATCCTAACGGTTAGGAAGGAGTAAATCCACTGAAGTAAGCTTGAGTAAATGCCGAATACTTCAAGCTTACGAAGTAAGCAGTCAACTGAACCTGTAAGTAGTCGATGAA
Source organism: Chrysotoxum bicinctum (assembly GCA_911387755.1). Taxonomy (NCBI): domain Eukaryota; kingdom Metazoa; phylum Arthropoda; class Insecta; order Diptera; family Syrphidae; genus Chrysotoxum; species Chrysotoxum bicinctum. The sequence goes on along the minus strand of OU426990.1, from coordinate 72,023,079 downwards.
TGAAGAGGATTTCATAAATTTTTCTTCGTTGTTCAAGTGAATTTAGGTTGATTAGTTCAAGGCGGTCTTGATAGGGAGGTATGAACAAGGGATTATTCCAGGGAAGACCTCGAAGAGCAAAACGGAGGAATCTACGTTAAATACTCTCGATTCTGGAGATGTGAATTTGTTGGTAAGGGGACCATACTTGACAGGTGTATTCGAGCAAAGGTTATATAGAGGGATCGGGTCACGTATGGGTTGGAGAATTCCTTGGACCATCGGTTAACGAAGCCAAGAGCTAAATTGGCCTTAACAATTATATCGTCATAATGGGAGATGAAGTTAAGTTCCTGATCACATAATATACCAAGGTCACGTATCGGTTCCACGATAGATAGGGTCTGATCATGAAGAAGATTTGAAACGTTTTCGTGAGAAAGTGATTGAATGGCATTTGGCAATTCTTAAAACTAAACTTTTTTGGAGACACCAAACTGAAAAATTATCGAGATCGAGTTGGATGAGAGCCCTGTTTAGAATAAATGGTCTTGAAGAATTTGGTATCGTCTGTGTAGAGAGAAATATGAGAATATTTAATGACCATTTCCATATCGTTAATAGCAAGAACAAAAAGGAGAGGGCCTAAGTGGCTGCCTTGAGGGACTCCGGACGTTGCTAAAAAAGGGCAAGAGGATGTAGATCTAAAACGAACAGTGTTTTGACGGTTTTTTAGATAAGAAGAAATCCATCTCAATAAAATTGGTTCAAAACCGAAGGTGGATAGTTTGAAAAGTATAAGTCTATCGGAGATTTTATCGAAGGCCTTACTAAAATCGGTGGATATGACATCGACTTCCTTGCCATGCTCTAAGGCCGAAAGGACGAAAGACACAAATTAAACAAGATTAGTGGTTGTTGATCTACACTTCAGAAAGCGATGTTGCATAGGGGAAATGAGAGACTTACATTGAAAGCTCAAAAATTCATGCAGTATGCCTTCGAAGAGTTTGGGTATGACAGTTTGGCAATAGGTCGATAATTGTTAACATCACCTTTCGGACCATTTTTGTGTATTGGTATTATAAAAGAAGCTTTTCATACCTCTGGGAATTCTCCTTGGGTTATGGATAAACTGAAGGTTGTTGAGAGAGGAAGAGATAGCGATAAGGAACATTTCTTTAAGGAAATAGCTGGGAGGCCATCGGGAGAGAATTCATCCTTAAGCTGATTTAATTTATTCTCCACGAGAAATGGGTCAACAATGCGAGGGAGAGATGGCCCAAGAGACTAATTTGGTAAATAATTGAAATATGCAGAGTCAGGTGCGAAAGTGTCATCTATATAAGATTGTTTGAAAAACGAGGCAAAAAAGTTGGCGATAGTGTGTGGGTCATTTGATGTTTCATTATTGAATGAGAAAGAGGTTGGGTAGCCATCGGATTTTCTTTTGTAATTGACAAATTGAAAAAGGGACTTAGGGTCGTTAATAAGGTAGTTTTGCGTTACAATTATATAACGTTGGTACAAAGAGTTATAAAGCTCAATAAATTGGAGATGCATACCATAATAGTTAGAATAGTCAGTAGGAGATCGAGTTCGAAGAAAGGTTGACCATAATTTATTTCTTTTGTTTCTCAGAGAACGGAGTCTTCGATTATACCAAGAGGGGACCAGGAATACCACCTTGTAAGCCTTTTAAAACATCAAACAAATCTATTTGTATTGATCCTATTTGGACCTTCGGAGGATTTCCACAAGGAATGACAAGGTTTACCTGCGAGTTAGAATAGACAGATTCATAGAACTTGGAACCCCAAGCGATTTTCGTTTCGTCATCTTTTAAGTGAATCTCAACATTCATGACAAATTTCTGTGCGAGAATTTGCCGAGAATAATAAATTCCTAGTTTACAAAATTGGGCGACCTGCGGCGTGCTTAATCAGGAAACTGTGAGTGTCTTTAACCTGACAAAGTCCAGCGCGCAACTTTTAGTCATGTCGAAGTGCTTCCTTTACCTCCTCGTGGTGGTCGCCGGGTAATTATTTTTAGTTTAGTTTAGTTTATTAGTCAATCAGAAAACTCCTACAGACTAGACACTAGAGAAGGGCTTCATGCGGTACAGGCTGGACATCTTAGGCCTTAGCGAAATACGTTGGATGGGCTCGGGCAAGTTCAAGTCACCATCGCGTAACACTGTATCTACTGCTCTACTTCGGAAAAGCTCCACACATGAAGCTGGGGTTGGGCTGCTTCTAACAAAAATATCTGTCAGCAGTCCGATTTCACTGATTTCATGGGAGCCTCTTGGAGAAAGAATAATAAAGGCACGATTCCAGACAAGAGTACGTCCCGTCACTATCATACAGTGTTACGCCCCAACGGAGCTCGCATCCCGTGAGGAATAAGAATGCTTTTACAGTCGGCTACTAGCCGCTTACAACAACGCACGGAGATATTAAAATGTTTACAGGAGATTTGAATGCTAAAGTTGGCAGCAACAACAATGGACTCAAACATGTGATGGGAAACCATGGAGTTGGGAATTGCAATGATAACGGTGAGCGGTTCATTGACTTCTGCAATACTAACGGACTCGTCATTGGCGGCACCATGTTTGAGCACAAGACGTGCCACAAAATAAGTTGGGTGTCGACGGACAGGCAAGCATCTTGGAATAAAATTGATCACTTCGCAGTCTCCTGGATGTTCGAAACAAAAGAGGAACCGATATGGGACTTGCTCAAGACCACCACCTTATGGTAGCTACTGTAAGACTTCGTACAGCTGCAGCTCGGAGATCCAACGGCATAACCCGCTTACCCAGGTTCAAAGTCGACAGACTAAGGGATCTCTCAACACGTCAACAATTGAATGATGACAATCAGCAGCACGTAACCTGAATCAATTGAAAACCACTGGAATGATGTGAAAAATGTTCTTATATCAGGTGCTGAATGAATAGTCGGCCGAGCGAGGGGAAACGATTGGATTGGCGAACGGCAAAAACTCAAGGCCCGTATTGCAGCTGCAACTGGAGTAGAAAAAAGAGAGCTAGAATCCCTGTACCGCATGGGAAAGAGAAAAGTTCACTGCAGATCAACGCTTTTGCCCAACAAGCAGAAGATGCTGCTAACAGATGCGACAGTAGAACCGTCAACAGCATTACAAAGGACTGTTTGGTGCTCGCAGTTCCAAACAACACCTGAGAAGGTGGAAGGACCATTTTTCATCGGTACTAGACCGAGTTACCGACAGCAATGTGCAACTGATACCTGCTGAGCTGACAGGAACAACAAATTCCCGAATCCGCACTGCACCCCTCAGTACAGATGAGATCTTCAACGCAATCAAAGCACTGAAGACCAACAAAGCAGTAGGACTTGATGGCATTCCTACAGAGCTACTACAAGCGGCGCCAACGACATCGATCAAACTTCTGCATCCACTAATAAAGAAAGTTTAGGTCTCCGAAGGATTTTCGAATGAGTGGAAAAAGGAAATGATAGTCAAGCTCCCTAAAAAAAAGAGACCTAACAAAGTGCGAAAACTGGAGGGGGATTTGCGTCCTGCCTGCCGTTGCCAAAATATTGGCGAAAATATTACTGGAGCGCATCAGGGAACATCTAGAAGCCACACTCGATGCCGAAAAAGCAGGTTTCCACACTGGATCCTCATGCATTGATCTTATCAATACTTTAAGGATCATAATTTAAGAGTGCGTCGAATATCGATCACCACTTCACCTGCTATTCAATGACTTTGAGGAGGCATTCGATAGGATCAATAGAGAATTTATTTGGCATGCTTTACGCAGGAGGGGTATCCCGGATAAATTAATAGCTATTATTAAGGCAACTTATGATGGATCCAAATGTCACATTTTGCTAGAAGGGAGGTTGTCAGAAGAGTTTGAAGTCCAAACTGGAGTCAGGCAGGGCTGCATTTTGTCACCAATATTGTTTCTACTCTGAAGCGAGATTGAAGAAATCACAGGATAGCCCATCTCCTAGCCGAAACCCTGTGCGTGTTTGGAATAATTCAGAAGAGTTGCTCCCTAGATGCACATTGCAGCGTGACTTCGACAAGATTCAGCGATATTGCGATGACTGGAAGTTGAAGATCAACTTTCAGAACTCTGAAACTATTCTGTTTAGGACTCCGTTGCATGGAGTCTCAATGCATACGAGAAAATAGGTCCACATGGACAGCCACTGGCGAGTAAAAGTGTAGTAAAGTACCTTGGTATCTTATTGGATCAGTATTTGTATTTCAACAGACGTAAAAGTTCAACTCTGACCAGGGCTAGGGGAGCCTTTGACTTGACGAAACAGTTGTTTTACTGCAGCCGGCTGAAGGTGATTTGCTACATGGCAACACGACTCGGTATTGTTCAACTCAACGTTGCACCATCTCAAAAGGAAAAATTAAGGCTGTTGTGAGAGACACGGCTTAGACGTTGCCTTGGACAACACAGAACACCAGGGTCGGAGTACAAACATTTTTATTCCAACCAGGTTCTGTACAACGGGGTCATATTGCATGTCCTCGACCAACAGCCTTATTTTTTGGGCTTACTACCCTAACGATGAGTATTATGAAAGTGTGCGTCCAAAAAGCTCGATCCAGCCCGATGCAGTTCTCTACTTAAACAGCAGAGGGCTGGTTCAGGAAAGAATGACGATTCCGCTATTATACCACCTAGCGTAAAGTCCGTTATTAGATCATGAATAATAAAAATTAATACAAAAAAAAACCCATTGACTGTCATGCAGAGGGTCTTGTGTATCTGTTGTTATTAAACTGTTCGACTCACTAGCCCTTCGGAATAGGCAGAAAATTATAGGTCCCGTGCATTCATGCAAGCACACACACAGGAATGGCTGACAGTTGTAAGTCACTAGATTAAGGTAATGGCCTCTAATTTATTTATTTTTATTTTTTTCTTATAACAACTTCTCAGTTCCTCACCATAAGAGCTCTAAAATTAAGACGTAAGTACATATGGTACGAGTATTTACCTATTTCTTATTTTTCATTCAAAATTAATAGCAATCCACCCTCGTTCATTCTTTCAATCTTCGCATAACAAGACTCTTTGAATCGTTCTAACAAGGTTGAAGGATTCTTAAATGCAAATCGTTCTTGTTAAGCTCCTGAAAAATTCATACAAGACATTAGACATCTACCTATATAAAGAGGTAGGTATGTGTGGTGGAAACAAAAAAAGCTGTGTTAGATGGAACAAACTTACCATCTCATTATTTTTGTAGGAAAAAGCAACAGAACTTGAAGCCACATCTCAGAGTGACACTTGTTTTTCATTTTCTTCAGGATGTGAATGGCATACAGAATACCATTAATTCTAAACCTTGAAGTTTCCTTATAGAGCGCTGCATACATTGGTCCCAGTAAATTGAAAAAAAATGAAAACAATAAAGTGCGTAGTTGGTAAGAAACCCACATAAAAAAAAAAAAAAACGAGAGGAAACTTCCCCCATTTTGAGGACGATTAGAGTGTCTTTTTAATAAATTATTCCATTCTTCGATGTTGTTCGACATCCCTTTTTATTTAACCTTTCTTTGGACGACATAGCATGTTTGAGCAAATTGACAAAATGTAAAAGACTCAGTTCCGCCGGAATAAAACTAATTTTGCGGAAAATATTCCACTCTTTCCCGACTGACACGTTCTGCAATAAACTCTTTCTCTTGATAAAAAAAATCAGGTCCTTGTGGAGACCTACAAAACCCACAGATCCCCCGAAATGACTTCAACTGGGAGAATGCACAAAAAAAGCCAACTGTGAATATCCCTACAATTCACTGCACTTTGGTTGTCGTCGTCGTCTCTCATTGACATGAACATGGCGAACCCAACTGTTAACCACAAAAAGGAAGAGGATTACTGCAAAACTGAAGCAAACTTCAAGGATTTTTCTCATCATCTCTATTTTAAGAATAAACACTGTTTTTTGATTATTTTTGTTTTTTTTTTCTTACAGGACATCCGTTCTTGGGGTCCTTTAACGGACAAGAAGTGAACATTATCTTCCTCTGGCTTGGTTGTCTTATCGTGCCGAATATTGTTGTATAAGCGAAGCGCGAGTCAATGGAACATAAACATCCCTTCACAGTCGCACATCCACATCCCAACACCCAAAAAGGACAAACATACCAATATAGATAGGACCACCAAAGTCAAGGATACAAAGTTGTTAACATGACATCATGTTGAATGAACCACATTCCATTGAATTGAAAACTCTTATCATTGTCTTGCATGCATTTTTGCTAACGGATAAAGTAGAGTCGCCCCCCATGCTCCACACCCTTTTTTCATATTCGTCCTCGAAATAAAGGGAATATAATTTGAAAACGACAAGCGACAGTCCTTGGAAATGAAAATGTGTAAAAATGTCTCTCTGTGTGTGTGTATGAGAGCTTAGTGTGAATTTTTATATTAAAAAGGAGCTTATATTATACTCGTATCGAAAAGACGAGCTGGGCGCAATCGGTATATGGCATAAGATGATTGGCAATAAAACGATAAGGGTGCAAAATATAACCTTTATGGTTTGTTGCACTCTAAAAGGATTCGATTAGGGAGAGCTGGTATGCTAGAGTTCTATTTGAAACTACTACTATTATCCTTTTTGGGATATCTCTGCGGGTGAAGGAAGAAAATAAAAAGTGCACTTATGCGATAAAAGAAGAACACACCTCTGTACGAGTATACTCACGGTTAAGTGAAATAAGGACACATAAGGTGAACTTCACGTGATTATGCGGCAGCTTAAAGTGGCTTAAATGTTTTCTTGGCAGTGTTTGGCGGGAAGGAGAGAGAGGCGGCTGTGATGCTGTTGTGTACAACAACTTGAGTCTTTTCAATTTACACGAGGTAAAGGTATGTTTTGAGAATATTTTGCGGTAGATTCTTACTCTCGGAGGAAAGAGATTCCTTCATACCTATTAACAGAAAGGATATGTGTCAGTAAAGATATTTGCATATTATATTTTTAAGACGTCAACAAAGAGAAGGAGGAGAACGGAAAGAATATGTGGTAATGAGACACAAACAGAGAAAAAGCAGTCAATGAAAAAAATTGGTTCTTACTATGCTTTCAAAGGTAACTTCACATTTGTGCCTCGAAGAAGACCAATATGATATTTACAGTTAGTGCATCTTTGGAGGGTTTATGGAGCTTAAGGTTTATATGAATCAAAAGATTTTCCCGCAACCGCCAAATGTAACCGTGAGAATAAGCGTTGCCAGATGTCCCGGTCTACCGAAGACGTCCCAGATTTCAAACATAAATTTATCTGTCCCGCCGGGGCAGATTTTTTCCCGGTTTGGGACTCAGACTCACAAAATAATGCCTAATGTACCTAAATATCTTTCATTGATATAAGGAACAATCGCTGCATTGTGATTTAACCTTAAGAAATTGCTTTTAAAATTTCAATCAAAAAAACCTAACTTAACGAAGAATGTATTTTTGCTGTCACTAAAATTGGAAAAAAAATGTAATTAGTAATTAATAAAAGAAGTTATTTATTTTGATCTTTTTTTTACTTGCGACTTATAGGTACTATAAGGCATGCGTAAAAAAAAACGAACTCGAAATTTTGATCAAAGTTGACATTACGATGATAGCGAAGACTAAAAAAGTGGGTCTCGCAATTCTGTCTGTCTGTCTGTCTGTCTGTCTGTCTGCCTGTCTGTTCGACCACAGCCTGCCATACGAATTTTGTTCGAAATTTTATAAATATTTTTTTTTTCTCAAAAACTGCTCGACAGATTTAAAAAATAAAAATACAAAAAAATTTCATTTAGTTAAAGCTAGGGAGTAGTTGAAAAAAAATCACGAAAAATGGTTATTGAGGGTACCCCCCCTGAAACCATTTTTTCGTTTTTGATTTTCTCAAAAACGGTGCGACCGATTTTGATAATTTTTTTTTTCACTAAAGCTCTCCAAAAATTTAAATAGATTTGTGTATTCAAATTTTCAAAAAAAAAATTTTTTGGATTTTTAAAAAAAACTTCAACTTTTTTTTCAAAACTCAATATTTTGAAACCCCCATGCTAGATTTTTTTAAACTTGATAAATAAAAGTTTTTTAATATAATCTACAAGATGTGAGAAAAAAAATTTATTTTACCTAAAAATAAAGGTATCCACCATAAAAATGTAAAAAAAATTTAAAAAATGGTTTTCAAAAATCGTATTTTTCTCGAAAACGGCGCGAATTTCGATAATTTTTTTTTCTTTCAATTAATTCTTATGATCTTTAATTTAATAAAAAAAATTTGAAATTAAGATATTACAGCTTGTACCTACCATAGAACCATTTTTTCGAATTTTGAATTTCTCATTAATTACATGACGGATCTTAATGAGTTTTTTTTACAGAGATGCTTCCAAAAAGTTTAAAAAGCATTGCATTTCAAAACTTTGAGAAAATTTTTTTTTTTTGAATTTTGAAAAAAAAAATCTATTCTTTTTTAGAAAATTCAATATTTCAAAAACGGCTTAATTTTTTTTTGTAAATTTAATTTTTATTCGAACAATAATAAAACTTTAAATTGGCGTACCAAAATTTTTTCTTAAAAATGTTTTAAACATTTTTTATATAAAATCTTATTTTCTTAAGAAACCACTACAACGACTTATAATCTTGGTTCTTGCATAAATTCATATTTGCATAACCTTCTGTTTCCATCTTTTACTACTAAAAGAGTTTAAAAAATAAAATTTATCCTTATGAACAGTTTTCTCTAGTAACATTCATTTTTAAATTCCTAGTCAATTACATAGGAGCAAGTTTGTACGACCCAGTCGTGCATTTTATTTATTTTGTCCCGGGCAATATGTTGAAATCCCGGGATTTTTCATTATCTTAGCCATTTGTCACGCCGCCGCACAATGGGGCAAAACGTAAAAAAGCTGGCATTTAATCAAATTATGAAGTTGAGCTTTGTCTACATAACCGTTCTATTTCTCTTCCAAATATGATAGAGAATTAGAAATGAGAGAGAGAAAGTTTATTTGAAGCACGTAATCTTCTGCAGATCGTCTCAAATGAAGAGTAAGTTCACGTTTTGAGTCGATCGCAGACCTCTTTTTGTCATTTCGAGTTGGTTAAGTAAATTGTGTACAGTTTATTATTTATTGCATGTATCAAATTAAGTTAAATTGCAATAGAATCAGTAAGCTCAGGAGCATTTTTGTATGTTTTTTTTTTCATACAAAATAAATTCTTTTTATTTTAATTCGTAGTTGAATATAAAAAAAAGTTAAAAAATTGCTTGTTTTTTTGCATTTCTCTGAAATCCTTAGACATTTAGTTGTGTGCGCCGTAAGGTGCCAATAAGTTTTATATGTCATTTTGTTAAGTGTACATTCTCCTTTCAGAATGTGCAAAATTTTCTTGCTCCAATCTGCTCCCCTGTGTGTTTTGTACATTTTTGTTGGTGACGTCACTTTCTAGAAAAAGATATTTTTCGTCAATATTATTGTATTTTTGACATTTCTTACGCCGAAAAAAATCAAAAATACTACCAATCACAAGGCAAGATCTTTTTAATATACAGAAGAAGTCAAGTTGCCAAGGATTTAATAGCCAGATGGATTTTTTAAAGGAAGAAATTGTAAGGCAAACTTAATACTTGGGTAACTTTTGAAATGACATACATTCTTTCTGAATTGGCATATGCATCTGAAATCAGCTTGAGAATATGTGGGCAGTCGGTAGCTGCAAAACTAACTCACGAAGTACCCCAAAGTCCTAGAAAAGTCAAACAGTGTAGGAAAGCTTTAAGAGAGTCCATTTAACCTACTTCGATGAAGGGTGAAGAAGCTTTAGCGTTAATTTTCGAAGCAGGCTTATCTAAATTTCAATATGAAATTATCAGATCAAAAGCTTCTTAAGTATTTCCTTCGTATAAAATAGTTCAGGAGTGTTAAAAAAAATTGCTATCCCGATCCTGAACATACAATATCATTGCTTCGAAAACTTCTGTGAGTACAAGTTTACAAAGTTTGTTAAACTTAACAGTTAAAGGCTTAATTATTCTCCAAAAAGACGAGATTAATTCACTTCACTAAGAATTGATAAATGTATCCTTGTACTCTAAATTTGACTTTGATGGGAGCTTTGGTCACAATTCAAATAAGTAAGCCTTTTATTAATTGAACCAGGTAGAATCGACTGTTTTTTTTACTTGCCTTGTTCCACTTCGCTTAATTTCTGGTGTTAAAATAATATAAAAAAATTCACGTCCAAGCTCAAATAGATATTGAAGACATATTAAAATTGATTTTTTTAAAGTGTACATGTAGCTGAAAAGTAAAGAATTTATTTCTATTGAAGAAAGGATACTAAGTTTAGCAAACAAAAATTAGTAACACAAAATATACCAAAATGGTAACCCTATTATTTTTTTTCATAAATGTAGTTGTAGGTATTACAATCACGAAGGATGCAACACACGCAGAGTTTCATTTAAATCGTTTGAGCCGTTTTTGAGTAGTTTATTCGTAAGCTAATTAAATTTGTATGGGTGGTAACCCTAGAAATGGGCGTGGCCGTTAGAAACTTTGGTCATGTATTAACATTGGTATCAGTAGTATTTGTGTCAAATTTCAAGTTTCTAGCCCTGTTGGTTGATTTAATGCCATCTTTTCGCCATTTTGCCCCACTGTGCGCCGGCCGACTCGTAAGAAAAATCTGGCAACCCTATATGAGATAGACTTTCTACAACGATTGCCAAACAAGTTTAACTCATTCAGACACTTATGTGACAATGTTTGTGAGTTTTCCAAAATTTGGGTTCATTCCGATCTGTTACATTTTTCGTGTGAAAAAGGTCGCCACCCAACCAGACCTTTAACAAGCTCTTTTCAGTTTGCGCCTTAGGTAAGTATGTGGAAATGGCGACAACTGATTGTCTAGCCCTGTGGAGATGTAGTTTGAGATTTTAAACCATAACTCGTTTGAGCCTGTGAATGGGATTGATATGGGGAAATGTGAAAATACTCTTCTGGAGTCGTCCAGCTTGGATTGAGTTCAAAATGCAAGGATGTAGTAGGAATCGATGTGTCCTATTATTGTGGTATGACTTGTAGTTGCTTTTGAAAAACCATCAGGGATCGGATCACTCACACAACCAAAGTACCAGACGCATCCGAAACCATCAACAATGTGCCAAATTTTGCAGCTTGTTAACTTGTGCTGAAATGGAGGAGAAGATACAACCGCGAATTATGTGGACTGTTCTAAGATGTGTATGTAGGTAGTCCTTAAAGCCAAAACACGTCGACCACATTTGCTCGGCTACATCGACAAAATGTACAACAATAGTCCAGTCAATAGTCTTCGAATTTCAGCTCCCAAGTTCGAGGCAATGAGGTAGACCGAAACTCCAATTTGTTGATATCGCGGATACCAGAGAATTTGGTAAGGGAAACAAGACCCGGCGTGCTTGGGATTGTAGAGGATTGGTCGAAGCCGGTTTAAGAATATAGAAGAACCCAAATTCACTCTATGAATTTTCTTCTCAAAAGAACATAAAGTGTCCTTTTTCACCTTTGACAGAGTAAATATGTACATATGTTTTAATTGCCTCCAAATTTTTTTTTTGAAATTGGGATTTTTATAGGGTGAAATGGGGAAAAAACGAATTATAGAAATCTTTGTCACTCAAATAGCTTTTAAAAGGGTTTTTCAATTGGTGCACGTCGATTTTGGCGGCTTGTAGCGGCCATGTTGTTTATGAAGACATCTGTAAAATCTGTTGTTTAATATTCAGTTACTTAGGCCAAATCACTACCACAAAAAAAAAGATGAAACTCAGTATGGACAACTTATGCAGAGGATGCGGTGGCGAGGAGATACATGAGGACACTCCTCACTACCTGTGTCACTGCCCTGTGCTATATCATCTAAGAAACAGACATCTAGGGAGACACTTCTTTAGCGACTTGGAGGAGCTCTCCGACATTCCAAGCAAAATCACGTTAAATTTCGTTAACGGTACCAAATGGCTTGAGAATTCCTGATCTCTGAAAATTGCCTACAACTACAGTACGATAGTATGGTACGAACGAAAACGACAACGACGCACGTGTTCCTTGTGGGAGCAGCACCAACGGAGAATGGGCACCTCGCCTATGCACCTGCGGTTGCCACTCCTACGGTGAATACGAGCATCAGTGGGTTGATGGGGCCACCCCTACCTAAGATTGGTAAAATCCTCTTTGGCATGGAAACAGCCTCTTCGACTTAACTAACGACCAAACAAACGAACATATACACCAAACACGGACTTTTCAAACTCATTTACCAGACGTTGCAAGGAGCCACATGCTTCTGCGGGCCTGGTGGTAGGGATGATTTCTCAAGTGGTGGTAAAGCAAAGGAATACGGCCTTAGAAGGCGTCCACGTCTCCTAACCTAGGTTATTATGTGACGATAGAAATTTCTTCAATTATTTAGAAGTACCCTTTGACATTTCAGGCTATAGCTTGCTGTAGCCCATCTACACCCTTAACGGGATTGATCGACATAGGATTGTCATAGGTTTCAATACAAGGGGTCTACATGAATGAATGAATAAATTGGGGTATGAAAACACTGCGACCTAAAGATCTATTGTGTCCCCCATCTAGAACTGGATGAGGTTGGCTCATCATTGCAGTTCTTCCTCCAAATTTGTTCCTTTGAGGAATCGAAGTATTTGGAGTATTTTAAGGGATGATAATTCGCTCTCTTTTATGTGGTGCTTGGCCAGATACCTGTGTCTTTGATGCACGAGTGCATCACATTTTCACAGTATGTGGTCAGGTGTCTCTTCGTGAGTGTTGCAGAATTTGCAAGTCGCGTTGTTCATCAGGCCAAGGATGTTGAGGTGTCTTCTCAACCTACAGTGGCCTATGAGAAGCCCCGTGATTTTCCTGAGGTTGTTCCTACTTAAGCTAATGCAAGTTAGAAAACGCTCTCGGTTGTAGTCTCCGAGTAGGAGTTTTGCCTGTCTCAGCTTAGGGAGTTCTTTCCAGATTTTTGATCTTTTTGCCTCCTCTTCTGTTTTGATTTTGTTTTTGATCACGTTTTCTCCTATTCCGCAGTAGGGCTCTGGCCCTGTAAGGGGTGTCGATTCACCTATTTTTGCTAAGGAGTCTGCCACTTCGTTGCCCTGGACACCAACGTGGCCTGGTACCCAATGAAGCGTGACAGTGTTATTCTTGCCCAGTTTATTAAGCTTAATCACGCTTTCCCAAACAAGTTTTGAGCTGATGGCGTAGGAGCTTAGTGCTTTTAGTGCAGCCTGACTGTCTGACATGATGGCATTGTTTTGGTTTTTATATGTCCTATCGAGTTTTCTTCCAGCACATATGCCTATGGCATTTACTTCTGCCTGGAATATGCTAGTGGACTGTCCCATCGGTGAGGAGAGTTTAGTTCTAGGCCCGAAAACTCCAGCACCAGTCCCTTCAGCCGTCCTCGATCCATCAGTGTACCATTTGATAGTATTTTCTTTAAGTTTATTGTTTCGCCTAGCCAGTCTTTTTTGCAACTTAACTCCGTTTTGAAATGTTTTTCGAAGTTATATCTTTTGATCGTACTATCTCTTGGGATGTCAAGAAGGTTTGTTACTGCGGACCGGATTATCGATCGGATCTACATTGATCTAAGTGTGACGGTAACAAGATCAACTGTCAGCTCACTAACCTAACCTAACCTAGGCCAAATCACCATGGCAAGCTACATGATTGAACAGTACGTCCAAATATCAAAGTTTTTTACGAGTATCTTTTTAAACCCTTCCTTATTTTCCTAACGCTCGTACGGGTAGTAGTAATTCCTTGAGTGCGCGCAATTATAAAAAATAAAATGCACGACTGGGTCGCACGAACTTGCTCTTATGTACAAAACTAAGAATTTCGGACTTGCCGAATTTTGCGTCGGGAATCGGGAATACGCCCGTACAAGATCCAATTGATCCCGGATCTGAAAGTTATGTAAGGGTTTTGATAAAATCTCAAATAAGCTTATCCTATCTTTTACCTATCTCCTTAAGTTGAATTTCATCTTACCTGAAAAACTGATACTACAAAGTGCGATTCAAAACAACCTTCTCTGATGATTTTTAAGTTACAAACGGTGTCCCACAGGGCCGCCACGTAGGACTTCTCCTTTTTATTAACGATATTGAAATGGTCATCAAATATTCCCATATTTCACTCTACGCTGAAGATACCAAGTTCTTAAAGACTAGTTCTTCCACACATGATTCCACTCTTCCACAACTTGATCTCAACAGTTTATCTGTCTCCGTAATTCTTCCAAATTATTCCAATCTTAGATTTTAGAGCAATATTTCATTTAGATTAAGAATTAGCTTGTATTAAGCCTAATGAATGGGAGTATTGCCTTACCAAAATTTTGAGCGTTTGGAAGAAGACCCCTATTTCGGCCGAATAAGAATATTTAGCGACGAGTCTCATTTTTGGATGAATAGCTGTGTTAACAAGCGAAACTGCCGTAAATGGGACGACACCAACCCAAACGAGGTTCACTAGGTATTAATGAATCCTCAAAAAGTTAGTTTGGGGGGGGGGGATTTGGTGCGACGCGACGTCATCATTGGTCCGTACTTTTTCGAAAACGATGTTGGTGAGGCTTTCACCGTCAACGACGATAACCAATTTCTTTTGGCCTAAATTCAACCATATGTATCAAGACGATATTCCAACAAGACAGTGCTGGGCTACGTTTCACATAGATGACGCCACGATTCACATTCTGCAAGAACAGTTTGACGGTAAGGTTTTCCCTCGCCGAGGTTACGTGAATTGGCGATCATGGCCATGCGATTTTTCTGAAGTCGCAGGTGTATGCAAATAAACCACAATAAACCAATGCTCTACAGGTAAACATAACACAGGTGATCGCTCAAATTCGGCCGGATCTATGCGGAAGAGTAATTGAAAATTGGACAACTCGGATCTATATCACCGTAAGAAGTTGAAGCGGGCATTTGAACGGTTTCATATTTCGAAAAAAGAATTTTGTTAATACCTGAGATGCAGCTTGTTTTATTCTATTTCAACATCTTGCCGCGCTTATTGAAAAACCTTTTAGATTACAGAAAAGACAATGAACAACGTAGAAGTCCCACCGCCTTACAACATTTTATCATTATAGACAACAATCGAAATACTCCATATAATTGGTAAAAATGTTGGGAGAACGGGTGGATACTACTTGTATGTCCCCTGAATCCCAAATTTTTAATTTTGTATTCTTTGTATGCACTTTGAGCTTTACCGGTGTACCAATTTTCATCATTCTACAACACTCGGAAGTGCAGTGAATTTTGAGAACGTGGCTTCCAACCACGACCCCTGTATGAAAAATTCCAACAAGACCTACCGTTATTCTTCATAACAAGGTTCTACGGTGTCAGGAAGTGATCCATTATTTTGATGAACTGTCAGTGAGTCAATCAGTTACGATTTTATCGATTTTTGAATTCCTATATCTCAGGAACCACTAATGCTCACGAATAGAAATTCGATGAGGGGCAGGTGTTTAATTAGCTCAGCAAATACTCTGAATTTGAAGTTTCTAACTGTCCTGATGTCGAAGTTAGAAGGGCGTCAAAAAACGCTTGAGTATGTTCTTCTAAAAAGAATGTAGTGACGCTAACTTAGCTGGTCACTACCGTACCCTTTCATTATATGTTTGATCAAAATCTCGAGCTCAATTTTTTTTATAAATGCGTAACGCAAGTTATATCTATCGAAGTCTCATGTCGTGGTCGTGTATAGACTCAAGGATACACTCTTATTTTTTAACACGTAATATTTTTTTTCAAAAACCAATTATTCCTAAAAAGAAGATTTATTTCAATCTCTCACACACAGAGTTAAAAGTAAATAGTGAGAGGTCCTCAATGTTCCCATATCAAAGGCACGTGGCCGACCGGCCCAGTAGGTGTGAAGAATGCGTGCATCCAGCTTGTTCAATGGCAATTTATCAAAATGTTCTGGCCACAAGGCCATTCCACATATCCTATAGCTGTCATATTTGCCACAATAAACACCCCAGCCCATTAGTGTCATGTTGCTGACTAAAATTATAATTTATCTGAACCGCACGCTGTGCCACTTCCTCCCACCACATGATCCAGTTCGTTTCGATTAATTTCCCTCACAGCTGTGACGTCATATAAATATTTCCAGAAGAGATTTTCCAAATACCTACAAAAAGCAAAAACAAAACTCATAAGACCCCTCCTCTTTGGACGGAAATGATCATCCTTTTCCCCTCATCACACAATTCTCTTCAATTAACTCAAGAAAGTTCGAGATTTTCGTGTATTTATTTTTTTATTTAAATCGTGGGAGATATAAATATCTCCGTCAAGTCCGACCGCGTATTTTGTCACCAAATTCTTGAATTTTTGGGCTCTATATTTTACTGGTTGTGTGTGATAATGATTTTTGATTTACTGAGTGATAAATTAATTGTTGTGTTTTTTATGCGTTGATTAGCCATTTTCATTAGAATTTCATCGAGTTGAACAAACGAACGATTAAAGAAAATTATGTTATTGCCATCTGTGATTTTCTAGGATAACAATTTGTAATTAATTAAAATGTTGTGATATTTTTTATTTCAATCGTATTTTAAGTGTTCCTTTTTGAAATAGGGTATACATATATGTATTTAATTTTGAAGTCTCGAGTGTCAAAAATATATGACATTTATATTCATTGGAATGATTTATGAGAGTTTGTGGTATTTGTGCGCGGTTTGAGTTAATTTATGAATTAGCAGTTTGTCAGTGGAATAATTTATTGAGTGAGATTTTTGTGAGTTTGTCAATTTTTTGGGAATAAGCTTCATTTTTCATTTTTGAATTTGCTGGTGTTTAAAGGGTTTATACTAGTCACTCAAAACATTTAATTATTTTAAAGGACTAAGAATTTTAAGTTTTAAAATTTTTGAAACCGAATGGGCATTATTAGCCCATATAGCTGTTAAGATCACATTTATGAATGCCTTTTTAAATTAGGTCTTACGACCACGAAAGACGTCTTCTTAATTCAATGATAACTGATAAAAAGATGTCAAAATCAATGATTTCCCCATCACTCATTACTGTGTCTAACATTACAAGGGCCTCTTAATAAACCGTGCATGTGAATTATAAAAAAAAACTAGCTCCGCGTATCGGCCGTAGAGCTATTCTTCCCATTGTGGGCAATCCTGCAAAAAATATCAGCTGTGTTTAACATTATAAAGGTATTCATAATCCCTTGAGTGTAATAGATTAGGAATTTTAAAAACGAATGTTATTAGAGAAAACTGTTCATAAGGATAAAACTCATTTTTTAAATGACTAAATCAACTCCTTTAGCAAATGGAGCTAAGCACAGGTTGCCATGTGTTTTAAGCAAAAATTAGCTTAATGCAAGAACAAAATTATAATTTCGTCGCCTGAGTTCTATCTTGTTCAAAAGACCATTTTTGGCGAAATTGAGTTAGAAATGCAGTTTTTATAAATCGAACATGCTCTTTCGAATGGCGTACTCCATTTTTTACTTTTTCTATCTCTTTTAGTTTTAAAGTTATGAAGAACTATTTTGTTCAATAAACTACTTTATTAAATATTTTGAGTGTCTTTTTTATTCAATCAACCACTGCTTTTTGTTTTTATATGAAATTGAACAATTTTATATTAACTTTAAAAAAAAACTACCATGTATTTCTTTGTTGTTCAATATCCATATCTAATCCATTTAGTTTTGTATGTTATTGAACAAAATCCTATTAAAAAAGTTATGCGGACGGAAAACCGCATTTTTGTTCAATATCACTGCACTGTAATGTACCACACAAAATTAATACTGATATAACATTGGAAGCTGTAAGCACAATGTGATGTAAGCGAAAAGTTGGAACGTAATCTTCAAACGCTTTTAAGGTATTTTGAGAAACCCTTTTATCTTTAGACAGTTTCTGAACACAATATTTGTCGCTTACAGTATGATAGATCCAGCTCATCCAGGATCTGGTATTTCAGAATTCTAATATAGCTCCTTTATCTGAAGAAGTCATTGCAGTACCTTCATTGGAAAATGTAGTACCAGCAGAAGGTTCCGTTTCATCTAAACAAACTACATGCTTTACACCAAGAGAAGCCCTGGATCGAGTAAAAAAAAATCGAAAACCATTTTTATGGAAACAAAACATACAAAAACGGATGGGTCAAGGTGGTAAGCAATATTCAAATGACATCCGCTTGCAACGTTAGTTGCAGTCATAATTGTTTCACCAAATTTTCTTATGATGAATGTGTGAAAATATTTGATTCATTTTGGACCTTAAGGCTAGGCGCGCACATTCAATTTTTAGTTGCACAACTGTTTGGTTGTTTATAGAAAACATATAATTATATGTTACACAAAATAGCGAACTCATTTTAGGCAATCGTTTAGTTTGTGTCAAAACACAAACTGTTTAGTTGCTCGACCCAAGCAGTTGCGAAACTAAAAATTGAATTTGCGCGCCTAGCTTAAAAGAGTCTGAAAAAGGACAGTTTTATTCCAAATTTGTGATAAGATCGGAACCAAAGTGAAAGAGAGTAGCTAAAGTAATTTCAAGAAAAAAGTTTACTTTCAATGTAGACAAATACAATATCGACAATCTGGGGCCTGTTTCTCAGATCATACACATCATACATTGTATGATATTGACAGTTCTGCTGTATGATTTCTGTTTCTCAATTGTATGACTGAAGATTACACTGGAAATATTGGAATGTTGTATGATTCTGTTTCTCAGAAATGTGTCATTTACATCATACAGCAAATTTACCTATAAAATGATCATACATTTAATACAGCACAAAATTCTGTTGTAAAGTGGCTGCTGCATGTAACATGTAGCAACATTGTTTTCATCAGTCAATGCTGGGGAAACAAAATTTATTTGAGAAGTTCTCTGGCTCGACATTCACAAAACATGGTAGAGCCTGTTATGCATAGAGAGAGGTAGTTTCATTGGGGTTGTCTTATGGGCTTGCATTATGCCGATTTCATGATACTGGATTCCATTTCCAAGCTAATGAAGGGTTAAAAATACTCGTATTTGTTGCAAAGGTGACAAGACTTCGTTGCAATTAGTTGAACGCACAATTGATCTTCCCAATTTTTCCACTAAAAATGTTTGGCAATCTAAATTTTTCAACAAAATATGGATCTTTAAGATTGAAATTAACAGGTTCTTTTATTATTTTAAGGCGTCATCTGACACGTATATTAATTTCAACTAGTTCCAACACGTCTTCACCAAAAATTGAGATTTATATTAACCTCACACTCAAATAATAATGAAATATCAGAATCATACACATCATACAACAAAACAAATGTCATACAACACTTCCAATGAAATCTGAGAAACAGAATGATGTGTATGTTGTATACAAATGTTGTATCTTGTATGTTGTATAAAATGTATGATGTGTATGATCTGAGAAACAGGCCCCTGATCTTCTTTCAATGCATTACAAATAAAATCATAATGGCACAAAATTTTAGTTGAATTATTACGATGTTAAATCTGTTTTAGTATGAAACTAGGTTTAAACAACGATTTTAATGAAAAAATAATAAGAAACCAATTACAATAAAACTCAGTGGCGCAAAATTTTAAACAGCCTTTTATTAAGGTATTAGTATGATAATTCTTAACGATTTGCTAACTTTAAAGTAGTTTACTAACTCATTCTTAATTCTTACAATTTTCTATCTATTATCGTGCTAAGGTAAATTTCTTAATAAATTGCACCTAAAACAATGAAAGTTCATGCAAAGAACTAAGTCCTTGTGTGGTGTTTGTAAATAGCACGATACTAAAGAAATAATATAAGTATTCGACGATTTTAGTATCATACTATAACAGCTTTAGCATCGTACTAATTTAAATAAAATTTTCGCCAGTTTGTTTAAAACAATGACAAAATTTAAATTAAAAATTCTATGTAAAATAAATAATGTATTTATTTGAAAAAAGAAGTGTAAAAATTGAATTCAAAAAAATGTTTAACAAATTTTGAATTTCGTTACCTACCGAGCAGCAGCAATATTTTTTCTGATCACCCATTATGTTCTAGTGCTTAACTCAAAGAATGAGTTAGAATTTTTTTTTCTATTTTCATAGTATTTTCGTACTTTCAATGATCTAATTATTAAGTGCTTCTATTTTGTTCAATATTTAGCTTTTTTGTTCAATATCCACCAATTTAATGAACTTGTTTACAGCCCATACAACGTTGTTCAATATCCAAAATGACATCCCACTCGATTTTATTTTTTAACTATTTCAGGATTTAATAAAACCTAGATTTATAAATCATTTTGCAAACAAAAATTATTGAGTTTAATGGAGAAAAAAATCCACAGTATTTCCTTTCAAATTTAAGTAAAAATTTTGCTTCTGAAGTTAAAAATTCGTTTTCCCAACATTTTCCAAAATGGACTTTGAACAAGATAGAACTCAGGTGACGATTTGTTGTAGTGGTTTCTTAAAAAAATAAGCTTTTATAAGCTCGTATACAAAATTTTTAAAACATTTTTAAGAACAAACTTTGGAACGCCAATTTAAAGTGATTATTAATGTACGAATAAAAATTAAATTTACAAAAAAATATTGAGCTGTTTGTGAGATATCGAATTTTCCAGAAAAAAAAATAGATTTTTTTTTTTTTCAAAAATTCAAAAAATATTTTTTTCTTAAAGTTTTGAAAAGCAATTTTTTTTAAACTTTTGAGAAGCTTGTCTATAAAAAATTTCATTAAAATCCGGTATGCCAATAATGAGAAATTCAAAATTCGAAAAATCGTTTTATTGTAGGCACAGTCAGTAATATCTTGATTTTCATTTTTTTTTTATTAAATTATAGATCGTAAGAATTAATCAAAAGAAAAAAAAATTTAGCAAAATTCTCGGAACTGTTTTCAAGAAAAATACGATTTTCGAAAAAAATTTCCTAACATTTGTATGGAGGGTACCGTTATTTTTGGGTAAAATAATTTTTTTTCTCATATCTTGTAGACTATATTAAGAAACTTGTATTTATAAGGTTTTAAAAAAATCGAGCGTGGGGTTTTCTAAGTACATACATATATTGTGTTTTCAAAAAAAAAATTGAATTTTTTTTTAAAATCCAAAAAAATATTTTTGGAAAATCTCAATTCACAATAATATTCAAACTATTGGGGACCTTTAGCAGAAAAAAAATGATCAATATCCGTCGTACCGTTTTTGAGAAAATCAAAAACCAAAAAAATGGTTCCAAGGGAGGTACCAAAAATAAAATTTTTTGGAAATTTTTTTTCAACCATTACCTAGATTTAACTAAATGAAATTTTTTGATTTTTTTTTTTAAATCTGTGGGACAGTTCTTGAGAAACAAAATAATTATAAAATTTCGAAAAAAAAGTATGGCATGAACCGTTATTTTTGGTCTTAAAAAAAAAAAGAAAAAAAATTCAAAACGATATCTACCCAAGTTTAACGAAAATCGGCCGAACCGTTTAGGCTGTAGTCGAACAGACAGACAGAATTGCGAGGCCCACTTTTTTAGTCTTCGCTATCATCGTAATGTCAACTTTGATCAAAATCGAGTTCGATTTTTTTTCCGAATGCATAGCTTGCCTTATAGTACCTATGTATAAGTCGCAAGTAAAAAAAGATAGTGCTCCGGACAGGCGTTTACACCGAGGGCTCTATATTCAACAAATCTATCCAACTATTAGGGTACGCAGCTATTTTCAACGTTGTGTAATAGATTACTTTACGGTGATTGAAGATCAGGCAAGACCTGAGGGTATTGAATTTAGTGAGGACAAGACCAAGTACGAGTACCACCGCAAAACGTCACTAATGATAACAATGACGAAGAATTACCCTACGAAACCGCTGCATCTTGGGTTTGGCGAAACAAATGGGTTCAGAACTTGGACTAAAGGGAGAGATGATACTGTGCTGTTTTCAAAAAAAATTCTTCGACTTATGTTTGGTCCTGTATGCCAGTAGAACGAATTGATTAGAAGATTTAACCGCGAGCTTTATAAGCTGTACCTAGATGTAAATGTAGTCCGAAAACCAGAGCCCTCAAGCCCCAGGTGCGATACTATAAGGAAAATTGAATCTACGGTTTGAAGACCAAACCATCACGGTGTGTCTCAGACAGAGACGCTTAATGGTTTAGGAGCGGGATAAGTAAGTGCTCGTACTGCATAACGCTTTTAAAATTTGTCTATTTAACCAAATGTCTAAAACGAAATTTTCTTATAAGGAATTTTATATTTATCTACCTACGCTGCAAGAAATTTTTTTAAGTTCCCTAGCAGCGCTGTACCAGTTTTAGGATCCCTCGCCCAAAGCTGTCCTTTCTTTCTTACAATTTGGTTTATTAACATTAATGGCTTAAGAAAATACAAAATCCAAACATGTATAAGTATATATATATAGTTTTAGGATCCCTCGCCCAAAGCTGTCCTTTCTTTCTTACAATTTGGTTTATTAACATTAATGGCTTAAGAAAATACAAAATCCAAACATGTATAAGTATATATGTATTAATTGTTCCGAAAAAGGTTAATTTTAGATCTCGCAGGGTTATATTTGAAACGAATTACACACATAGTGGTGCTAGAAACATTCCCGATTTTTTCTTTGTATAATGTCTTCTTTAATATCAAGGAGAAAAAATTAAACTGGATAAAATTTCTTTATTAATTTGAAAAATATATTGGTATACTTTATAATTACCCTTAAAAAATAATGATCTGATGGTAAACAAAAAATAAAATAAAATATATATAAATTTACCCCATAACACATCTGCTCAAAACTAACCGGATTTTATAAAAACTTCGAGTCTTGACGGTTTTTCTTGTCTCTTGGATCACATAATTGATTAAAAAGACTAAGCAGGTTGTGAGCTGTGCAAATTGAAACTAATTCGATTAATAAAATGGCTAAAACACGTCACACCAACGCAATTCGTCACAAAATTCTAGAAAAGTATCAAGCCGGTACAAAACAAAATGTAATCGCTGAAATGCTGAAAATTCCAACGTCAGCGGTTTATGACATCATCAAAAAGTTTAAAAGCGGAAAGTCAGTAGAAGCAGAACATCGTGGTGGACGCCCTCGCAAAACAACAGCTAAAACTGATAGGCGCATAAAGAATTTTGTGCCTTAAAGACCCTTTTGCGTTCTCGAAAAACATTTGTGAGGATCTAAATTTGCCTATAGCGCCGTCTATGGTAAGGTGTCGTTTGAGGGAATGTGGTCTTAACGCGTTTCGACCAGCAAAAAAGCCACTACTTACTGCAAAACATCGTAGAAAAAGTTTAGATATAATAGATGTTTCGGAAAGACTTTCAATTTCTTAATTAAAATATTTAATCAGGGTTGAATTTGCAAAAAATTATCTAAACTGGTCTATAAGCCAATGGAAAAGTGTGCTTTTCAGTGCTGAAAGCAAATTCAACTTATTTTACTTCGATGGTGAAGGAACAGTAAGGCGCTCGAGAGGGACACGTTTAAAGCCTGAAAATGTACTCCCTACGGTTAAGCACGGTGGCGCCTCGGTGATGGTCTGGGGTTGTTTTTCAGGTGCAGGCGTTGGTCCTATACATCAAATCGCAGGAATTATGGACCGTTTTTAATATAGGGATATTTTGGAGTCAACAATGCTGCCATACGCTGAGGAAGAGTACTGCCTTTGCGTTGGGTGTTTCAGCAGGATAATGATCCCAAACATTCTTCAAAGATGCTAAAAGAGCGGTTTGCAATAAAACATATTCGTGTCTTAGAGTAGCCGTCCCAATCTCCCGATTTAAACCCCATCGAGAACTTGTAGCGATTTTAAAAAAGCGTGTTGGAAAGAGAACGAACACTTCAACAAGCTCTCTTTTTGCAGCTTTGAAGAATGAGTGGGAGAATATTCCAGCCTCTATTACAGACAATTTAATCATGTCAATGCCTCGTCGATGCCAAGAAGTTATTAAAAATAACGGTTACTGGACAAAATATTAATTTTTACGGTTTAATACGGTTTAGTTTTTAGCAGACGAATTTCTGAATTTATTTAATTTTTTTTTAATATTATTTATTGTATGGATTATTTTAAGTTGCTTTAATTTTTGTATAATCTAATGCCTTTATAGAAAATATAGAAAATATAAAAGAAATTGTTTGTACATTTTTGGGTAGCAAAACAAGAATTAATAAACTTGACCAAAAAAATCCGGAATGTTTCTAGCACCACTGTAAGTATTTTTTTAACGTCATCTGTCAAGCCATACCTATATTGTCAAATTTTATGGAAAAATGGTTTCAATGGAATTGGTTAGAACTTTCGGACACAGTTTGGAACGAAACGCCACTTAAATGTGGAAATAAGATTTGTCCTTTGTGTATTTAAAATGGCTACGATATCGACGGAAAAACAATGTTATTTGCTTCGGAAAAATGCTAATTGTAGGCCATAAAATAGAGTGAAACAAGATCAGAATAAGAATTTTACCATCGACAAATAGAATCGAAAGAGAAAAAATTGAATGAACGAAAATTGTGAGAATAAATGAAAACTAAGCTACGACGGAATACCTTACTCTATAATTTTTATTCGATATTCATATCTTATAGGTAGTTGTTTGCCGACATGCTGTTATACATATTGCAGTTTCTATAGTCAACTAGCCTTAGATCGAAAATAATTTATAATGTTACCATTTGAACTCCATAAACAAAGCTTCTCAAATAAATAAACTAAGAAATTTGTCGCATTTTCAAATGTATTATCAACATTCTACATTTGATATCACCATTGTGACAAGTTTTTTAGATAACTCTAGAAAGAATATCGTAACTTAATCTTACACAAATTATAATCGAATTTGTTATTCTGCCATGAATATTTGCTATGAATCATAAAATGTCTTCACCATAAAAAATCTTTTATAACTGGTAGGTACCTATTCAGAGTTGAACTTTTATAAAATCCTGTTATGAAGCTTCGAAACCGAAATACCTATATAAGCAAACAGAACTAAAATCTTTAATCAATCAGCTGTTCTGTTATAAATAATTTCGTGTCACAAATAAAATGAAAAAGGGTGACCAACACAAAAGTAACCTGTCCAGCATCAATTCCAAGGAATACCTATGATTTTGCCACATATTTTTCAGGGAACACCCGGACAATACTATGTTGCATATGCAACGAAATACCTAAGAAGAATAACCCTAGTTAAATTTTTTTTGTTAATGTTTTCCTCGAATAATTTTAAATGGAAGGTAATAATTTGTCCAGCCGGAAAAAAACTGTATGAAACGTACAAAAAGTACATCAGAAAGGAAAAATTAATGGGTACCTAACCTAATCATATTCCACCAAAAGTGTTATGTTATGCTTTGTTCTACAAAAATAATTTTGATTTAATTTATTTATTTGTTTGTGTTATTATGCTTACATTATTTGTCTCCCTTATTTCATAACATTTTAAAAGATAATCCCTGTTTAATCCACTCTTGGAAATATTTTTAGGTAAACGTCAAAAAAATTGGCTTTTATTCTTTTATGATTCTATTTTTTTTTAGTTTAAATTTCTGACAGTTCACGAGAGATTTTAAGCATAATATCTTCCCAGTTCATAAAAAGAATACCAAAAAAGATTTTTTGACAGCTCAACAGAATAGCAAAATAAGAGATCTAGCCGAACAGGCCCAAATAACTGTAAAATCAACATAAATACCTAAGTATATTATAAATTATTATAAATTAAATAGTGCTTGCACTCCTTAAATAAACAACATCGATGTTGTCTTGATGTTACCTGCCTAGGTACATATTTACTATTTTAAAAAGCAAAAAAGAGTACTTACCTGCATAAAAAACTCGATTAAACACCATTATTTGCATGAGTCAGTTTTACGCCACAGTTAAATTATTGTGAGGTTCCAGTTCGTCTGTAAATTCCAATGTAAACAACAATTTTCGGCAGACAGACTGACTCCAGTTTAAGTCTGCAGATTCGCATCCTTTGTTATGGGGAATTCTCTTGAATCCACGTTTCCATGGCGTCGGTTGCTGTTTATGTAGATTTTATTTCCATTTAGTTTTGTTTCTGTAACTTTTTAGAACGCATGTCCAATAGACATTACCCACCACCACAACACTTTCACGATTTTAAACAACAAGCAACAATATCGTTCGTAATTTGAAGCTTTTAAACTTTTACTGATTCAGAAACAAACCGGCTAGAAAGCTTTAAAAATTTGCAACAATTTGTTGAACAAGAAACACGGAAAAATTTCTTTCGGAACTCCATATTGAATGGTTCGTTATGGGAATGGAACACAACAAATTAAATCCATGAACATAATATTCATAAAGAGTTTGTGTGTATTTGTTCTGTTTCCCCACCCACAACCAATTCCACCTTGGTTTGCATGCATGCGAATTGTTGGGCGCATGACGAAAATGGAAAAATTGAAAGAATACGATTAAAAAAAAGGAAAATATTCTAAAGTGGAGAGAGACTTTACTCTTTGAATATTAATAATAATGAAGAGAAAGAATTTATACACTGTGAAAAAACTATTATAATGCAAGATAAAATAATATTTCAAAAACCCGAAGAACCCAGCAGACATATTTTAGAGGCAGATGATTTTCGATTAAATTTTCAGATATTTTTCCGGTGCCAAATATACCTACCAAAGGGTTAAATTATACCGATGGATATGAGCAATTTGTTTTTTATTTGTGCCAATTTTTAACAATGGTAGAAACTTGGATCCGAAAAAAGTTTCGTAAAAAATAAATCAAAAATTGTCAGTTATGTTCATAACCCTACGTAAGTATGCATATCTCAAGAGCGGAGATTCTTAATCCATCTACGCAAGCAAATTTGAAGCAGTTTTTTCCAAAAAGTTTGAATCAAAAGTTTGTGTCTTCCTGCAAGGGAAAACTGAAAGGATTAGTAGTACAAAACAGTGATTATTGTCATTAGGGGTATTCATGTAAGCGCGGAAAACCCTCGTAAACCTCGTAAACCAGATAATTTTATCTCCGCAGAAACGAGCTGTCAAAATTTGTATGGGAAAAAGTTTCTGCAAATCGCATAAAATTATCTCACAAATTTGCTGCGGAAAGTGCAGAAATAAACCTCGTAAACTAAAGAAGTATGGATTCTGACTTTTAATTTGACATTTCACAAAATATTTCCCACATTTACGCAAGTATTTCTTAGGGGGTGTTCATGAAAACATGCTGCGGAAAGTTATATCTTTCTACAAAGCGGAAAATTATCTCGTTACATGAATACCCTTATTATTTTATAAATCATGAGTCCCACTACTTTGAGGTCGTAAAATATCAATGGATACTTGTAGAGGCACAGAAGTCGAACATTTTCTAATAAAAAAGCTTAAAATGCAAATTCAAAAAAAAAAGTCTGAGTGCCGGGACTCACGGTTAAGATGTGTAAACATCAACGTTTGTCTGAGTGCCGAATTTTTGTTACCGAACGTACCCACCAAACGAACAATGCACAACTGTTTTGTTGCTTATAAAAAACAGATGAACTATTTGGTTGAATGTCCCCGCAGGTGCATATAATTATATGTTACACAAAATAATGAACTCATTTTATACAATCGTTTAGTTTGTGTCAAAACACAAAATTTTTAGTTGCTCGAACCAAGCAGTTGCGCAACTAAAAATTGAATGTGCGCGCCTAGCCTTAGATGTATTCAAATCAAGCCACTATTTTTCCCACAATTTACCCCTTTCACTTATACTTAAATCCAAAAATATCTCTACATCATAGCTGTACATAACGCTTAAATTTCAAGACAGTGTTCACATTGGAATTGAATTTACTCCTCAAACTTATTTTGAAGTGTCTGTAGTAGAGTAGTAGAGAGGAACAAACCCATCTATTTCATAATTTAAACACTGTAAGAAAAAGAATACCTCATTGGACTCCGCTACGTAACGTAAAGTTTGTTTGACTTATTACTACGTTTATATGCAGTATCGAAAGATCGAGTTGGATTAGGGCCGGATTTTCAACCCAGGTTTTTCGTCATTTGAGTTAAGAACTCGATTTGGAGTTTAATTGAAATTGAAATGAGCGATTCTGAAACAATTTTTCAAGCCGACTCCTCGACCCAGATTTTCATTTCAAATTTCGACTCGACACCGCTGAGCAAGTGGGATCGAGTCAAACGAAGCTCACTTCAACTCAATACAGTTATACAATAAACGTAGTATATGTTAAACAGGGATGTTTTTTGAGACATCATTACATTTTTACACTTACATATATTCAAACAGAGATGTTATCCGATAGAAAATAGACGTTTCTGCTCGAAAACGATTTTTAATCTCTGTTTCTCTCTTGGCTTCCTTTCGATTGCATGGGTGCTTTTAAACACAGCGATTTTTACAATAAGTTAACTTTGTTCAAGCGAAAAGGAGTTATCTCTTCGCACTCCTTACTCTAATCAGTTAAGTGAATTTCACTGAGTGAACGCCAAATATAAAATGAAACATACTCGAGAAATAAACGAAACCAGAAAGAATAATGAACGATAACTCCGCATTTTTCTCAACCTCAACCACATACGTCTCTCGCAAACATGCTTAAAATTTGCAGAGTGATATCGCATCGTTTAAAAGCAGTCATATATTTCAACTATTTGCTCGGGGCATTAATAGGGGTGTTCACATTCTCAATTTTGTTTGACAAGTAAGGAATTTTGTTTGTTTGAAGGAATGATGAATTTCTGATTGATAAAGAAAGGAGCATTCTCATTCGTCAAACATGCCGTGAAACATCACTCCTCATTAGAATGTTGATCAAGGCGGGCCAACATGTGTTCACATTCTCAAATATGCTTAACATGCATCAAAAATGTCAAAACATTTTTTGTTTGACAAGCCACTAGATGGGGCGCTCACCTGAGGCATCATGCCGTTTGACAATTATTTGAGAATGTGAACGTCCTAATGCGCACGAAAATATGATACTTCAGTTTGACTTTTGGATCTTGATTACGATTCTTTTTTAGTTTGTTTCGTCTTTTGTTTTTTTGACAGTTTAGGTGAGAGGTATAGAAGCGTAGCTTCATTCCGCAACATTTCTTCACCTCACATCAAATATGTTAAAAAGACAAAAAAAAAGACTCGTGCAATCAGGCTCTTGATGTCTTTTTTCTGCTATAGACGGAGTTCACACTGACCTTTATCCTAAAGCTTTTTTTAGGTTTCTGTACTTTATCTTACTCCCTCTGTCAGAGATTTAAAAACCGATTGACATCATTCCCACCTTGTAATGGAAATTGTTAAAGTAAATATAAGTGCCAAAATCTAAATTTTTGAATCCATTGAATTCGTAGTCATCATCCAGTTCATGGCTTGACAGATGGAGAACGATCTATATTTTGATATTGCGAATGCTAAAAGCATATTTTGATATAATATAGAATATATAATTCCATAATTGAAATAATTATATCGTATGACAGATAAGGGAAAAATTAAATTTTGACGTATCGAGAATATTTCGTTGCAGATGTCAACTGATTGCAACATTGGATTTTTAAATGTCAATTCTGAAAATGCATTTTTTGGGATCATAAAATAAAATGTAATCATCCATCACCAACGTGAAGTGGATTTGCTTAAGACATTGAACGGACCCGCTATGATATTTTACGCCAGTTGTTTTATCGTTCGTCTTTTTTACATATTGGTCGAGAGGTGAAGAAATGTTGGGGGATTGAATACATATATTTAGTTCTAGGCAGCAATTGAAATTGAAAGTAATAAAGTCGAGATTTCAGTACACAAAGTTTCCAATGTAAACACGATGTCGTAATTACGCAATATTTCCAATGTAAACACGGTCTTAAATGCAATCTTTCGTAAAATAAGTTGGTACACGGAACGTGTATCAATGACGTGTAACCGTAACGGGCTACACGGAACGTATAAGTTTTACCTACGTTTTCGGTTCACTCTACTGCCGGCAAAGATGTTTACACGTCAAAAGCTATTCTTTTACTTTATTTGGAAATAAAGTAACACAAATAATTTAGGCGTTTTTCTTTTTTCATTCAAAGCAGAACCTGAAATGTCAAAAAATAAATTGAGTTTCTTTTTTAGTTCAGAGTGCTTCGAATATGTGTTTCTGTTTTCATTCTGAAGCTGTTTTGAGCGCTTTCAAAGTGCGCTCTATGAGCTCAGAATAAAGTTACTGACCAGACACAGTTAAATGCAAGCATTTTACAGTTGAAAATTTTAAATAAAAGATGACACACATGCGGATTTTTCTCGAAGGACTCAATCTGTATTTCGCCTTTTGCATGCAGCAATGGAGGTTTATAAAAAAAACTTAAATTTCGCATACCAACTGCATAAAAAATATCCTTTTGTTGATCATCGGCTAAAAAAAAGGAATATTCTATATATCATTTACAAATTAATATAAGAGAGAATTCTGACATTTGGTGAGTTCACATGGTGTGTGCCTCGGAAGCAACACTCCATATTTCTTGAAACTTTTTTATCTTATTGAGAAATAATTCTGTATCAAATTCTTCCATGTTTGACATCTTTCTTTCGAATTTATAACTAGCGTCAAAATCACGC
This sequence comes from Chrysotoxum bicinctum, assembly GCA_911387755.1. NCBI lineage: Eukaryota > Metazoa > Arthropoda > Insecta > Diptera > Syrphidae > Chrysotoxum > Chrysotoxum bicinctum. Next base: position 71,992,348 of record OU426990.1, on the reverse strand, counting down.
ATGTGTGCACTGCTCAACAACAAACAATGTACCGAAAGACGCAACCGCGTGAGCGATGGCTCAGCGGTCCTGTGGAAACCTGCGAGTCTTTTTACCCGCAAGAATGACTCGCGATGCCACAGCGTCATCGCAAGTGTGTTTTTGCACCACTCAATTTATTAAGGCCCGGTGCACACATGCGTTCTTTTAACGCGCGGTACCGCAGCCTGCGAGTATTTTAACAGGCAAAATAACGCGCGATGCATGCCGTAGCGTCATCGCACTCGTGTGTGTACCACTCGATTCATTTGTGAGTACTGTAAGATGCAAAGGCGGTGCCGCTGCGACAGCTCATGTTAAAAGAACGCATGTGTGCACCGGGCCCAAAGTGACGTCTATATATATATATTGGTATGGTTAATTGTTAAGAGTCCAATCAAATATTTAAGACATCTCTTAATTTGATTGCTGGTAAGGTCCATAGAAACAACATCGTCTACATTCCATCTTTTCCTCTCAACATACTCTGGAAATAGGAATTTAAACTTTAATTTTTGAACACGCGAGATCAAAGTATTTGATTCAATGATAGGAATTTCTCTGCTGATGTTTTCATCTAGGGTCTGAATTGCATTGGTATTGTTGCTGAGTTGATACCAGATCGAAAGTTTGACGACAGGTTGAAAATAGCTTTCTCACTACTAAAATAAAAAAAAAACCGCCTATCATAAGTTTTGTTTTTCTAGACAAGATTCTGAGCTGTGAAAACAAAATTTTATTTCGTTTTTAGTTCAGAGGTTCAAAATAAGGCCGCACCTCCATTAGCATTATTTATTTCTGCTATTATGTCAGACATTATATCTGAAGATTATATTTCTTTAACTCTGTGGGCAAATTATGTCGTGATTATGCATTCCTCTTCATAATCTCACCAGGTAAATAACGTCGTTTGATTTTAGCGATAAACGCAGTGGAAAAACTGGAAGAGGCAAAACGGGAAGAATACAAAAGGAAGCACAGGTTTTGGGTCAATCCATTTTTGAGCAAAAGAGATTTGCACGACCTTGAAGAACATTTGCTTCAAGTCATAATTGAGTAGTCCCACAAGCATGAAAACTCTCTGAATGCACTAATCAATTTAAAAAAAAAAATTAATAAAAATACTTACTATCTTCAATGTTTAATTCTTTTAATATTAATTTTGGCCTGCAAACAACCAAACAAGATTAGGTGCGTTTTATTATTCACAAATCTATCTGGATCCGGATCTGGATTAAGTTTTAACATGTATTACAAAAACAATTTGGGATTCTGTTTTCTATCGGGATCTATTTCAAAGATCCAAAAATCAGTTATTACACTGGCGAGTAGATGGCTTTTTATGGTAAGGTAGTGTAAGCTTTAGTGTTAAGAAAAAAGACAAGAAATAATTAAAAATTTGCAAACCCAAGGATAAAAAGAGACGGATTTATAACACTGCTGATCCGTATTGTTTTATTTTCAAGGGAAGATCCAGATCCGGATCCAGATAGATTTGTGAATAATAAAACGCACCTTTTATGTATGTATAAGGTGGTTAAATTTTAAGGGCCGATGTTGATCTTGAATACAACACAAATTATTTAGGAAATTATTGTCATTTCTTTTTATTATGATAATATGGTATGGTTCAATTATGTATGGAACAAAATATCGGCCAAATGGCCGCCGCGACTTCGGCAGCACGCCTCCATCCGATGGTCCAAATTTTCGATGACGCTGAGGCATAATCGAGGTTCTATGCCGTTAATATGCCGAATTATATTATCCTTTAGCTCTTGAATTGTTGCTGGCTTATCGACGTACACCTTTTCTTTCAAATACTCATAACCCCAAAGAAAGAAGTCCAACGGTGTCAAATCACATGATCTTGGCCGCTAATTGACATCGCCACCACGTGAGATAACACGGTCATTGAATTTGTCGCGCAAAAGAGCATTGTTTCGTTAGATGTGTGGCAAGTGGGACCGTCCTGTTGAAACCACATCTCACGATAGCGAACATCATTCACAGTAACTGCCTGACCGGCCTCATTTTGGAAAAAATACGGCCCGATGATGCCGCCAGCCCATAAACCGCACCAAACAGTCACTCTTTGTAGGTGCATTTGTTTTTCGACAGTCACTCTTGGATTATCATTCGCCCAAATGCGGCAATTCTGCTTATTGACGAATCCACTGAGGTGAAAATGTGCCTCATCACTGAAGATGAATTTCTTCGAAAATTGATCATCCACTGTTGCCATTTCTTGCCACCATTCTTACCATTGACGTCGCTTGAAATGGGCAAGACGCTTAAGTTCTTGAGTCAATTGCACCTTGTACGCTTGTAAATGCAAGTCTTTATGCATAATGTTCATCAACGACGAGCGTGAGAGGTGCAATTTTTGGGCACGACGACAAGTTGAGGTGGACGGCTCTTCAGCCACACTATCGCAAACAGCAGCAATATTTTCTGCAGTATAAGCTGTACGAGCATGCGCTGGTGTTTTCACATCTCCTACAGACCCGGTTTGCTCAAATTTTTGCACGATTGAATTGACCAAAAAAATCACTAAGTGCACGATATGCATTTTGATCTGAACGCCCATTTTCATAATAAGCCTGAATATTTTTAACGCGTTGCTCGACTGTGTATCTTTCCATGCTCCATGGTTCAATTTGAGTTAGTCTGAAATTGAGAAATGTCAAATGAAATGCAAAAAAAAACTTAACGCTTAGGTGTGGTTCACATTCAACATTGGCCATTAAAATTTAACCACCCTTTACTTCAACAGACAGCAAATGGTAGAAAAATTACATCTTGGCTTCACAGGACATAATTTCTATACGAAGTGAAAACATAACATGTATTTGTCAATGAAATGAAGGAATGCTACATGAAAATGTGAGAATGGATGTCAAGCCTCGACGTCTTGTGAGAAATTTGTGTCTAGTGAAGTTGGGGTGTCACGAAACGTCAAAATTTATATCTGCATTTATTTCTACATGACACATTTCTTGCATTCATTTATTTCAAGTGGACTGCAGTGTTATAATGATCAGAGTTTTAGATTGGTGATTTTTTTGATAGTACCTATATTTGACATAAGAAAGGCGTAGCTGAAACGGAGAAGAAAATATTTTATAAAAAAGGATTTGTTTGACGTGGCGTAAGCCCGAAGTAATTGCTTCGAATCGGTTTAACTATTCCGAGGTTGAACCGAGTATTAGTAAAATCTAATAGCTGTTGGTGTACAAAGTTATCCTATTAGAATTTTGTAAAACAACTGGCTACAAATCTGATTTGAGTTCGTTATTCAAGTAGATTTTTTTTTTAAATTAAGTAATTAATAATGATTAAATTAATCGAATTTTCCTTTTTTGTTATTGTAAACAGTTATTGAAGAAACAAATAAGTAAAAAATGTCAATTTTGCACCAATTTTGCAGGCAAAACTATTTCTATTTAATTTTCTCCATATAAGCTGATTTTGACACCAAACTTATCCAATCCGGTTTTGGTCGTTAAAAAAACTAATGGACACTAACCTATTCTAGATAGCCTATGACTGCTTTTAAACGAAGCAATATTACCTTGCGATTTTTAAGCCTGTTGGAGAGAGACGTGCGTGGTGGCGGGGATACAAAATATTGCTGGGGTTGGAAAAATTGCAGAGTTATCGTTCTTTCTTCTTTGTGGTTTACTTTATTTCTTGGGTATGTTTCATTTCCACTTGGCGTTCGCTCAGCGAACTTCGACTAACTAACTAGAGTAAAGAGTGCGGATAGATAACTCCTTTTCAATAGAACAAAGTTTACTTTTATGAAAAATCGCTGTGTTTAAAAGCATCCGTGCAATCGAAAGGGAGCCAAAAGATAAACAAAAATTAAAAATCGGTTTTGTGTAAAAGCAGTCTATCCAGGTGAAACCTGAACGCGGCCAATGGCTTAAGGCTCGGTCAAACAGAACGCGTTTTTACGCCGCGTTTCACCGCCGCGTTCAAACGCAGCGTTGTATTACATTGCAATACATGCCCCATGTCACACTGAACGCGTTTTTGACGCAGCGTTGAATTCACCATGGCGTTGCAACGCGGCGGTGAAACGCGACGTTGTGTGAAATTACAGATTATTTCTAACGCTGCGGCAGTCAAAGGAATTTTAAATTTTTTCAAGATGGAAAAATTAATTGAATTGGTGAGAAATAACCCATGTCTATACGATATGGGTGATAAATCGTATAAGAACATTGTCTTACATACAAATTCAATTATTATTATTGAAATATGAGACAAATTTGTCTCTTATAAATGCCGCATTGCTAGGTCTTCTGTTTGTTGGCCTTCGAGATGTGCGACTCTAGCTCTCGGCACAGCTGGTGATATTCGCCGATTTCTTTTCTTTTTTTGTTAATTGGCATGTACCCACATTCTTTTTTCTTTTACGGGAATTTCGTAAAATAACAAATAGAAGAAATAATCCCTCTTCTGAATCTGAGCTGCTTGATATTATTTTTGTTAAGGAATGATTGTTTTGTTTGTTCATTGCTTGAAAGCTCTTTGTTTGACGTCCTCTGACGCGGCGGTTGCAACGTCGCGTCAAAATAATCTTACCGTCGCGTTAAAAAATCTTAACGCGGCGTTGAAAACGCGTTCTGTTTGACCGAGCCTTTAGATATTTTGACATTTCTATAGAAACTATCGATAACAAACTGATATTTCGTACTGGTTGGTAGGTAATACAGTTCAATTGTTATGAGCAGAGCTTGAGTTTTCAAAAAAATAAATAGTGTTTCTTTTTTAGTTCAGAGTGTTCAGAGCCTCGAATATTTATGTGTTTCTTTTTTCATTCAGAGGTGCGCTCTATGAGCTCAGAATTAAATAACTGAGCAGAAAGAGTTAAGTGCTTAACACAAGCATTTGACAGGCTGAAATAAGAATTGGTAACAGGGGTGTTTCAAAAAAACTCAGAGACGCTTGGTTCAGAGGATGTTCAGAACATGCTCGGACTCTGTTCAGAGATCTATTCTGAACTAAAAAAGAAAAAGAATTTAGTTCAGTCCGTGTAATGTTAATTAGGTATATTTGCAGATAAGGCTCTCGTGTAAATTGCTTAGCTCCGGCGTGGCTTTTTTTCATCCAATCGATTTCATTCTTTTCTTACAAAAAAAACTCTCCTTATAATAACGTTCCACAACACTCAAAAATATTGCTATAGGTAGGTTCTTATGTATATATACAGTACGAACTCGGTTAACGCAACCCTCGATTCGCGCAACTCCTCGATTTTCGTAACACTAAAATCGAAGCACTTCTTGACTGTAAAGTGCTAGGTACTTTTCAAAAATGTTACATCGATTATTGCAACTTTCTGTGTTTATGCATCTGTTCATTGAAATCGAAACATCAAACCAACAAAAAAGGTTTGTTTGGTTTGAATAATGTTTTTTTGGTCCTTATTCGGAATTCCCCCCCCCCCCACCAAAATGCACCTTTTTTTTTAATGAATCGATAAAAAAAAGTGTGCTGTTGGTAAAAAACATCAAATTATGGAGGAGAAACACTTTTTTATGGTAAAAAAGTGAAGTATAAAAAAATGAATATAGGCCATAGGGTAAATTCAAAGTTTCTTTAAATCCAGATTCTGTAAATGCAAAAGAAACCTTGCATACACCCAACCTCGCACCTACCCCAAATCCTATAGTGTGCCCAAGCAGGGGGGGTCGCAGGGGGGCAGCATGCCCCCCATACATATCTCACTGTTTATACGCCGTAATGCGTAAGCAAGCAAAAAAATATCAAATATCCCATAAAAAAGTAGTTTTAGTTATAGTACTGTGGGTGGTCCGCTTATACTTAACTTTTTTTACCACAAAAATGTTTCTCCTCCATACTTTGATGTTTTTTATCAACAGCAAACACTTTTTTATCGATTCGTTAAAATAAAAGTTCATTTTGGTGGGGGGGGGGGGGGGGGGAGTTGAATTCCGAATAAGGTCCGTTTTTTTTTAATAACATTTTCGTTATCCCTACAAAAAATTAGCCATTACAACTATAATTTTTGATTGAAAAAATATAGGTAACCCAGTAAGTGTAACAACCTCGGTTATTACAACCGCCTTAATTTCTATTAGGTAGTTGCGTAAATCGAGTTTGTACTGTATGTAGGTATATTTAAATGAAACGGAACTCGAACGGAAGTGGAGGTACCTATTTTCTTTAACTTCATTCTGATATCGTCGCGACGTCGCTAGCCGCCCATGTTGTAACCAAATTTTTAGAAGTAGGTAGGCAGGTAGATACCTACTTCCATCTCCCATGCGAAAATATAAGTACTCATCAACAACAACAAAGTTATCCCCCCAACTCGTGCCCAAGTCAAACAAAAAAAAAGCAATTTCAAATTTCAAAAATTGCATGTTGCATCTAAAAGAGAAGAGAGAAATTGCAGAAGAAAGCAGGATTTCCAACCAAAAAGAAAGAAAAATAAAGTTCAAGCAACCAAAAACGTCCCGCCAAACATTTCGTGCCTTTCCAACCGACCAAGGCAAAACGAAAAATTGTAACAGAAATACACAGAAGACTCCCATACACCCAACAAAATCATATGCTATGCACCGTTTTTCCATCGTAAATTTATCTTTTTTTTTTCATTGCCAGTCCGTGTGCTACTAACAGAAACAGATACAATTGCAACCTGCTACACTTTTTACTCATTGCACTTGCGTCGTTTGCTCGTTCGTTCTTCGTTGTGTAGTTGCCGTTGCCGTACTTTATTTGAGTTTGAAGAACACACAAGCATTTCAATTTCAACTTCTACTTGTTTGTAAATATAAATGAACCCGTTCTCTTTACTTCGCAGACTTTTTCATATCTTAACTCAAGGCACGCAAAAGCGAAACGAACGACAAGCAGGCTAGTGAGTAAAATAAAATGTGTGCGACAGAACGGTAAATTGCCATGTTTACCGTTTTTGTGTTTCCCTTCTGTTTCGCATTTTTTTTTAATTGTTTCGCTATTGGTATAAAGTGGCAGTGGCACAAACGCACGGTGAACAAACCAACAAGGAAACACATACAAAACAAATCAAGAAAAAAAGCTTCGCCGCAGATTTGTGTGCTTCGCTTCTCTTCATTCCACACGAAAGTACGAACGATGACGACGGGCATGGCAAGTGGCAAAGTACTGTTCGATTGCTCAAAAAAGGGGGTGTATATTTTGTTATAAATATATCTGTGTGCGCGAGTGTGTAGTGTACGTTCCTCTCTGTCTCTGCTCTGGTGTAAAAGATACAATAATTGAAAAGATTGCGGAGCGCAATCCCAACAAAAACAAGACCAAGAAAATTATAAAACAAAAAAAAAAAACAAAAGAAAATAATAATTTTTCTCTTCGCTATGAGCTGAGTTCGACCACGGCAAGTACTCTGTAATTTTTCAGTACAAATTGTACTTTCAAACGGTACGGAAGTGTTCGGAAATTCTCACCTACATAAAATCGCTCTGACTATAACGGGATATAAATACAAATTTCCATCTCATCTACACCTACTATCCGTCGCGGCAGATGGGAAAATCTATTGTTCGCATATAATTCGTTGGATAAATTGTTCGGTGTAACGCTTAACGGTAATTTTGACATTTTCGATAATTCACAGAAAAGAAATCCGATTTTTCGCACATCCATTCGAAGGTATTTCTCGATTAAACATTAATTTTTTGTCTTATAAATTTGCTCTTCGACGGAAAATCGACAGATTTTCTTCAAGTAGTGCAACTTCAGAGGATATCAACTTATTTCCCTCGCACCTTTTCCTTCGCCAGGTTCTGGTTCCTGAACGGAAAATTAAAGTGAAAATTCAAACAGAATCATCTTCTCTCTTCGATTCTAGTTCTAGTATTCTATTTCCAAAACATTCTTCGCCGCTCTTTTTCAACATTTTCCACTCCTTCGCAAAAAAAAACTAAATTTCTCATCAAAGTGAGCTTTGACAAAAAAAAAAAAACAAACCGAATAAAGAATTTTCTGAACTTGAAAGGGAAAACACATTCGCGTTTCCATCTTGTTCAGCTCTGTATCGTGTCGTGCGGCGAAGAATATTCCTCATCATTTCTCATTCATTCATTCGTTTTGTCAGACCAAGGAAAATCAAGCAAAAACAAGTAATTTATAAACTTTTCTTTCAAAGAAAAATCCTTTTTTTTATTTTCACTTTGACAAAGATAAAATAAACTTTACAACGCACATTTACTGTTATCTATCGAAGTTTTGTCGAATTTTCCACTGAATTCGCCGTCGTTTCTGTGTCGTTTATTGTTGGTGAGAAAAATTTTAACTTATTCGTATTTTTTTTGTTAGATTTTATGAGCAAAAAAGGAGTCCACCGGGTGTGTTGAAGTCGAAGAAAACGATTTTCCAATTGGAAGGAAAAGCACGCCTGTTTTATTGTGTCTCCATTCGTTCGTGTCGAGAAATGAAAATCATCCTTTATTTCGCCGTGGTTACGTGAATATTACAATTTTTACGGTTTAAAAACTAATACAAACAGATAAATCGGATGAAATTGCCATTTGGCTGTGCAAAATATACCGTTTTTCAATTTTAATTCATGCAATGTTGTGAAATATCATTAAATTTACAAAATTATTTTTTCCACAGGAATGTCCTTGTGGATAAACCATCGTGTGTTATAGATATTTATCTGTAAAGGAAATTAAAAAAAGAAATCGGAATTTTCCTCCCGTTATTACACATATCAGCTGTTTATTTGTCTGCGTTTATTCGTAGTCGTTTCGGTCCTTTTTGTCGTCGTGCGTGCGTTCAGGCAAATACAAAATACAAAACCAAAGGGAGTTGAATTTACATCCAAAAAGAAAAAAAAAATTGTTCGTTCCAAAACTAAATTTGGCAACATTGTACATATACATAATATGTCAAAATAGAAAATCGAAGTGTTTATTAGTTCTGTGTTTACTATTTCAACATTTACAACAAACAAATAATCCCGTTTTTTGTGTATATTTCCTCACTTATCGTGTGAAGGTCGGTGCGTGATTTTTGTATTTAAACAAAAACAAAAGAAGGAACGAGCTCTGCAAAATGGCGACCATAATGGCTTATAATGGTGCTACTAACGGTAGCGGTGTTGGCGTCGGAGTTGGGGTCAGCACAGCCGGCGGCGGCGGTGGTGGGGGCAGTGACGGTCCACAAAACAAAAAAATACGTACGGTCGGCCAACAACCTGGCGACCAAATTGATTCACATCAGCTCAATCGGGTAAGTTTTGTTTTCAACATTTACCTACACACAAAGATAAAAGTTTTCCCGCAACTCCTTAACGTCCATTTTGTGGTAAAAGAATCTATTTATTAAGTTTCCTGTGTCGTCGATTGTCAATAACCGTGCGGAAATCTCTGAACAAATTTCATCCCTTGGTTTATAGTTTATCTGTCGGTTCAGATTTTCATGTTTTTGTTTTACTATCAAATATCATAAGAATTATTGTTGTATATCTACCTACCAACACCAAGGGAAAAAGGAAAATCGATTTTACCCAAAAAATCGCGTTCTGCCTTCTGATGATAATAGTATCGTCGAGTAGCAAACAGAAGCAGCTAGCAGCCATCATCAAAGCAGCGGGAATCGAATGTGTAACATAGAGCTATAGGTATACATAGGACATACTATATGATGACGATGAGTCTTGTACGCTTGAATCACCCCCACGCGAGAAGGGTTGGCTGGTTGGGTTGGAGATAGACCAGAAGGGTAGATGTTTGGTTTTAAGAGTAAAATTAAGGGTGAAATGTGGGTCCTCGAGTGGTGGTTTTCAATGTTGACGATAATGATGATGATGATTTTGCTCGATGGGGAGCATGACAGTGTTGCAATTGAAGTTTTCCTTTAAATCTAGAGTTTTAGCTTACACCCCTATTATGATTGTCAACTATCAATTTGATAGTTGATAAATTTTTAATTCAATGTTAAAAAACCCAACTGATTAAAGTTTTGATCATTGAGAATGATTCAGACCATTGCGAAACACAAGCAAATTGAAAAATTTAAAAGAAAAATTGATTAGTTTTTTAATAAATTGAGTTTTGTAACCCAATTTTCAAGGTTTATCAACTATCAATTTGATAATTGACAATCGTAATAGGGGTGTTAGTTATAATGCAATTGATAACGTTTTGTGACCACCTCTAGTCCAAATGCGTTTCACCCAGTTACGATAGTTAGATGCTGTCGTACCCTTCTAAGACGCAATATGATTATCAAAACATACCTATACAATTTACAGCAGTATTCAAACTCTAATAAGATTCTTGTTCTAATTGGGAAACTTTCATTCTCAATCAGTCTGAAACATACCTTTGTATGTGCCTAGCCCATTTACCTGTTATTTTTTTTTTTTGTTAAATTTATCCCAAAAACCTAGTTCTTTGATCTAAGTCAAAAAGGACAACGATCAAGCGCTAGATGCAGAGGTTAGAATTGAATTTATTCAACTTAAAACATCAACAATGTAATTTTTGATTTAACGATTGAGGCTCAGAATTTATGGATATATTCATTTAACCCGTTTTTGTTTTTAATTTATGGGTTTTATTAAGAAAAATACATATGTGATCCACACCTTCTTAGATATAATTATGCCTGTCTACTCATCTGATTCGAGGATCCCATACACCATCATTGTGACTTATCAATTTTATTAAAGAACTCAAGCAGCATTTATAATTTTTATGTCCATCATTTACAATATTGGCAAAATTCATTGAAACGTGCGGTGGATTTTTACTATGTCTTGCAATTTATTCATTAATGTTTCCAGACAAATAAAACATCTATAATATGGTATCTGTCACGTACATAGTATCCACCCATATTGTGTTGAAAACCCAGGGTTTAATATTACAAAAGAGCACAAATTCGGAACAAACTGTCAACAAACTACAAGAATTAGGTGTTGTATGTTGCGAAAAATAGTTTGCGTCTTATAAATTGTAATGAATTCAGAATTGCACAAAATATAATTCCAAAACATGTAAGATACAGATTCCGAAAAAAAATAAATTCAAAGAATTCCGATCTTGTCAATTTGACAATTTTCACTAATCTGTTCTTAAGTCCTCTGATTAAAAAACAATTACAGTAAAACCTCAAAAAATGGACGAGCCTTGATACTCAAGAAATGTGGGATGATTATGAGGTGGTTCGATTATGGAGCTCCCCATAATCTGTGTGAAGATTTCGATCTCGCCAGATTTCACGTTTGTTCTGACAAAGATCAAATTCTTCGGACCCGTATTTGAAGAAGCATTTACATCTAGGTATACGAAATACGCACACCACAAGAAAAAAATTTGATCCGGGATCGAAATCCCTAGTGTGTAAAGGAAATCGACATTAGTTTTGTTCAGTGAATAAAAGTTCAGAGTAGAGCAGAACAGAACAGAGCAGAATAGAGCAGAACAGAGCAGAGCAGAACAGTTTCCATGAGAAATGTCAGACAAGTTAGAACAGTCAGTTATCTGTTCTACCTTTCTCTAATGTCGATTTCCTTTACACATGAGAAATCAATTTCTGTGTGAAGATTTCGATCTCTCGACAGATTTCACGTTCCTTTACACCAAAAAAATCGATTTTTTTTTGACAGAGATCAAATCCCTCGAATCCGTATTTGAAGAGGGATTTACATGTATACGAAATACGCACACCAAAAGAAAAAAATTGACAAGAGATCGAAATCCCTAGTGAGTAAAGGAAATCGACATAACTAAAAAGCTAGGGCAAGAAATCTTGTTCTAAACTGTTCCATACTGTTCCAGACAGACTCATTGAACAGCAAATCAGAACAGTTTAGAACAGAAAATTTCTCATTGAACAGCAAAAGGGTGTACTTTTCTGTTCCGAACTGCTCTAAACTGTTCGGAACAGCGTCACTGAACAGAACTATTACTTCCATAAAGAATTAGAAGACAGAAAATTGTTTGATTTTGTTTTTGTCAAACAAATTTTGATTACTTATACGAGCCCAAACTCAAAATAGTTGGTCTACCCAGGATAGAATGCAAATATGTGTTCATTCTTAACCTATTTCGAAACAAAAACTATTTTTTGATATACATATAAAGTCCTATTCATTTTAAATAAGAAAAGTGGACAAAAAAAGAAAGTGGCTTAATAAAATATTGATATGGAGTCTCTTTACAAAACTAAATAACGATTTATGCACATTTCTTAGATGCAAAATAGTTGGTCTATGATTCTTTATGTTGATTTTACCACATTGTTAAGCGACCTTTGGCCTTAATCACTGCTTCTATAATGCACCTTGGCATAGTGTCAACTAATTGTTGACACTCTTCGGCACCAAAAGATTCCCAATTATTTGTAATTGGGGATCTTAAATCTTGAAGAGTCCGACGCGGTTCCTTTCGCAATTTTTGCTTCATCGTGTGCCAAACAGTTTCGATTGGTGAAAGATTAGGGCTGCTGGAAGTCCATTCCAATAAAGAATTGCTTCAGCAGTTAACCATATTTACCATTGTTCATCTAGCCGTATGACAAGAAGCACCATTCTGTTGGAAAATATACTCCGCATTGCTATATTGAAGACGTAGTATTGACGGAGGCAGCTCCTGTTCCAAAATGTTGCGGTACTTGACAGCATTAGCTATCCCAATTACAAAATGCAAATTACTCATACCACATCTCGACATGCACCTCCATACCATTAGAAGTACTGGGAGCTTTACGGTTTGTTTAAGGCAGTCCTTGTGAGTTGTGAAAGGCTTCTTTAGCATTTTTTATCACTGGTCCTCGTTCATCACCAACACAAACTTCCAATCTGTACTGATCACTCCAATTAACGGACCGCCATTGACTAAAAGTCCAAATTTTTAAGTTGTTTGGCCCACTCAATGCGCCTTTCTTTTGCTTAGGTGTCAGTAGTGATATTTCTTTTGCCTGCGTTTTTAATGATTTAAGTTGTCGTAATTTACGCAAAACTTAAATATTTTAAATTAAACCTTATAAAATTTGTATCCAATTTTTTTCATCATCTGCTTACAACTGTCCACCGAAACACTTTTTTGAATAAATTTGTTCTCTCCACTGAACCGTTATTGAAGCAGATAAATATCGTCGATTTTCTTTAAAAATTTGGCAATCGCGAGGTTTTGCTGTTAGTGGATTTCCCGTTCTGTTGCATATATCCACATTTCCAGAATTTTTAAACTTTGTTATTATGTTCTGCACTGACGAGGGCGGTAAATTAAAATTTTCAGGGATTTCGTAGCTAGACAATCCTGTTTCAAACGCTTTAATCATTGATTCCCTTAGGTCTCCTGATAATGCAACGCCACGCGCCAGGATTAACATGAAACTCTCGCTAGCTTGTATAAAATCATACAATAATCATTAATAAAGCCAGTGCTTGTCATTTTTTTAATAACGGTTAGCTGAAACTATATTTATATAGTCTTAGATCAACTATTTTGCACCCAAAAAAGAGTAGACCAACTTTTATGCTCTTATCTTTGTCTGAGATGAAAGGAATATTGTTGCTATTTGCTCTCTCAAATTTTGTTTTGTTAGGTCTGATTTACTCTCAGTGAAACTACTTTATTAAATTGACAACATTTTTTAAATGAACAAAAGCTGACTGCCACTAAATTTAGGATATATGAAGAATTAATGTGTTATTAAATGAATAGACCAACTATTTTGAGTTTGGGTCGTAGTTCAAAAAGACAGGTAAATACATTAATCAACGTATGGTATGGTAGTGGTCCATTGTTCGATTAGCATGAATGTGTCTCGAAATTTGAGGGAAATTTGTATGGAAAATAGCTGGTAATAAATGACGTGCAGTCCGATTAAGAGATGGTCAGATTATTGAGTTTCCTGATTAGCAGGTTTCACTCTAAACAAAATTCTAATCTTAATTGTTCCAGACGAACTAATCGAACAATATCAATAACAGAACAAAAAAAAAATGTTGCTGAACAAAACCGAATTTACTTTTCTGTTTCTAGAAAAGCCTCACTTAATATTAAGGTATGAGATTTTGTCTTTCGTCACTTCGATTGTTTAAAAACGATCTTTATTTCTTTTTTCGAAATTGATCAAGAAGGACAAAATATAGTTGAGCAAGCGAATCCAAAAAAAATTCAGCTGAAGATTTTTTCTTGAAAATTTCGTTCATATTTGTGACATCTCATCATCTCATTTTTCTGAACAGCTTTGGGTAAATTTTATTGTTTTTCAAAGTCCAAAATTAATTTCATATAAATGAAAATTCAGAGATCTCACCACTGTCAGAATTATGAAAAAGGAATTCCCAGTTTTGATTTCAAGTACATAGGAAGGTAAAATTTGTATGCCTTGATCCAAGGGTAATAAACATAAAAACTTTTTATTTGGCCTAAAAGCCTCGAACAAAAAATTATTCTTGAAAAAAGAATGTTTGTATTTTGGGTCCTTGAATAGAAGTTATAGTGAGATTCAAATTGAATTTTTGAATGGAAGATTGGAGCTTTCAATTGCTGTTACGAGTTTTGTGTAACTTTGACCTCAAAAGCAAACCTGATCCAATAAAGTAATTCTAAGGTCCTATTCGAGCTCAGGGCATACAATACAATAGGAAAAGTATAATGTGGTTTCTTGATTACACAGAAATTTGATAAAATTTTGTTCCTCTTATTGTGGTGTCGATTTAAAGTGGTGTCAACAGGAAAGCCGATATACTTAGACCATGGGTTGGTCCATTGTGATATCACATTTAATCTTGAAGAATTTTTCCCTAATCGTAAAACCAATTGTAGATCCTTATGAAGCGAGCGAGATTGCCTATATACCTATTTGACAGACCATTAAAATCATTTTAGTAGAGTTTACGTCTTTGGGATAAAGCAGGACATGTAAAAAAGAGGTGAGGGATTGATTCTTCCTCTTCTCCGTCCATGCAGCTTCAGCATAAATCGTTAAAATTAATTCCAAGCATTGCGTGCTTGCCTATCAGACAGTCTTCTGTTATAATAACACCTATTAAAGAGCCTATGTGCGATCTGCTTAAACATATTAAACCTTTGAAGCGCTTCAGATCCAGCATTGGCCGAATCTGTTTTGTCGCCTCAAGCAGTTGGTGATAATCGGTTTTAGAATTCACAAATTTTTTACACGAACGTGCACTCGTGGTTCCAAGTTATACTGTTCCTAAAGCAGTGTATCGGAAAAGTAGGTGAACTTGGGAACGCAATTTAATTGGAAAAAGGATTATGTACCTAACCTTATGGAAAATTGAAAAAAAAGTGTAAGGCATCTATTCAAACGTAGATAGGGAGCAATTTCTGAACTCAATGGTTCTAAAAGATTAATAATTCAAAGATTAATGTGGATTTCCTTTACACACTAGGGATTTCGATCCCGGATCCATTTTTTTTCAATTGGTGTGCGTATTTCATATACATGTAAATTCCTCTTCAAATATGGATTCGAAGATTTTGATCTCTGTAAGAAAAAATCGATTTCTTTGGTATGAAGGAACACAAAATCTGGCGAGGGATCAAGATCTTGACACAGAAATTGATTTGTTAGGTGTAAAGGAAATCGACATAAGTTAGAGGTGGAAGTTGATAGTCAATTTTTTTTGGATGTCCTTTGGATGATATTTGCCATTATTTTTATCTATAGAGAAAGAGAGCAATCTCTAAAATTACAATCAATTAATCGAGCCATAGCTTCTGTCTTTCGCTATACGAAAAATTCAATCATTAATGTACAAAACTTCTTCTTCTTTTGATTCCACGAGGTGAAGATGACTTTTTGTTGCCTTCTTTGCTCAAAAAATTTTTGACGTACATCACATTAGAGGAACAGAAATGAAGAGTTGTTTTAATTTTTATATAACGCGATCTATTTTGCTGTTCCGAAAGCAAATAATAAATGTAATAAAATATGTACATCTTTGAGTTAGATATCGATCAAACTTTTATTTCAATAATATACATATTGTTTGGATCCTATCATTATGAATGGAATATTAAATCATTCCATTGTCCTCCATTCGAGATGTTGGTGGACTCGATTCTGAGAAGATAACTTTTGAAGACTTTTTGAAACATATTGGACAATAACTCGGCCATAATTCGACGAATATTCGGTTTCTAATCGTCAGGAGCTAGCGGTTTGTGTCTCTAAACACAATCTTTTCGAAAGCCCTGGAAAAAATAAACACAACGACCAAAAATCACATGATCTTGGTGGAAAGTTAACATCATCAAAATGCAAAAATAACTGGTCCAGGATTTTTTTTTGCAATAAATCATCTTGTGTGTGATTTGTCATTCACTTGATGAAACTACATCCCTTCCAAATCCGTATCTTCGATTTCAGCCCAAATTCGGTTTGTATTTGGTTAGAGAGGTGAGAATTGACAATCCTCTTTTCAATGTCTTCATTTTCGAAGAATTATGGATCAATGAGTTCACAAGACCAAATTGTTCGACATTGAAGAAAATGTTGTGTGAAAAATGCATGGAACGACGTAGGTGCCTACTACAGGGTCCCTATTTACTAATCTCAGAAAGAAAGCCGACTTTATGTAGCTGAGTTTTGGTTGTGAGTTTTATTTTAAGGTCTTAAGAATTACTTAAAAAGTAGGTACCCTAAAGTTGGATCGGGGCTAAAGTGTTTTTTGGGAGTGAAATTCAGTTTTTTGAAAATTTCTCGAAAAGTCTGTTTTTTTTTTTTTTTTAATGTGAAGGTATGCAATTATAGCTTATGTAATTTTACATACAGATTTTAATACTTTTTTTTTCGTGGAATCAATGGATCTTTAAATAAACATGCATAAACATTATAGTATAGCATTTAGTCAAGAAAAATGTAATAAAATTACATTAGAAGGTCTACATTTTCCTTATGATATGTGTTTGGGTACATTTTCTTGGGGGTGGCAGGTAGAGTAATGCAGCTATTTTCGAAATGATAGTGTTTTCGTTTTGATTTATTAACTTCTTCGGATTTCAGCTCTCAAAAACTTTTAGGAAATAAAATTATCGAAAAAATAAGCTATTGATAAGATTTGCAAGTTGTTTTTGTTTTTGATTAAGAATTTTTATTTTTCAATTTCCAATTTGACTTAAATGTAAGTTTAATGCTAATGTCGATTTCCTTTACACTTTAAAAAATCAATTTCTGTGTGAAGATTTTGGTCCCTCGCCAGATTTTGCGTTCCTATCTTTTTTTTTTATAGGGGTCAACATTTTTAAAGACGTACGTTCATACACAGTAAACAAAAATATTCAATTGGGGATCGAAATCTCTAGTGTGTAAAGGAAATCGACATAAATCAAATTATGTTGGCTCAACAATAGAAGCCCAATGTTCTTCTTTTGGCTTTATATAATGCTATCTGCTTACAATAATATAATAATGTTTTCCTAATCTAATTTATGATTTATTAGCAGAGTAATCATTTTTGATGAAAGGGCTTTCTATCGCCGGTAGTACTGATTGTTGTTCTTCTCGTAAAAGGGTGCGTCGTTGTTATGGATGATGTCGTCAAATTGATCGTCAATGGCAGCTCAGGCAAATAGACTATAAATTCCTATAGTTCATGCTAGGGAAGTTGTTGCATTTTTGAGTTGGGATGATATTCCAGGTTTTTGACAATTTTTCGAGAGAGCTGCGGGAAATACTAGTTCAGTGGTATTATTTTTGCTTCCTTGTACAACTTCTTAGTCGGTATATATGTATTTCTTCGTCAGGGGGTTACGGTGAAGTCCAGTACAATTGCGGAGCATCTTTCTTTCTAATGCTTTATATTCTTCATTGCTGTAGGTGATATAGTAAACCAGATTGGATAGGCGTAGTTCAGAACGGGTCGGATAACTTGCTTGTACACAAGCAGCTTGGCGTTTTTACTAGGCCCGAGTAACGGGTGGAGTTAGTGCTCTCTTCAATGTGCAGTCTGCATGCTTTTTGAATTTCAGTTTGTTTGAAAAGTTGATTCCCAAGGACTTGGTTAATGATTTGACTGTTACTTCAGTGTTGTCTGGCAACCTTAGTTTGATCGCATCACAGAGGTTGCAAACGCTCGTCTTCGAAGTATAGTCACTGGTGTTTGGAAGCAGATGAGTTGGTCTTTTAGCTGTTTTCTTCAGTCTCAGCATCACAGAGGTTGCAAACGCTCGTCTTCGAAGTACAGTCACTGGTGTTTGGAAGCAGAAGTTGGTCTTTTAGCTGTTTTCTTCAGTCTCCAAATGATATAGTATTCCCATAGGTTTTCGATTTGCTTTTGCACTCTTCTGGCAGCAATCTCTGATGAAAAAGCGGTTGCATACCTATGTGATGGATTCGTCTGCATTAGGCTTCGTATTTGTACCTGGAATGTTGGGTGGATGATCAATAGTATACATTTTGAACAAGTTTTGATTGTTGAGGGACTCTAGTGTTGATTCCCTTGGTTGATGATATGTGTGTGTGTGTTTTGCTAGCTGTACATACAAAATTCTATGGATTTGGAAATTTTTGATTATTCTTATTGAGTCCAAGTTTCGAGAGTTTGAATAGTAGTTCTTTAACCAAACGCTATCGAAAGCTTTTTCGATGTTCAGCAAACAGGCTATAGTCATTTGCTTTTTGTTGAGTGCAAGTGTAACATCACTATGAATTCCCAGCAGTGGAAGTATGGGAGAATGTTTATTTCAAAAGCCGTACTGAAACTCGTTTATGACAATTGACATCTTTTTCTCTGCAGAAACCGTTGAGTTTCATTTGTAAGTTGTTTCTTCTTTAAGTTGCAGTGAAAACCTTAGACTTAACTCAGATGACACTTCTGTTTTAAGTACACACTCGTATGTAAATGAAACAGGAATATCGTATCATATCATATCCATACCATGAATTGGTTATCCCTCTATTTGGCCAGTTTACGAAAATGAGATTTTATGGAATTTCCTTCGTCAAGTTGACCGACAAGGTGAAGAAACCCTTAAGAAAATATCCACGCAAGAAATCAAAAAATCTTTATATTACATATTTGATTATCTATCAACCAAAAAATAATTGACAATCGAATCGAACAAATTTCAGTCTCAACTTTTTGACAGCAAAAGTGACGCATTTTTTTGATGAATTACGTTTAAACTTCAGAGATTGCTGAAATTTACTGAGATATGTACGTGCCTACCGTTGATTTGTTTGGCGCAAGTGGCATAATTTAAAAGCACAAGTAAATGAAAAATGTCGGAAAAGTTAAAACAGACAAATATTTAAAAGCACAATTATGTACATATATGAAAAATTTTGGAAAATTTACGGACAGAAAAATGTTGCTTCATGTCTTACTGAATTCAAAGGTGGAATTTGAGGTTAAGGATTCGCTTGTTTCATGTTAAAATATACATAGATACAAAGTTTTCATTGTTTTTATTTTCTTAAAGAATAAATGTTCATGTTTTTCTTCCTTCAATTAATTCTGAATTTTAAATCTGAACTTACCAGAAACTCTAAATAATCAGATATTTGTTATGTTGGATTTCAGAAATTTCAAAGGAACTCGTTTGTTTTGTAGAGTTAATAGGTATCCTGTTTGTGCGTATTTTAATAATGATTGTTAGAAGTTCACAACGAGTTATGTGTAAAGGAGATTTCAAGTCCTGAGATATTATAATTTTTTATATGGAATATTAGTATTATTATTTTATATTATTAGTTTCAGTAAAAATGCCCAAGTTCCGCAATTCATTATAGGGATGTGTTAGCATAAGTGTTGCCCTCTGGATGCATTCATCAGCAGCTAGTGCAAAAATTGATTAAAAGCTTTTATTATTGAAAAAGTTGCACTTCTCTTTAAACAATTCAACCATAATACTGGCAATTCTAGGAATGCTCATCAATTTCTCTGGGAGTCCGATTTTCGACGTACTTAAGTATAGAGTTTTTTTCTTCAATCGCACTACACGAATGTGGAATACACAATACTGAAATTAAAAACCGATTGGCATTGTGTCCTCTAAGACACATGCTTATATGTATAAAGGCTATTTATAACCCCTTGAGTGTGTGTTAATAAATTAAAAAAGAAAAACATGAAAATGGTTTTGAGAAACCGATTCATTTTAGGAAGAACAAAATCCTCAAAGTGTCGCCAAATGAATTTCCACTTACAAATTGTTGAGTGGCCAGAAAATTAGGCTTATCCTTGTCTATACTTTTTGTCTTCAGTTTCTTGTAATCCTTTCTATTTAATAGCACCTGAGCTTATTTAAGCTTATCCATCTGTTAAAATTGAAGGGCACAAGTTTGAACTTGGTGTTTATATTTTTTTTTAGTTGCTCAACTGATCCAAATGGTTTAGAAAACCAAGATTCTAGAGTTATGAAGAATCGCAGAAACATAAACACACTTCTTCAATAAGATTTCATTTCTCAGTTTTGGTGTTAAATGCAGATTAAACAAAATTCCTACCTTGGAATGATCGCCTTTTGACGGAGCTTAATTTCTGATATCTTATTTTCATCCGCTGGTCAAGTTTTTCAATCAAATTTTGATCAATCATTAAACATTTTTTTAAGCACAGTTTTGCCTTTAATAATCAGCTATAGGTTCAAAATACTAAAAACAAATATAATTAGGTATTTCATATAAATTATTTATCATCAAAATGATACTTTTTCAGTACGGAATTCAACGAAAAAAAACATACCACCAACAATTACCCTAGCAACACTCAGTCACACTTTTCGAAACTCTTAAAATCTGAATAAACTTAAAAGTTAAGAGTACTAGTCGGAGATAATGTGCCTCTTCATAAAACATTTTCTCTCCCTCTCTGTGAAATTTTTTTGCACTGGAAAATTCCATACAAATTAGGATTTCCATGGAAATGTAAATATGTATAGCTTTTCCCTCCACCTCCTCCCACACCCACATCTAATACTTATGTCAAAAGACAATGAAATGAAATGTATTTGTTGCATTACACTTTCACACCCTTTCTTAAATACCTACTTCTTTTACATCTTCCTCGTTATGAAGGCAAAGCATCTCTTGATATCTCCAAGTTAAGCAGACAAACAGAATAAAAATGGCACACAATTTTCCACTTTCTGACGTTTTTCTCTCTCTCTTTCTCATACGAGTAGAATGTCCTTTATGCTCTTGAGGAGCTTTAATATTATTCTCATCGTCGCTTTTCTTCGCTTTGCCATCCTCCTTCATCAAAATTATGTCGCCATCGTCTGTCATCTCTAGATGAGGATTTAAACGTCGTCGTAGTTGTCACTCATACGATAACAGCAGCATCAACAACAACAAGAATAAGGACGACAAAACGTCTCCGAAAACCGCCTTACCCTTAAACAATAGGTCCATGTGGGGCACTTGGATGCAGTTTTGAAGAGCAATCGTTTAACTGTGTTGAGTGGATAAAAATGCATCTTACCCGGAACCACCTTTTCATATTCACCATTCAACCCCACAAACCTTTCCCTTCCTAATCCACCCTTCTAACTTTAAAGGCTTTTCTCTTGTTTTTTGCTGTTGTTTTGTACTCTCTTCCGCGTTGCTCCTCGAATCTACTAGGAGTATTAAAAAAAAGAAAGAAGAATTGAGTGAGAAGAAAAATTTCATTTCCACTTCACATACTTTTTTGCCACCCAAGTGGCATTGTACTTACCTGCATGGTTGATGCTGCTTCTGCTGCTGCAACAGTCGGAATAAACCACCCTCTCTCCCACAAGAGACGACCCCATTTCAGAACAATACACATTCACCACTCTGGCAATAAAAATTTGTTGCATCTGCATGCCGAGCCGACTCGAGCCGGGCAGAGCGAGATGAGGATGTGTGCCGAGTGCCAAGTGCCAACGGCGCGCGGCGCGACGATGACGGAACGGAGACTGGTTGCATTTGCAAAATCTCCTTTTAATGGACGCAATACCGGTAAAATGGCACAGTTGCAACCATTTTTATTTTCATTCGATTTTTATCGAAATAAATTTAATTAAAGGAAGTAAGGTTTTCCTCTGCTGGTGATGTTTTAAGTTTTTTTTTTTTTAAATCTTAATCGCATTTCTGATCGATAACGCGTCAGTATTTTTCAGCTTAGCGGGGGTGGATTTTTGGAATGAAAATTAATTGAAGAAGGGAGAAGATGCCAAACACTCTTACACGCAACAAGAGGGTTGATGGACAAGGATTTCTGTAGAAGTTCTTCTCTAAGCTTTGTTTATGCAATGGATTTTACATTGAATTTTTTGTATCTATGTATCTGTAGAAAGAATTAAAAAAAAACAGAATGTGAAAAAAACACATAGGGTGTATCATTTAGTTTGAATTGATTTCAAGGAAACCATGTATCTGGAGTAAAAACATAAATGTAAGATGATGATTATGTTTGGTTGAAAAAATAGAGGGTGTTTCCTAGGATGCTGAACTTGTGTGGTAAATTGAAGTTGATGGTTTATTGCAATTAAAGTTAATTGGTAGAATGATCATTATTTTTTATCACAGCTTTTCCAGAACACGATTCTTTGAGTCGATAAATCTCTCACATTTTTTTGCTGCTATTGATCTCTAATCCTGCTCAACTATGGTTCATACATTTTTGTTTTGTAGGATTCTCAATGGAATTGAAGTCGGGAAACTGAGCTTGCCACTAACCAAACGACCTTGCTATCCTAAGACATTTCTTGGTGGTTCTGATTTAAGTCATTATCTTGCTGAAAGACACATTTAAGCGGCATTTCGAAGTGGGCATATGACAGCATGTTGGTTCTATTCAATGACCAAATAAATATTCCTGGAACATGTCTCTGTAGCGACCTCAATTGACTGGAACTTGATGGTAATTTTCATCAACGAAAAAAAGGGCCCAATTAGACCACAACCGGCAGGAAAACCATGCCACACTGTAGTTTTTTTCGGTGGTGACTTACGCGTCGGAGTCAATCTTAAGTCCCTGAAAAATAAAAATCAGTCTTCTTTAAGTTCGCTTCACTTCGTCAAACGTTTCTCCAATTTTTGGATGCCCTCAAAATAATACGATTTCTCGAGACCCTTAAAATAATTTTTTTTTAACGGTGACATCTTAATTTGACCCAAACTTCTTACCCCCGAGCCATTTCTTCGCGTTTGGAAACAAGAAATAGTCGCAGCAGGCTTAATCTGACCAATACTCCTATGCTGGTTGAGATAGGAGTTCGTACGCTAACTCAAACACTTGCCATTGCGACTGCGGACTTGTGCGTCGGCCCCGGCTTCCATTCACCAATTTCAATATCAATTTTTTCGACTGTTCCTTGGTTTCTGGTGTGTTTTGGTGTGTTTTGGTGAATACATGTTACATCCATGGTTATGGTCTTCAAACTCGCGCACCTTCACTCGATGATTGTTCATTATCAAACCGTGGATTTTTATCGACCATTTCTGCTGTTGTGACCTAAATTGGGCCATCGGCGTAACTTGTGCTGGAACGACTGCACCGAAATTGTCCAAACCAGTAAGTCCAATCGGCGGTGAAGAGTCCCTATAATGTTTGACGATCTTTTGTTTGGTTGCCCTTATGGTTTTTTTTCGTAAAAAGTTGTGTTAAATTTTAATTTTTAACTAAACGAAAAAAATCGCAGGCCTCTTTATAAAATGGCTACTTCCCTTCTTAACCGGCCCCCGATCCATGAATCTTCTCTGCCTTACACACGCCAACTTTCCATCCTCTGCGATCCCAAGCAAGCTGCTTCCCATCATCTAGGCGAAGCGCTCAGGCATCCGCAATGGCTTGGTCTTTAAGCCAGAAATTCGGTCTTTCTTCTCGCCGTGCATCTGGGGGCTGGGACTCGAAGACTTAGCTGAAGCATTGTTGTCCATTCGTTCAACGTGGCCAAGCCAATGTAGTCAACGTTTTTTGGCTTTCTGGACTACATATACATCTTGGTACAGCTGATAGAGTTCGCGGTTGAATCTTCTACTCCATTCGCCCTCCTTGAAAGAGTCTAGTATCATCTCTCCCTTTCTACATACATATGTATAAAACAGCACTCTGCGCTGCCGTAAAGCAGGAGCGGTAGTATAAGTGTTTTGTAGATCGTGCACTTGGTTTTAAGAGCGAGAAGTTTTTAACTCGGTTGTTTTGCTAAGCCTGAGGTAATTCTTAATTAGATCTCCACTAAGGTAGCGATCGTGGAGTTAATATGTACTCCAAGGTAGATGAATTCCTTAACTTCCTCGAAGTTCTTGCTATCAATAGTGACGTTTTGCCCTAATCGGTGAACAAATGTTTTTTGATAGCTTATACTTGGTCTTGTCCCTCATTTACTTCGAGACCAACAGGTCTCGCATGATCTTCAACAGCCGTGATGGACTCTTTTACAGAACGTTGGGAATGGCCCATGATATCGATATCGTCCGCATTCCCCAACAGTTGGAAAGATTAGTTCAATGTAGTGCCCTCCGTGCTAACGCCTTCCTTGCGCACAATACTTCCCGATTAAATTATTACAGAACGGTTTAAGATGTTCTTATATGCGACATTTAGCATTGATACTCGTATGCCTCGATGGTTCCTGCAAGACATAGTTTCACGTGTTTGTGAAAAGGGGGCATATGGAGCTGAAGATCCAGTCATTGGGCATGCTGCCTTCCACCCATATTTGGTTGATGGTTTGATGCATGTACCCTACCAAAACATCACCTTCGTATTTGAAGACCTCTGCAGGTAAGCCATCAGATGCGCCTTGTTGTTCTTAAACTTTCTTAATTCGCGAACTTCACGGTAAGGAATATGTTGTTCTTACTGAATCTTTTGACATTGGTTGGCTTAAGGGTGCGTTCAGAGGGAATGGTCCAATTGAAAAATGTTTACATTTGATCGATTCAAATTACGAGTAATATATTAATAATATTAAATTCTACGAGTTAATTTATTTTGGTAGGTTATCTAACCTGGGTCATATTCGCTATTTTGTGCTCATCTTAAATACTGCCGAGATCTGTTACCTCTATAAAGTACGAGTTAACTTTCGTCAGTTCAAAGAATATTGCTCAAATTTTCAGAAGCTCATCCCAAATGATCTGGCACAAACTTTCTTCTGTGCGTTTTTTTTTTTACAGCAAGTATCGATACCGCATGTTAAATTAAGTTCGCCCATAATCTAGATAGCTCCTGCAGCTGATGCATTCTTGAAAACCAACAAAATCTTGATTTTTTTTGGCGCTTCCGTGTTTCCGCTTTTTCCTAAAATTTTTCTAGTGTTCAGTGCTTTCCAGGCTTCACTTCATAAGACTGAATCCATTGTTTTCGAAAAAAATCGGTGGAAAGGTCAAATAGGATAAGGACTTACTTTTCATATTGAATGTAAGATATAGCTTTGAAATACAAGAGCAAGTTCTTGCGATCCAGTCGTGGATTATATTGTTCTGGGAACTAACTCCCACTAATGTTGGTTTCCTGACAGAGTAAACAATATCTACTTGCAGGGTTTAAAGAAGTCTTCAATCATTAACTAATCCAAAAATGTTCCACAAACAAACCATCTCCATCAACAAGCTTTATATCGAGCTTAAAGAAAAAATCTTAAAAGAAAAAAAGAACAAGAACAAGCTTCTTAGCTTTTAATCCATTTCTTGAAATTGCAGCATCTTCTCTATTATATATGTATCACTGTATCACTGCTTGCAGCAGCAATAATATAACATTATTTTCCTGTTTTTTTTCCATTTTAAAACATTAAATAAAACCTACGCAAGCTTATGACGTCACTAGATAAAGATAATGTGAAGTGTTTTTTTTTTTGTGTGTTCGTAACTTGTGACGCAAATTAAATCTTTTTTAAGTTGTTTAAATCCCTTTAATATAAAATAAAAAAAAAACATGTTAAGACTGTATAAAATATCCAATGCAAATAAAACAGATGAATAGAGGAGGAGTAAAATAAGTGTAGGTAGCTTTTACAATGAACATGCAATATCCAAGTGAAGAATTGTCACATTTTATGGAAAATAAAGCCAGTTATTGCTAATTTATTTAATTATGTCATCGGACTTAAAATATTCCTTATTCTTTTATACATCGTTGTTCCTTTTTAACTTGCGACTTATAGGTACTATGAGGCAAGTTATACATTCGGAGAAAAAAATCGAACTCGAGATAAAAAAGTGGGTCCGCAATTCTGTCTGTCGGTTCGACTACAGCCTAAACGGCCGATTTTCTTCAAACTTGGTAGATATGGGTTTTGATTTTTCCCCCACACGTTTTTTTTTTTTTTTTTTAACCAAAAATAAGGGTACCTGCCATTACGATTTTTTTTTCGAAATTTTATAAATATTTTTTTTTTTCTCAAAAACTGTCCCACAGAATTTTTTAAAAAAAATTTGAATATTTCATTTAGTTAGAACTAGGTAATCGTCGAAAAAAAATTTTTCCAGAAAATTATTATTTTTGGTAGCCCCCCTTGGGTCCATTTTGTTTGTTTTTGATTTTCTCGAAAACGGTACAGCCGATTTAAATCATTTTTTCTTATGCTAAAGCTCCTCCAAAGTTCAAATATTATTACATATTCAAATTTTCAATTTTTTATTTTTTGGATTTAAAAAAAAAAACATTCAAAATTTTTTTTTGGAAACTCAATATTTCGAAAACCCCAAGATCGATTTTTTTCAAACTTGACAAATAAAAGTTTCTTAACATAATCTACAAGATTTGAGAAAAAAAATTTTGTTTTATCTAAAACTAACGGTACCTTCCATACAAATGTTAAAAAATGGTTTTCGAAAATCGTATTTTTCTCGAAAACGGTTTCGAGAATTTTGCTAATTTTTTTTTCTTTTGATTAATGTTTACGATCTATAATTTAATAAAAAAATTGAAATCTAGATATTACTGACTGTACCTACCATAGAACGATTTTATTGAATTTCTCATTATCAGCATAACGGATTTTAATGAAATTTTCTTATAAAGAAGCTCCTAAAAAGTTTAAAAAACATTGCATTTCAAAAATTAAAAAAAAAATAGTTTCTCAATTTTTAGAAAAAAAAAACAGTCGTTTTTTTGAAAAATTCGATATCACAAGAACGGCTTAATAGTTTTCTTGGAAATTTAACTTTTATTCGTACAATGGTAAAAACTTAAAGTTGACGTACCAAAACTTTTTCTTAAAAATGTTTTAAAAATTTTGTACATAAAAGCTTATTTTTTTAAGAAACCACTACAACGACTTATAATTTTTGTCTTGCATAAATTCATATTTGCATAGCATTCTGTTTTTATCTCTTACTACTGAAAGAATTTAAAAAAAATTTTTATCCTTATGAACAGTTTTCTTTAATAACTTTTGTTTTCAAAGTTCCCAGTCTATTACAAAGTAAGTTCGTGCGACCCAGTCGTGCATTATATTTAAATTGTATTTAATTATTATTCAATTCATAGAAGAGCTTAAATAAAAAGGGTCTTCCAATAAGAGGTTTCTTTTTAAATTTCGACTAGTTACTGTACATTAAAGTGTCATTGTGACAATTTTAGAGTTTTCGAAAACTCGAGTGATTTTAACTACCTTTTGGTGAAAAGAGTGCGAGCGTTAAGTTAAAGTGGAGAGAATTAAGTATGAGTTGTCCTTGCACATTGGCCTTAAAACCACATTCGAGTAGTGCATCTTAGGAAAGAAACTCCAAATTTGAAAAAGGAGTAAACTGTGTGAGGGAAGGAATTGAACTAAGAAAAATGGTACTTTATTTAAAAAAAAAACTAAGTTATATTAAACGAGAAACTAGGCTATAATTCGCAATCTTCAAGGCTGTTAACTTTAAACCAGTAACTTATTTAATAACTACACTAAATTAATTTATCACATTGTGTATTTAATATTAAACAATCTTTTTCGTGAAATTAAACTAATGGTTATGGTCTTAAACGGGAATCGATGTTAACACAATTAACATAAAGGGGTGGCCCTGGCACGATGATTGTGTGCTCGCCTGTCAACCTCATCATCACAGGTTCGATCCCTGCCGTCGTCTATGTCGTTTTAATTCCATTAAAACCTTCTAAAAAAATTGTCATCAATGGGTTGCTGGTTTACTCATTACATGTTGTTAAGGCATAACACTAACAACATGTAATTGAGATAAACTAGTATGCCCAAGAAGGATGAACATGAATAAAAAAAATAATGTGAATTATAAACGACATAGAAATAAGACACGGCATTTCTCCGCTTTAGCAAAACCGCCATCCCTGGAGATAAAAATATCTGAGACAACCACCAACAGTCTCAGAACATCGTGCCACACATCTTTCCTATCCTTCTTTCTCTTCATTAACTTCACGCCCGCGCTGTGTTGAAACATTTAAAGGGTAATCATAATCCCTTGAGCGCGGGTAGATTATAAAAAAAAAAAAAAAAAAAAACACTTATAACAAGATTTATAAAATCTTACTAAGTAAATGGGTTAAAATTTTTAAAAATAAATAAACTCGTTTGATTTAACCGAATGGTGATGGTCAAAATAACACATTCAAATCCTAATTTTTTTTTATTGACTGAAGATTGTTAAAATTGTACATCAATTTGATTTAAACAATCGATCAGATTTATTTAATTAGTAAATCAACCAAGTTGATTCGTGTTATTTTAACCGGGTAAGTTTGCAATCTAATTTTTTTTTGTTTAATTTAACACGAGTCCTTCGTTATTTTTAACCGACCATTTTTCTATGAAACAATCAGAATTTTTTTTTTGTCTGACATTAATGCTATGGCCGTCAGTAAAATAAGCTTTCAGTAAGATGGCGCCACATACCTTGTAAGTCGTAACTGGCGAAACAAGGTGTCTTTTGCATGAAAAATTTTCTGGATTAGTTATTTCTCGAAATAAAGACTCCAATCGGTCATCTAGATCGTGCGATTTAGTTCCATTAGGACCCAACACCACCCACAGCCACAATTATGGGAAAAAGTGATCAAAATTTGATCATCACTTCTATTTCATATTGACAGTCAACTATATGTATACTAAATAACTATACTTAGGCTAGATCAAGCCAATGCTAGTTAATATGTAAAATATTTTTCAAGGCAAATTTGCTCAAAGTCAATTGATCTTGCGAGAAAGTGACAAACGGCTCAAAAGTATTTCTTGTCATGATTAAGTGCCTATCCTTTTACCGTCGGATTCGACAGAAAATTTGTTTGCCTTAGCAAAATTGTCGACTATTGCTTTAGCTTGAAAAAACATAACAAGTCGCGCTACTAATTTATTTATTTAACTTTTGTAGAGAACTGGAGGCGGTCATTTTCTAAATTAAGTAGATAAATTAAGTAAAATTATTGTAGAATTGCATGAACGATTCGGATAAAATGTTTCATACTTATTAATTTGAAAACGCTTACCGAACATCTTGTGTAGAAAAAAAATATAAAAATTAATTTCTAATTCATTATATCCTTAACTGATGGTTTATTAAATAATTCTCAAAATCAGCAATTACGATTTTGATGAAACTTCGTACAACTTAAGGTTTCAAGTATTAATTTTTCTTTAGCTCAGTATTGAGCCATACGAAATTCGAGCAATTTTTTTAATTATTTATGTTTGTGTCTGAACTTATTATTGCAAGACCTGACAAAAGAACATTTTTACTCTTCAAAATGAAAATAGAAAATTTGGAGACCGTTAATACCACCTGCAAAATCAAAAATAATTTTTAAAACTCTCAGGATTCAAGCTCTTCTTAAGAACAGAATACAAATGATAAAAGTTGATGTTTTTGAAAAAAAAAAAGCTATCAACATAGGGCCTTCTCAAAAACGAAGAATACGATTCTCAAAAATAAATTGACTTTACTTTCCAAGTAGCAAAAAATGAAAAGAAGTCAAGCCATAAAAACAGTTTGGATGGTAGCAGTAGGTACTAAAAAACAACCGAAAATCGGGATTAAATCCCGATTGTATTCGAGATTTTTCGGAACTCGGGATTTTGTCAATTGCGGATTCTTATTTTCTGCTATTCGGCAGAATCATATTAGCAGAAATCCAAAGAACTTAGCGAATTTTTTTCTAAGAAAATCGACTGCGAAAGTCAAGTGGTTATTTGTTTGAGACCAATTTGGAAGTCCAAGTTTTAGTTGAGTTTCAGTTAATTTTCTACTAAAAGTGGAATTTGTCAGAACTCCAATATATTAAATTTTATTTGACAACACTGAGTTGGGTTTTCGGCATGTCGGTAGATGTTGAAAACCATTTTGAAAAAAAAAAAAAAATTGAACCAATACCTTGATTAAAGCCTCTTTATACAAAGAATTGACAAGAAAGAATCTTGTTAATGAGGAATTAAAATCGAATTTTTGTTTTCATTTTCTAATAGAAATTATTTTTAAAAATTTAGTGATGTGAGAAGTTTTCCTTTTTCAACAGTTTTTGCCTCTTTATAAGAACAAAGAAAATTGAACTACATTTTCAAAAATCTTACAAAATATCACATTAAATAAACAAAGTTTACAATTTTTGTGTACGATGAGCTCATTTCATCAAGATTTTGGCGGCTGAAGTACAACATTAACACCGTTGAAATTTTTTAAAGAGCTATTCAGGAACAACGTATTAAAAAATTCCAGTTGTACAACTGTATCAGTATATTTTTGGATTGTAAATTTTGTTTCGATTCACCCAAATGGCTTATGAATTCATTGTTACTTGTGTGACACTAAAGCCCATGAGTCACAACTCTATACATTTTTTACACAATAATTTTAAAAATGGCCAAACAAAACAATAGCAGTGGCAGTGTGTTGAAGGAATGATGTCCTTTAAATAAATTACTAAAATTAAATTAAAAAAAATACGTTGCTTAAAAGATCCATTTCGGTTGTTACGAATGTGACCTAAACAGCTGATGATTTACGAATGGGGCACCTTATGTTTATGTCGTATTACACATTGAAAGAAATGTATCTTATTCTTTTTCCTTACAAGCTTAGAAATGAGAAACATCGCCCACAATTTATTTATTTATTTATTATAATTACAATGTAAAATCGAAAAGATAGTTAAAGAGGAAAGAATTAACAGTAAAGTCATCAACCTTCATACAAAATTTAACATGTTTTTTTTTTCTTTGATACATAGTAATAGTTTTAATTTTATTTATTAGTTAATAGCTTTTTTTTTAATTTTTTTGTTGTTGTAATTTTAGATTTTACTTAAAAGATCGTTTTTTCTTAAAAATTCAAGTATTTTCCACAAGTTTTCCTGATTAGGACTTTTCAATATGTTTGTGCGGTTGATCCTGCGGTCAGCTGGTTGGAAATTGGGACAGTTATCTAAGAGGTGCTCCATGGTTATTTGCTGTGGGTTGTTGTAGAATAGACAGGAATAGTTGGTTGAGTTTTTGTCTGATGATTGCCCTTGTTTCAGGTCTGGTAAGGGTGGAAGGGAAGTGAACTGGGAAGCATAAAGGGGTTAATAATGTTTCTGTAATAATTATTTATATTTTTGAAATTGTTTAGCGACTTTCCAGCTGCGGGTTTTTAATTTTCTTTAAGTAGTCATACGGGTTAGATACATTTGAAAAATTGTGATGAGGTTGCAATTAAGATTGAGTACGGCGTTTAACGTTGAGGGACTATCGGAGAAAATGCAAAATTTGCCTCTTCTTTGTTCTGCGTATTCAATAGCTCCTAGGATAGCGGCTGATTCGGCGGTGAAAATGTCATGAAGGCTGCAAGCTACATAGTACCGTCTTAAAATTTTGGTCAACTATCGCATAAGCAATTCTGTTATTGATTTCAGTTCTATCCGTGTATAGAAAATTGTAATTGAGTTTCGATAGGTTATCGTGCATTTCGTTAAACATTTGCCTAAAATGGATAGTGTCAAGTTTTGATTTTTTAAATGATGAGAGTTGAGTGTCTACGTTGTTTCTCTTCAATGTCCAAGGGGGGAAAGGGCCTGGTTTTGTGTTGACGATTTTGAGTGGAATGTCAAGCTCGTTTGGAATTTAACATACTTTGTAGATGGTAGGTTTAGTCTTTCTTTTCAGCGCAAGTGAAATGTCCTTTTGTATGGGTGATCTATAAGGAGGTAAGGAGGTCTCTACGTTCTTCCAGGGGCAGGAAACCAGCTTCAGCGAGCAGATTAGGAACGGATGTGGTACGGAATGCTCCAAGGCCCATTGTAACGTCTGAATTGAGTGGAGTTTTAAGTTTGTTAAGCTCACTTTTTGGGCAGTTATCGAAAATTATAAGGCCATAGTCTATTTTTGCCAAAATTATTGAGCGAATCACATTTAAAATAGAGTTAGTGTGTATTCACTCTTATTACTGCAGAAGTATTTTATAATATTTAGACGTGATATGAGAGCTATTTTCAATTATTCGATGTGGGCTGACTACCTATATAATTTGTTTATGAAAAGGCCTAGAATTCGTATTGTACTAACGCTATCTGGAGTGTAGTTCCCAAGGTTTAAGGAGAAGTCTTTACAGATTGTTTTTCGACAGATATGGATTTGTTGAGATTTTTGCGCCAGAGGATTGGGCCCATTCACATACATATTTTTTCCAGAACTCTTATAATCGCTTCTTGAGACAGATTAGTGTTCGTGATTTTAGCAATGATGATGAGATCATCAGCATAGATACCGTGATCTATAATTTTTTCGTTGTTGATAATCGTACTAACTGTGTTAAATGAAATTATGAACAGTATTACCGATAGCGGGGAACCCTGTGGGATACCGTTATCGAGTTTCCATGTAGTTGAGTATTCAATGTTAACTTTGGTTCGGAATTTACGATGCATTACCACACAATTTAGGCTTGTTACGAATGTGACAAGTAAATGTTACGGGATTGACCATGTATGATGCTTAAATTACTGTCATAATAAGTCTTATCATTTCCCACACTTAAAAGTTAGCAACATTTTTCAATCCAATGGTGATTTCTTCCTTTTTTTATGACAAGAATTTAGATTCTGAAAGGGAATTCTGAAATTTGGGTATCAAAGATGGATCATACATTCCATATCATATAGTTTTGAAATGCCAACATGTTACGGATGTGACTCAAATTTTAAACAATGAATTCGGACTCAGTATACGTTTCCACTTTAATGAAATTTTTCTCAGATTGGAACAAGATATTCTAAGTTAAATTATTATTTATCAGTGTAATACAATTTTGTTTGGGTAAAAAAAAATAAATTTTTTGTTACGGTTGTGACACATAGAGAGGTACTCGTACTACTTTAAATATGAATGATCAAATTACACCAAAACGTGGATTAAGTTCAGATCCTGGAATATAACGA
Source organism: Chrysotoxum bicinctum (assembly GCA_911387755.1). Taxonomy (NCBI): domain Eukaryota; kingdom Metazoa; phylum Arthropoda; class Insecta; order Diptera; family Syrphidae; genus Chrysotoxum; species Chrysotoxum bicinctum. The sequence continues at coordinate 71,959,035 of OU426990.1, read as the reverse complement.
GTGATTTTTTAAGAGCTTTCGGAAATTAAAAAAAAAAAAAAAAAACATAAAATTTAGAAAAATTCACGAAATCTTTATTTGAATCGATAGTACGGTCTATATAATTTTATGTTTGAAGATTATTTGATGCAAATGTTGGCCGCGGATGCGCCTCAAATGGTCCATCCGCTTAGTCGAATTTTGGCATACTCTTTCTAACATTTTGGCAGGAATCTCACGAATAAATGCTTCAATGTTAACTTACAATGCGTCACTCGAAGCGGGCTTGTCGCTATAGAGATGAGCCTTAACCTAGCCCCACAAAAAATAATCTAGAGGCGTTAAATCGCAAGATCTAGGCGGTCAATTGATCGGCCCCAAAACGTGAAATAAACTGTTCATTGAACTCGTCTCTCAATTGGTCCATTGTGCTGTGTGGCATGTGACACCGTCTTGTTGAAACTACATGTCATGCAAGTCAAGCTCTTACATTTTGCGCAAAAAAAAGTTTGTTATCATCGCACGGTAGCGCTCACTATTCACAGTAACTTTGCGATTCGCATCATCTTTGAAGAAATACGGCCCAAAGATTCCGCCAGCCCATAATCCGCACCAAACAGTGACTTTTTCTGGATGGATTGGTAGCTCTTGCAATGCTTCTGGCTGCTCTTCACCCCCCAAATACGGCAGTTTTGCTTGCTCACGTATCCATTCAACCAGAAATGAGCTTCGTCACTGAACACAATTTTTCGATAAAAAAGTGGGTCTTCGGCCAACTTTTCAAGAGCCCATGTCAAAAACCAGTGTTGCCAAAAATAAAATAGCAAAAAAATCACCCATTAGTTAAATGTTCTGAAATCGACAAACATTTAAATTGCAATTAATTATGTTCTTATAAAATCAAAAAAATTAAATGTACATATGTTACTTCGCATAAAGAACATTTAAAATGAGAAATGGAACTTCTTGATAACTCTTGTCTTAACCATACTTGCCCATGGAAAATTATCGCCGATTTTTCGCGAGTTAAGAATTTCTCTCTTTTTTGGTAACAGGTACGGAATACTCAGACAAAGTTTGGAAATCTCGGTGGCACAAAACTTCCATAAATTTCTTCATCAATTGCTCAGATTCTGCTCTGTTCTCTCTTAGGTTCACTGACAATTGCAGGATCTAAATGTTTGCCAAATTCAGTTCCTAGAACATTGTCCATAACCATATAAAACCATAAAGAGTTGAATTTTCTAAGTTATTTCTAGTCGTTGATATCTTCGCACATTTTTTGATTGATAATTCTCTCTTGAGAAAAGCAAAGCCTTTATGGCGATCTTGTCGCTTATCTTACGAGTTCCACATCCCTGAATTGGACCCTTTGACCAAAATTCAGAGTTTTGTTAGCAAATAAATTGTTTCCGACAAAGTTATAGAATTGGTTGGGCGATGGATTGATGGATAAGACAAGACCTAAAATGCCTTTCAATATTTTTTTTTTGGAATATTTTAGTTTTGATAAAAATTCAAATGTACATTATGTACGAGTATACATTCTATTTTATGGAATCTGAAAAAAGCCAAATCTTCGCAAGTTGCTCTCGTTGATAATGAAAACCAAGAAAAGTAAGTTTGAAAACTTAGGATTAAGTCATCTAATCAACTTTCCGATCAAAGAAATAAATATTTGTACGTTGATTTAACTTTTCCACTTTATTTCTTCCAATCCCCTTGTGCTTGAATTGCAAACCAATTTAATTTGATCTACGAGTTTCGACTTATAGAATTATTACCTACTTTCTATTTTCTCATAATCATAAAATCCGTCATCGCTGAATGATTTTTCAACAAAAACAAAACCCAATTTTTCCCTCGATTCTTGTGTCAAAAACTAATAACTCTTCCAACACTCAATTAGATCAAATTTCCTATAACAATCACTCGACTCGACTCGACTTGAGAGAACATTTTTCTTCCACATAGATACGCATCAAGCCATTAGGAAAAACCAATTTATCTATCTATCTATTGTATGGAGAAAACTTTCCCATCAGGCTTAATGATTCGCTTAAAATGATTTATCATAAACTTCCCACCACTTCGCACACACACCATGAACAAAAAAAAACAAGAAGTTCTATCCAATCCACACTTCTAACATTTCCATGGAGAGTATTCAAGTTCATAATTCTATTTGTCTATTTTTCTTATTTTCCGAATTTTTCTCCAGTTTCCCTTGCCATTCTCAACGAACTAATTTGTTAAAACTTTTGTTTCATTTGATTTATGGGCAATTCACTATACTAATGCACGGACGCCATCTTCCCTTAAATTTATGTTTGATACCAGTTTTTGATGTTTCCTCTTTTTCGGTCAGTTTTGACGGATAGGGTTGTGAAATGAAAAATGAAAAAAAAAATCAACGAAGAAAAAATCAATCAAAATGCAAATGAACAAATGTCATACACGGATAAGCAGTGTGCAGCAAGAGAATGATGAGATGCCAGGCACATTTTTCCAACCCTATTTTCAAGACCCTCCTTTATAAACATAACCCTTGTGTATGTATGTATGTATGTGTGTATGTAATCAACCAGTCTTTTCTGTGAAATTATAGAATGGGCGGGTGTATGGGGAAAGTTATGGTGGATATGCCTCTAATCAATATTTTATTCAATCTTATGAACCTTAACTCCAGAGAGGCAATAGACATCAACAATGATAAGACCTTCATTCATCAAGAAATGCAGACAGGGGCTAGCTGGTTATAAATAATATAACAGGTAAAGCATAAAAAGGTGCTGGGGAAATGGTAAAAAATTAAGAGGGTGCTCTGAAATCAAGTGGACATGATTTCTGAATTTCTATTTTCTGACTGACAGATTAGGTGTGTTTTTTTTCGCAAAGCTATCCGTAGTGAAGTAAGATTTTATACGTATTACAAATACAAAGTCTTCACCGCCGATAAAAGTAGAAGTAGGATCCAACTGCGGATAGAATGTTGACGTTTGCTCGAGTCTCGAATACAAATGTTGGTACAATTGAAAACTCTTTTGTATCTCGAAGGCATGTTCGTAGAGTACGAAAAGTAGTTTGTTGTTTAGCATTTTCCATTGAGAGTTTAAGTCTTTTTTTTACAAAACCATTTTTATAAGAAAAACGCTGCATTTTGTATCGTGTTGGTGTCGAACTCTTTTAGAAAGCTGTTTAATAACTAATGCGTTTTTGTAGGAGCGAAATGTCGTGGTCAGCTGTTATACTTTAGTTAAACAACGACATTTAAGAGTTACTAACGCGACAAAGCCTTCTTATGAAAAAAGCTGTTGAGAAATCCAAAACTAACTAAAGTCTGCGAACAGATCCCTTGACTTTTGTGGTGATAATTGTCAACAAAAAAAAAAATCACAAACAAAACTTCTGCTTTATGAAAAATGGCTGGTGAACAGAAAAAGGAAATACAAAATGATTTAAATTGTAATTCATAAATAAAAACCTCCATATATATTTTCAGAAACATGAAAATTACTTGGCAAAAAGTTATTGGTTGTTTTTTTTTTTTCAATTAAATATTTGACAACTAGTCAGTGGTACCAACTTTAAAGTAGAAAAATCACACAACTGCGGATACGTTTTTTTTGGGAAATCCTACTTCACTACGGATAATTTTCCCAAAAAAACACACCTATTGTTACTTTAGACTTTCTTCATGAAAGAGACTAGGACATGGACAACAGAGAAGTTAAGGAATCTATTGGAAAACTGTTTACCGGGTCTTGGCCCGTTTTGTGATACAAAACATTGTCTGGTTGTGACACCTATTACTGACAAAATTGCATACTGTCAATTAAAATCTATAAGTAGTGTTACTGAACCAAATGGTGGGGTATCTTCTTATTTTCTTGATTCCAGGTGGGCGACAATAAAGCTCCATTTCCTATAATATTGATTCCAAAAAACTTCTGTCCAAATAAAAATGACAAACATCATTGATATGGGGTGAACTGTTGTCATATCTAAGTATCCATGTAGGCAGTGATTCATAGAACATGACATCGTTCAAATGTCCGATCTGGCTTCACTCTGTTGCAGGGATCCATGACATCCAATTTCAATAACTCTGCAGCATAGATCCGACTGAATTCGAGTGATGATCTGGGTTATGTTGACTTTGAGGAGGTCGGTCGATTTCGGCTTATTGGCATATACTTTCGACTTCACAAAACTTCAAAAGTCTAACAGGGTCAAATCGCAAGCTTAGGTGGCCAATTCACAGCACCTCCGCGAGGGTTAATCCTTCCCTCAAATCGTTCACGTAGAACATCTACTGTAACATTGGCTGTGTCGCACGTAGTGTAGTCCTTCTAGACCCGTAGTCCATCCACGCCCGAATTGTTTAATTTGGTCCAAAAAGAAATTGGTTATCGTTGATCAGTATCGCTCACCGTTGTCTGTGATTGTCTCACTTACGGACCAATGACGCCGGAAACCCATTTTTTTAAAAGTTTTTCTGGATGCATTGCCACCTGTTGAACCTCGTGTGGGATATTTGTTGACATCTATTCATGCCAAAAAAAGACTTGTCGCTAAAGATGATTTCTGCCCAAAATTTCAGTCTTCTTCCAAACATTTTGAAGCCCAATCAGCGAACAAACGGCATTGTCTTTGGTCATTAACTTTGAGCTTCTGCCTTAGTTGGATCTTGTACGGGTGCAGCTCTAAGATCAAACGCAAAATTTGTCCCGTTGAAGTCTTGAAACGATCGAGTTCCTGTGATTCCCTCGGGTTCTCCGGCATGCTTTCTCGGCCAGCAGTGATGTTCGCGGCCGGTATTGCGTTTCTTTGAAGTTCTGGTAATTTGGCATCAGTAACTGCAAGTTCGTCAGATGCCGTTAAAACAACATGGTCGCCACGGATAACTTTTGTATTTTAAGACAAATCCCTCGTTAAACTTTTTTTTTATGATTTGTCAATGTCAGAACATCTGTCAAGATAAGTCTTAAATGTTTACCAGCTTCCAAAAATTACAACTAAAGTTCTGAATCAGTGATCGCAAGGTTAAGCAAGCTTTTAGGTCAATTAAGCGTACATATGTTGACCAATACCTAGCAATATTAAATTAACTCAAAAATTTAAATCTTTTGATCATTAAAAGTCCCGAAGTTTCACTGATTGGGTTCTGCAAAAGTTCGAAGAAAATCTTTGATTTCATGGGATAAAGCTTATTTTTGGCTTAATTGCTTTGTCAAACAGCTAAATAACTGCAACGAACCAACATAAGATTTAAGAGATTGTTTGTTGTGTGGCTTCGACGCCGCAGGTGTGATTCAACCGTTTTTTTGTCGACAAAAATGGTAGTCGTGTCAATAGAGTTCGATATCGTACTATGTTGGAAAACTGTTTTTGAACAGAATTTGACAGAATTTGACAGAATTTGACGGATATCTGTGATATCTAGTTCTAACAAAATGGCGCCACATTCCACATATCTGATCAAACAATTATTGATCCATTGAAGAACAAATTCGGTAATCGTATAATTTCGAGAAAATGGTCCTGTCGAAAGTGCAACTCACTCATGCATTTTCATTGACGTTAGGTAATAAGGTTCTGAGTCTGGAATTGTGTACAAAGAATTACTTACTTACTTACTTAATTAATCGGCTCCCGATCCATGGAGGGTCTCTGCCTGAGTTATTGCGGTCTTCCATCGGTTGTGATCCCTCGCGAGCTCCTTTCAGTCGTCGGGACCAAGCGCTCTTGCGTCTGTAACCGCCTGGTCCCTGTAGCGCAGGTTCGGTCTTCCTCGTCGTCTCGAACCTGGGGACTGGGATTCGAAGATTTTCTTGGCTGGAGCGTTGTTGTCCATTCGCTCGATGTGACCGAGCCAGTGTAGTCGACGGGTTTTGGCTTTTTGGACCACATCCACACCTCGGTACAGCTCGTATAATTCACGATTGACTCTTCTACTCCATTCGCCCTCTTCGCATATAGGACCAAATATCCGGCGAAGAATTTTTCTCTCGAAAGTGCCCAGTATCAATTCCCCTTTTTTACTTATCGTCCAGCACTCGGCGCCGTAGATTAGGACTGGCAAAATTAGGGTTTTGTATATCGTGCACTTAGTCTTTCGAGAAAGGAGTTTTGAACCTATTTGTTTGTCCAAACCGAAAGAGCAGCGGTTCGGTAGGGTAATTTTTCGTTGGATTTCCACTAAGGTGACGTTCGTGGGATTCATATTAGTTCCGAGGTAGGTGAACTCCTTGACTACCTCGAAATTACTGCCACCCACAGTTACGTTTTGTCCTTGGCAATGGACAGCTGAGGCTTTGCTTGTTGATAGAATCTACTTTGTTTTGTCCTCATTATCTTCAAGTCCCGTTTTGCCTGTTCTTCAATAGCTGTGAATGCTTCCAGCACAGCTCGCTTGGAGCGGCCGATGATATCGATGTCGTCCGCATATCAAAGCAGTTGGGTAGACCTGTTGAAGATAGTGCCTTCCAGGTTAACACCACTCTTGCGCACTATCTGCTCCAGGACTAGGTTGAAGAAATCCTTGTCTGAACCCTGTGCACGGAATAGCTCTGATGAGCTGTTACCCATTTGCACGTTGCACCGCGTATTTTGTAACGTCATGCGGCATAGCTGGATCAGTTTTTTTTGGGATCCCGAGTTCCGACATCGCCAATAGAAGCTCTTGGCGACTTATGCTATCATATGCGGCTTTGAAGTCGATGAAAAGATGGTGGGTCTCGACTTGAAATTCGTTGGTCTTTTCCAGGATTTGCCTCAATGTGAAGATTTGGTCTATCGGTGATCTGCCTGGCCTGAAGCCACACTGGTATGTGCCGATTATAGTGTTGCAGAAAGATTTTAGACGCTCACATAGTACGGTGGATAGGATCTTGTAGGCAACATTAAGCAGGGATATGCCCCTGTAGTTTTTGCAGGACATAGGATCGACTTTTTTGTAGATTGGGCATATGGAGCTATTTGGCCAGTCGTCGGACATACTTTCCTCCTCCCACACTTGGTTGATAAGCTGATGCATGCGCCCTATCAGGACATCTCCTCCATACTTAAAGAGTTCCGCAGGTAGGCCATCCGAGCCTGCGGATTCGTTATTCTTAAGCTTGTGTATGGCTTTCTTAACCTCTTCAGTACTGGGTAGTGGGACTGGATCTTCATTGACTGGTCTTATGCTTCTTTGCTCCCCTGTGGTTTCGTCTAAATAATGCCCATTAAGCAGCTGCTGCAAATGCTGCTTAAACACTTCTACAATTCTCTGTGCTTCGATGAATAGGTTCCCTTCGCTGTTTCAAATAGCTTGCGTGCCGGTCCTATGACCTGATGCCAGTTGCTTGGCTGTTTTGTAGAACCGGCTGCTGTTGGTGGCGGTGCTAGACTCCTCGAGATACCTGAGCTGAGAAGCTGCGGCTGCTCTTTTCCTTCTGCGCAGGATTTGTTTTCTCTTTCCTTCTCTTTTCACGGTACTCCTCTTTTGTTGCTCTTGTTTTCCGTTTCAACATTTGCATTTGTGCATTTTCCGTCTCCTGCTTCAATACCGCGCATTCATTATAATACCACGGGTTCTTTTTCTTAGGTAGTTGATAGCCTATGGTGGTCTCGGCTACCTCTTTAATGATGTCGCGGTACTGGCTCCACTGGTTGTTGACGCTTGTGGCTGGGGTACGGCAGAGAGTTTCCCGGTCAATTGCTCACTGTAGTCTCTGGCTTTCTCAGGTGTGCTAAGGCATGCAATATTGAATTTCTTCCTTTGGGCGGTCCTCATTTTCTTTTCGTTGGACAGTCGGGCTCTGAACTTTGTCACAACAAGAGAGTGGTCAGAGTCCACGTTTCGCATGTCCAAGATGTTCGACGCGTGCCTTGCGCCAATTGGCACGTGGTCGATTTGGTTGCCGGTTCGAACATCTGGAGATCGCCAGGTTGCTGTGTGTATCCTTCGCCTGGGGAACCTAGTACAAAGAATTAAGTGAATTTACAACATTTATTTAAGATGATTTATTGACCAATTTGGAATTAATAAGATGAGTTGAATCTGTTTAAAATTTTTCCTTCGGCTTTTTTGGTCAATGTAACTATGGAAATGAAACAACAAGGTTATATTGGCTAGTCGAAATTTTGAAAATAAGTTTTACTTAGGCTAAGCTTCACTTTGATTTGACTTAAGGCTAAAAAAGCAATTATGAATCGAAAGGTGAGAAATTTAATCCAGAGAACCGACGGCTCTAAGGCCCATTTGCTGATACGGAACATAAGTACTTATGTTCCACATAAACTCTTATGTGACAGTTTACGTAGAGGAAAAAGTAGAACATAAAGCGCTTAAGTTGAACATAAATATTTAAGTTTCGTATCAGCAAATGGCCCTAAATATCCTCCCGGTTGTCACAGCAATTTAGTGTTTCATCTCCGATTTTCCATTGATTTCTTGTTAGGAGAAATTGGTTAACCTTAAATCTTTCCCATTATCTAAACTTGAAACACGTATAGATTTAATATGGTTATTCAGGAGCATAAAAACTGAGTTTACTCGCAGATGATTCATAAAGTAGTAAGTGTCACATCCGTAACATTTTTTATTTCCAAAAAAAAAACTATTTTTTCTTTTACAAAACTGCTTAATAAGAGAAGTTAAAAGGATATTGGGATTTACCGCCATTATTAGTTTAAAGATTGTGTCACAACCGTAACAGTTTAATATCTCATTCGAATTCCGTTTATTAAATTGTCTTCATTCGTAGAAATTGTATTTGGTCACAAAAGTAACAATAAGTTGTCATACGCGTAACAATTTGAAACCACTTATAAATTTTCTTCTCATTTCTAAGCTTTCATGTAAATATTTCATTTAATAATATTATTTATATTGGAAAATCATAAGTCTAATCTAAGGTCACCCCCATAACGCAACTTAAATTGATCCCATAACTGAAAAAAAGGATTTTTAAATTCACCACACATACGAATATATTTTTACATCAATTTGCTGGTCTATCACGCCTAAGGTTTGGGTTCGGTTCCCAGCCGGTGTCACCTAAAAATAAAATGTTTTTTTTTTGCGCTGAAAAAGCAAACCCTCCAAGAACAGAAAACAGTTACTTAACGTGAGCGCTTAGAATCGTCCGAAAATTGAAGGTCCCCTTCACACCTGATAACAAACGCAACTGAGGTAGATTATTCGATAGCTATGGAGAATCGTGCGATTCTTCAGCGGAAACAAGTTTTTTTTTTAGTTGTTGTTACTCCTTTTGCTTCTAGCTCTGCTCTCCCCTATTTAAAAACATGAAAACATCTATTCCCGGTTTCATTCAATTACCGCATTTTATAGATTTCTTCAACTTTCATAATGTTTAGGGAAAAAATAGATTTCATTGTTAAATTGCTCATTTCCTCTTACCAAAAATGTTTAGAACCTTTTTTCCCAAAATTTCTGAAAACTCCTTACGAAACTTAACTTCCATTCGAATTCTGGAATATTGCTTCTTTTCGGTCTTCGTCTTAAAAATTCAATTATTTTTGTAAATCTTTTGAACACAGGAAGTTTCCCATCAGCAAGAGGAAGCTGCATACCCTCCCCCAACAGGAAGCTACTCACTAATCCAAAAGACCTTTCTATAAATCCCCATTATAAGCGAAAAAAAAATCCGCACTGTATCGAAATCGAATAGAAATTCAATGTACGGAAATGAAAGTCGAAACGAATATTCGAAATCAAGACATCACACAAAAGCCAAGCCATGCACAATCTTAAAAGTCAAGACCAATAAAACGAAACGGAAAAGTATCGAACCATCCCAAAAATTCAAACAATAGTGCTTTCACATAGTATTTATATCTGCGCACGAATTCAACTTCCCCATTAAAGATTCCTTTAGGCCAGCTGCAAAAAAGATGCCATCGATAAAATGTACCCTGATCCCCCTTTAATTGCTGTTCTTTCGGGGCAATATAGTTTCGTAGAAATGTACAAGCTTAACTCCTGTTCTATATATTTCTGGAGAAGTAAGATATAGATGATGAAAAATATACTCCCAAAAATCCACAATGATGTGTTTCTCAATCACAAAACAAATACCAACTACATTGAAGAAGAAAAAGAAATTGAACCGAATGTGCAAGTCTAAATAAACACGCTCAAAACCAATAAACACAAAAACCTAGAATCCAGAACCAGAACCAGAATTTAGGTCGCAGTTGTTTGCCTTTGGAACCAAATAACTATTGCTTTTACCACCCCCGAAAAAAAACCCAAGATAAACTGACAACGACTCCGACCGCTGCTGCCTCCGATGCCCCGAGAGAGTGTCTTCATCTTCACACTGAATTATAAAACTTCACACAGCTCCTCGTCCTCACGTCCATCACCTTCATTCATCTCTCCAAGCATCACATTAAAGTCGTTTGGGAAAAATCGATATAGGATGCGTGACGTTTCTTTGTTTGTTTATTATTTTTCTTCAAAGATTCTATAGGGTGTTTGAAAATAAAACCTAAATTTTATGATTCTTTTACATAACATAAATAAAATCGTAACTCGCTTCGATTTTTTTGAGGTGGGATTCTATAAAAATTCGGCCATAAGAAGCCTTTTAAATGCAAGGGTGGAACGGCAGTAATTTCTGCCTCTCTATGAGTGAGGATTTAAAATTTTAGTGATAAGCGTCACATGCGTAACAAAAATAGGAACATATTGTACTTCTAATAGTATTAAACTAACAATTTAAGGAAAGGAAGAAAAATATTATGACTCTCTTTCAAACGAAATTTTATAGAATTTGAAATATGTATGTGTATGGTAAACCGAAATTTGTAATACTGTAAATATTGTGTCACATCCGTAACAGGCTGTATTTTAAAATTTAATGTTTCGTTTTTACTTGCGACTTATATGTACTATAAGGCAAGTTATGCATTCGTAAAAAAATCGAACTCGAGATTTAACCAAAAAAGTGAGTCTCGCAATTCTCTCTGTCTGTCTGTCTGTTCGACTACAGCTAAACGGCTCGCCCGACTTTCTTCAAACTTGGTACATATGGGTTTTAATTTCCCCCCGGATGTTTTTTTCTTTTTTTTTTTATGACCAAAAATAACGGTACCTGCCATACGAATTTTTTTCGAAATTTTATAAATATTTTTTTTTTCCCAAAAACTGTCCCACAGATTTTCTTAAAAAAATTCAAAAAATTTCATTGCGTTAAAGCTAGGTAATGGTTGAAAAAAAAATTCCAAAAAATTGTTATTTTTGGTACCCCTCTTGGAACCATTTTTTTGGTTTTTGATTTTCTCAAAAACGACGGATATTGATCATTTTTTTTTTCTGCTAAAGCTCCTCAATAGTTTGAATATTACGTATTGTGAATTAAAATTTTCCAAAACTATTTTTTTGGATTTTTAAAAAAATTTTCAATTTTTTTTTTTTTGAAAACTCAATATTTCGAAAAACCCATGCTCGATTTTGTTAACACTTGATAAATAAAATTTTCTTAATATAATCTACAAGATATGAGAAAAAAGAAATTAATTAACTTATAAACAACAGTACCCTCCATACAAATGTTAAAAAATGGTTTTCGAAAATCGTATTTTTCTCGAAAACGATTTCGAGAATTTTGTTTAAATTTTTTTTCTTTCGATTAATTTTTAAGATCTACAATTTAATAAAAAAAAAATTGGAAAACAAGATTTTACTGACTGTACCTACCATAGAAGGATTTTTTAAAATTTTGAATTTCTCATTATCAGCATAACGGATTTTAATAAAATTTTTTTAGGAGAAGCTTGTAAAAGGTTTAAAAAACATTGCATTTCAAAACTTTAAGAAATTTTTTTTTTTTTTTGAATGTTGAAAAAAAAATCTATTTTTTTTTTTGGAAAATTCAATATCTCGAAAACAGCTCAATATTTTTTTTTGTAAATTTAATTTTTATTCGAATAATAATAAAACCTTTAAATTGGCGTACCAAAATTTTTTCTTAAAAATGTTTTAAAATTTTTTTTTAAAGAGAAGCTTATTTTTGTAAGAAACCACTACAAAGACTTATTTTTCTTCTTGCATAAACATATATTTGCTTGAATCACATGGCATCCTATTTTTACCTCCAACTACAGAAGAAGTTGTTTTCGTCATTTAAAAAAAATTAATTTTATGCTTATGAACATTCTTTCTCTAATAACATTCATTTTTGAAATTCTTAGACTATTACATAGGAGCAAGTTCGTGCGACCCAGTCGTGCATTTTATTTCTTTTCTTTTTCATCACGTTTTAAGTTTTGAAACATCAATTTTTGGGCTCTATGGTGCAAGTAGGTATATAAGTAAGACCACGGAAATGGGAAATCGAATGAACTGTAAGTGGGTCTCTTTCTCCCCACTTTAAAAAAGACGTCAAATTTTATCTTTATAAGAGAGAAAAGTCCACTATCCTGTGATGATCATAATATCCTATTAGAATATCGTTTCCATACATTTTGATCATGCGTAAAAATTATACTTAGTCACACGGGTAACATTAAATTGTCAGACCCGTAACTTTAAATTGTCACAAACGTAACAATCTTTGACGTCTACGACCATTCTGTTAAATACAGACCAGCTGTTTTGGCACTAGGTGAACACATTGGTGCGAGTACTGATCTTTAAGGAATTTCGCCTTCCTGGCTATAACTAATGAATTGGAAGTATTGCATTGCAACCTAAAGATCTATTGTGCCCCCACTTAAAATTGGATGAGCTTGCTTATCTTTAAGTTTTTTCTCAAAATCTATTACTCTTAGGAATCTTAGTATTTGGGGCACCTTCAGAGAGGATAGGTCGCAGTGGACAACATCTTCCTAGTATGTGGTCTGGTGTTTCCTTATGTCATGTGAGAATCTATCACTGCCAGACACCTAGGTGTCTTCTAAATTTTCAGTGTCCAGTTAAGATACCTGTTATTATTCTTGGGTTATGTCTACTTAAGTTAATGCAGTTTTCGAAACCTCTGGTTGTAATTGCCCAGTAGTAGTTTCGCCTGCCTGAGCTTTGGGAGCTCTTTCCAATTCTTGGATCTATTTGCCTCTTCTTCTTGTTTGATTATGTTTTTGATGACATTTTCTCATATTCCGCAATAGGGCTGAGGCCCTTTTAAAGAGGTTGATGCATCTATTTTTGCTAAGGATTCTATGAACACCCATGTGACAAGTTACCCAGTGAAGTGTGACCCTGTTCTGTTTGCCAAGTTCCAAGATTCCTGTACGAGTCCCTTGGGCTTCTGGCTATAACTAAATGCCATTACTGTTTCACCATTACGGTCTTTCAAGTTGGCTCCGTTATTCAGGACAGACAACACCCGAAGGAATATATATTGAGATTTACTTTACTCAGCTTGTAGATGAAACCATTCGAATACCAGATGTTACTGGGTAAACAGGTCACTATGTTTCCTCAATATTAACGTTGATGCCAGTGCTGATATTATCAGAGAAGTGATTTTTTTACGGTGCGTTAGGTTAGTTAGGTTAAGTTGTTGGGCTGACAATTGATGTGGTTATCGTCACACTTAGATCAATGTAGATCCATTGTGTTACCCGTGAGTGTAATCAATCTTTTCTGATTAAAACCAATGTATTCTATTAATCAGTCAAGTCATTTTGAGGCATTGACGAAGTTCAATATGTGTATTCCTGAAATATTAGAAATATCTTCTAGATTGTCAAAGAAGTAGCTACCAAGCTATTTCTTTTTCTGGTGGCATAGTGACGGGCAGTGACAGAGAAAGTGTGATGTGTCTTCATGTACCTCTTCATCACCACATCCTCTTCATAAGTCATCTGTACTTAGTTTCATTTTGAATTTATGATATTTCAGTAAATTATGTCCGGTGATTATGTTCGTAAGAGAGCGAAGGGACTTCTTACTAAGTTGTATAATTTTGTCAGTCCTCTGCTTGTTAAAGCAGGGCCATATTTTCCTAGTAGTATCACAGGTGTCAAGTAGACTCCATCTTTCATTGGATTTCCTTAGGATTATATCTGAAATTTTCTGTTTAATGTTGCAGAGTGGGATGCTTACCATCTCTGCTTGACTAGCGTCGAGCGCTGATCCCTGTCTTGCCAACTAATCGGCATTTTCGTTACCTGGTATGCCACTGTGTCCCGGAACCCAGCAGAGTCTAATATTGTGCTGCGTGATAAGAACCTTAAGCTCTTCGCGGCAGCAAGAAACAAGCTTCGATTTTATCACAGTGGCAGAAATCGCTGTTATTGTCGCTTGGCTATCAATGTAAAAGACGATATCAGCCCGTGGTTTCGGCGTCATTGATACATGTTTAGCAGCCGTTGTCACTGTCAGGACCTGAGCTTGGAAGACACTGCTATAATCTGGGAGCCTAAGTGAGTTGTTTAGCTCTAGAGGTTCTGAGAAAAAGCCTGCACCAACACCCGTGTCCATTTTGGAGCCATCAGTATAGATTGCTATTGCTGATTCACTGGTGTAGGGTTGGTTTTTCAACCATTCTTCTCTGTTTGGAAAGGCAGTTTGGAATGCTTTATAAAAGTCCAGCTCGGGTGTTGTATAATCTGTAATGATACTATCACCCAAATATTTCTGAAGAATTTGAGCATGTCTTATTTTTCTGTTCTTCCAGGTATTAGTCTGGCTTAGCATCATGCTGCGGATTCTTGTACGGAAAGATCTAGGGGTTTGAGGTTGAGTATCGCCTCTAACCCTGCAGTTGGAGTGGATCTCATTGTCCCCGTAATTCCAATGCACGCAAGTCTTTGTACTTTTGTCAGAGTTTTGAGGTTCGTGCTTTTTTCAATTGCATTCCACCAGACCAAATAACCATAAGTTAGTATTGGTCTGATTATCGTCAAATACATCCAGCTGATAATTTTTGGGATCGATTCTGTTACAGGAGTATAATGCAATCATTCTTCTTATAGCTCTTTCCTTAGTGTTAAGACTCCAGTTTAATGTCCTATCTAGAATCACACCAAGATACTTAGCATGATCTGAAATTTTCAGCGGGGTGCCTTCAATTGAATCTATTCTGAAGTTTCGTATTTTCCTTTTGTTTGACGGGTTAACCATCAGGCCACACTTTCTAGTCCATCTACTAACCTTAGAAAGGGCATATTCGATCTGTTCGCTGATAGTGGATAAGAATTTACCTGTTGCAATTACTTGTTGCAAGAGCCCTTCGAGATCTTGATATAAACAAATCCGTTGATCCTGATCCACTGATAACCCCATTCTTCTGAAGAGAGATCTTCTTCATCGCTAGCAAAAAGCATTGTGTAAGCTTTTCAATCGCTCCTACTGTTCTACAATCTTCCCTAGAAGATGGAAAACAGAATTTGTCCAGCTTGTTCGTGAAGAAAGGCGACCCTTACTCTCCCTCTTACTATCAACCAATTGCACTTACGTCCCTTCTTTGCAAGGTCATGGAATCACTGATAAATCTTCAGCTCATGAAATATCTCGAAGATCGAAAGATTCTTAATGACCGGCAATACGGCTTTCGCAGCAATCGTTCCACTGGTAATTTGATGGCATATTTCAGCGAAGAGTGCAACAGATCTTTACATTGTTATGGAGAAAGTAAGATTAGTGCGCTTGATAATTCTAAGGCATTTGTTAGAGCTTAGCATCAAACTTTCTTATCGAAAATGCGTGCATTTGGTATCAACGAAATCCTTATTCTTTGGATTAGAAACTACCTTCTAGATCGTTCCAAGTCTGATCTTTACAAAATAAATTCTGGTGTTCCCCAGGGTTCCGTTTTGTCTCCGACTCTCTTCCTCATTTTTATAAGTGATCTTTTTTATCTGAAACTTCTAATCCACTACATTGTAATGCCGATGAAACTACTCTCAGCTTTTCATACTCGTTCTCAGATTCACGTCCACCTCCTTGGGAAGTGTAATTGCAAACGGTATCGTATGATAAGCTCATAAAACTCCGATCTTTACAGCATTGGTAAATGGGATACAAGAAATCCTGTGGAGTTTACATAATGCTTCGAAAACACAATGCTGTCTATTGTAGTTAAAGCAAAATGTACCCCTTATGCCATTCTCCTTGAATGGGATTTTCATCGAAGAGGTCGAAAAGCTCTTCGTACTCGGTATGTGTGTCAACGAAGATCTTACCCGTGGTACCCGTTTCACTAGGAATGCTTATCAATTAACCCTCGAGCCTAATTTTGGTCGTACCGCAATACAGAGATTTGTTTTTTAGTCGCACAATACGATTATGGAATAATTTTCCCGGCACGGTTTTCCCTTGCAATTTTAACTGAAAACATTAAAGACCAATTTTCATCGACACCTACCCTCCCCCCCTAATTTCTCCATCGCTCTTGCTGTGTACCACATTATAAAAGGGTCTGTCAATAAACACTTGAGCGCGTGTGAATTTTAAAAAAAGTTAAGATTATCAAAACAGGAGAGAGAAACAGAGCTAGTTAAAGCATTCCACATTCGTGTAGTGCTGCTAAACAAAGAATCTCTACTAAACAGAACGTCCAAAATTGGACTAAAAACTGATGAACACTTCTGGAAGCTTGAACTGTTTTTAGGGAAGTATGTGCAATTGCCTACCTCATAATAGATTGTTGTTGGTAATCTGCTGGTTCGATTTTGACCAAACTTCACAGAGAACACTCTCCGAGCAGTACCGAACCCTATTGAAAATTCTATTTCAATCGAATTCGAGGCTTCCCATAGGACAGTTGATTCATTAATCCTACTTACAGATTTGACAGTCAAGAGTGATAGTGTTTGACAAAATTATTTTCAACACCACTGACTATAAACACTTAAATAGCTATCTGCAAACGACATTTACAACTTGTGCTGCCCTCTGTCTTGTTATGCTCTTGCACTTTGTATTTATTAAATAATAATGGGAATGTAATTTTTTTTTTCTTGATTTAATTATTTGTTTTGGTATGTCAAGCGGAAAGCGTCGCTGTTGTTGTTTTTGTTTAACATGCATCTTAGAGTTGTAACTTATACCTCATATCCCCCAAACAGCTCACTATATGTCGCACTGTGGGGGAGTTAGTATCTATTATGTTTTCTCATTGATTGTTGATTGATATGCGAGACTTTCTAAAATTGAGATTAATTTGAATTGTGTATTTTTTGACAGGGCCCACAGCTGCATTAAACGCTCAAAGTCACCCGCTCCGGCTCGACTGACTGTGTCGGTCGCGCCATGTTTAACAAATGAGTTTTGTCTAAATTTTGATGGCAGTGTCAGTATTTAACGATCAAGTTGTTGTTATTCGATTGTGTGTGTGTGTGTTTATTTTATCTGTGATCTTATTTTTGGGAAGTTGTTGTGAAGCTTGACAGAGTTCGAATACCTCAATTAGATATTTAGTTTGTAGTTAGGTAGAGATTCATAGAGGGATAAGACTCATATGGTCTTGTTTATAATTGTGGCGATATTATGTAAAGAGGGATTTAGGTAGTGTATGTTATTCGATTTTGCCCCAAAAGACATACACAAAATGTGACTCAAATATTGATCAATTTTCAAAGGAAAATTGCCCAAAAGGCACCTTATTTATTTATTGGTGTTACCCGATCGGTCGTTTGGCTTAGCCCTTGCAATGCTATTTTTATAATACGTAGAGACGCTCGTGATGATGTGTGTAGGACATACATCCAAGCAAAATTACTTTAACATTTATAAAGAGGTAGAAAAGTCAATTTTTGAAGATGATCATGATGAAGATGATAGGAAGAAGAATGTCCTGCAATTCCTAGATCATAATTTTTAGGTCGAAAGGGCGCTTAGTAAATCCGCAAACCCAGAGTTAATCGAGAGAAATGCCCATGCTTAACTTACTATGAGATCGAAGTCAATCAATCATTCATCGCAAAAGTTCGTGTTCGACCTTGAACTCACAACATGAGATCATTTATTTGAACTGTAAAATGTTTTTCGCTTACCATGTTAAGAAAGTTAAAATAAAAGTGAAGTGAAAATAGCTTGAACTCATATTTTTGCACACCACCAGATGTCGCGTGATATAAACCTGAGCTATTGTATCTGGGGGTATGTATTGCAGTATATTACAGGATGCGGAAACATAATTTCCTATTTAGGCTGTAGGGGTCTTAGCGGGCTGAGAGCGGTCTCAATGCGACAGGCGTTTTTCTACAGTTCTGTTTCCTTTTTCTTTGAAAAAGGTCTATGGATCGTTTCTATGGAAGTTATTCTGATGCGGCACCTTCTTCAACGCAATGTTTGACAGAGTCTTTAGCTTGCTAATTCTGGGAAATATTGTTTCTTAGCTGCAAAGCAAGATCTGGTCCCTTTTGTTAGGTCTGGTGAAAAAGCGACTACCTTCAGCATAGTTTTGATTTGATTTTTACGAACTTGTACTAAGACTTATCCTGCTCCAAGCTGATCCACACGGGGTTGTAACAGTTTTGTCATTTTTGTATTTTTTATTGCAATTATTTAAGCTTAATCTATTTTTAATCACACTGAAGCTAAGATTGAAAATTTAGTTCAAGTTTTAATAAGTCACATTTTAAAGAACACAATTTTTTTTTCCTTTGAATTTACAGGCCCCATTAGCTAGTTATCTCAAATTTCTATTTGGGGTCTTTGATAACTTTTTTGTGTTCATGCTTATATAACCTGCGGCAACATAACTCATATTTTCAAAAGTCTTTCGAAGCTATTTTCTGAATCAAAAGACTTGTTTCATTCGGTTTTAATAATTGTCACTTAGGAGTCAACCCTTGTCGTACCCTCCTCCCATCTTTAGTACACTGAATAAGCCGATTTATGGCGTTTGCCATGGCCATTACTAGAAAGGCAATAGGTATGAACTGTCTTGTGTTTAACGTGAGTACCTGCCATTTATGGCTTAACCCCACGGGAGGCCTACGTCCATTGGAGTCAGATTGGGTCCTGACCATTAACCCCAAATCAACCGAGGCCGATTCAGTCGTAAAGCTGTGACATGTTGCTGGCATGAACACACCTCTTGCTTGGAGACGAGGTCTATCTAATTTAGGCACGCCTGGAAACCATGTGTCTCCGCATTCGGAATAAACCAAGCCACCACGATAATCTCACTAGGGGGTCTACCTCATAGATAGTTTGAAGAAAGAGTGCACGTGCACGACAGCTGCACCTCACTATCCGAAGATAGAATAGGAGAGCCAGAAGACGTACGGTATAGCCCTCAGACTTCAGGGCACTATCTGCCATGGTCGAGCTTCGCAACCGTGAGGTCACTTACAGATGAGTTCCTGCAAAACTCAGGGCCTGTCAGCCCCAGATATACACACACCCAGCTATAGTCGAGGTAGAAACCATCAACCAAGAATGTGCACCCCTCTGGTGAGTTGTTACACACTCCTTAGCGGATTGCTACCTTGAGGACACCGTCCAGACTGTTCCCATCTAGTTAGTTCAGTTGCTTACGTAACCTATCTACAGGCACCACGAGGAGGTTGATAGGAACCTGGAGTGTAAGAATTGTCAATAGTAGCAATACCGGTCCACCGAAGTGGACGAGCTCGTCGAAAGTCAAGACCATGAACCATGCATTTAACCAACTTACCACCATCCAACAACCATGGCCTTAGGCTAGCTGCCACCCATTAAGATCGTGGAATTACGCATGCTGTACGCGAACTGGCATGCCACCACGCCGTACATAATCTTGGACTTATGTTCGGTGCCATGATCCGGTGTATGGTTCAGTAGCAACACACGTCCATTGGTCAAGTCTCTCAGAGCCCCGTACATGCCTTAAACTACTACCGACTCGAACACTCCCACCTGCAGGAATAGGTATGGTTGCAATTTTCCCTGGATGTTGGGCTAAAAGTCTCCTTGGTCGTTACACATAAACGTGCGATTTTCTTGGATGTTCGCCTATTGGACGGTTGACCTAAACGAGGGATGTTCGCTGGTTGACATAAATGTGAGATTAGAAAAAACGCATGCTTTCACGCAAAACACGACGCGCCGCGCCCGCCGTGGGGATGCCAAAATTGAAGTTCTCACTAGACTCCACTGGTTCTCCGACGAACTCCACTTCTTTTTCATAGTTTTGGCTTGTCTGATGGTAGTAAGCAATATTCCGATCGATTTACGGTGAAGGACAGGGGCCAACAGGGCTATAATGATACGATTTTAAAAGGAGCTGAGTTTGGATCACAGAACATCTGATTCAAAAGTAGGCCTCGAAGAAGGTGTTTTCGACTTCCAGTCACTACTGCACACCTAAATTGAGTACCAATAAAGATTTTAGGGTTATGTCCCATCCAGAAAGGACTGTGATGATGACATTGTGACGAAAGACTCGAAGATGGATTGTGGTGTTTGTTCAGAAATCTATTCTGAGACTGAATACAACTAGGTCCTGAATTACTGGCTATCAGAGAAGCATGCAAGGTACTCAAACAAAATCCAAAACAGAACCGTAATACGGCAATTATCACAGTCGAGTGGCTGTTAAAGCCATTAGTTATAGTACATCATCCTCCTTGGGCTGACAGGCCCTGAAGTTTTGCAGGAACTTCATCTGTAAGTGACCTTATGTGTGGCGAAGCTCGACCGGAAGCTATTTTCTGGTTCCACGGGAGATAGTGCCCAGGAGTCTGGGAGCAATAGCGTACGTCTTCTGGCTCTCTTATTCTATCTTCAGATAGTGAGGTGCAGCTGTCGCGTGCGTGCTCTCTTTCTCAGACTATCTATGAGGTAGGCCCCCTAGTGCGAGTATCGTGATGGCTTGGTTAATTCCGAATGCGGAGACATATGGTTTTCAGGCGTGCCTGGATTCAAGAGGTGTTAGATAGACCTCGCCTCCTAAGCAAGAGGTGTGTTCATGCCTGCTGTGGCATATAAAAGAGTTCTACTGTATTCTACTGTACTCTATTACAACTCTATTACATTTCTATTACACACTTTCACTTCGATGACATATGAATTATATAATAAAGAACACTTGTAATCCAGACACCAAAGTAGGAGGTTGTTTCATTTCGGACACTACATGGCGCAGCCGGTCTTGGAAAAACGCTCATAAAATTAATCTATAATTATTAAAGGCATCATAAATTAAAGTTTTAAAATATTAACTTAATTTGATAAAATATCAATTAATCTACAATAGTCATAAACTATTTGTGACGTATACGTGATTTTAACTTGAAGAATTCATGGTTAAATCTTCATCCAGTGATTTATCTGATAGTAACTCATCTCTTGAGGATTCTGATGAGGATTCAATTCAAGAAATTCAAGATTCCGTAAGTGAAGTCGTCATAATCGAAAAACAGCCTAAAATGGATTACGTACGAAGAATCCAGCCACTGAAGTTGGAGGGAAACCTCGCAGAAAACTGGAAACGATTTCGTCAAAATTACACAATCTTCGAGATTGCAGCTTGCGTTCAGGACAAAGATGAGGTTATTCGAGTGAACACGTTTTTGAATACGATTGGAGAGGATGCTCTCGATCTGTATAATTCGTTCACTTTGTCTGATGATGACAAAAAGAAGATCGAGTCTGTGATGAAAGCTTTCGACGAGTATTGCTTACCAAAAAAAAACCAAACATATGAGCGGTTCAAATTCTTCAGCCGAAACCAAGGAAATTTGGAGGCGTTTGACAGTTTTGTGACAGACCTTAAGTTGCTAGCCAAGAATTGTGAGTTTTCGTCATTAGAGGAGTCACTTATTAGGGACAGAATTGTCCTAGGCATTCACAATAAGAGGCTGCAGGAGAAGTTACTAAGTGCAGCAGATTTAAACTTGGAAAAATGTATGGAAATATGTCGTGCATCAGAAGTCGCCCAGAAGCAGACAAAAGAAATACAGTCTCCGGCAAATAGTTCCAGCGTAGATGTCATCAACAAAAGTTCAGCAAATTATCAGGAAATTAAAAGAGGTAACAGGCAGTACAATAAAAAATCTATGAACAAAAGTTCAAGTAATGTTAATTCTGAGAAAGCTAACAATCAATTTCATAATAATAACTATTATACTTCTAGAAATAAGAGCTTTTCAAATCAATTAAATAGTAGAACATCAAAATATTTTAAGTGTCGGTATTGTAATTTAAGTCACACAAGAAATGCCTGCCCTGCTCTAGGAAAAAAATGTAATAATTGCGGGAGATTAGACCACTTTGCAGTTTGTTGTAATGTGCGTAATGTGAGATGTATTCGTGAATCGTGTGAATCTAGTTCTGATAGTGACGATAATTCCTTTGTTGTTGACAGTTTGCAATCAGGTGACATTAAAAGTTCTTGGCTTGAAGAAATTAGAGTTGAAGACTCTTTCATAAAATTTAAAATAGATACAGGTGCTCAAGTAAATATTATTCCATTAAAATATTATAACGAGATAAAAAACAAGAACAGTATAAGATCAACTTCAGTCGTCATACAACCATATGGTAGTCCTAAAATCCAACCCATTGGCAAATCTACTTTAGAATGCCGTTTTAAAAATAAAATATTAGTACAAAGTTTTATTATTGTGAAAGAAAATAAGAACATTAATGAAAACTTAATCCCAATCCTAGGTTTGAAAAGTTGTTTGAGTTTGGGCTTAGTAAAAATACAAAATGTCAATAGTTTAAATCTGAGTAAGAGGTCATACGACTCAAAGGAGGACCTCATAGAATCAAATAAAGAGCTGTTTGAGGGAATTGGGGAATTTCCCCAAAAATATAAAATTGAAATTAAAGAAAATGCTTTTCCTAAAACAACTCCGCCTAGAAATGTAGCATTGAAGGTTAAAAACAAGCTTTTCGACACTCTGAAGGATCTGGAGGAAAAGAAAGTTATTTCAAAAGTAACAGGTCCCAGAGAATGGATTCATAACTTAGTTATAGTTGAAAAAACTAATGGAAAACTGAGAGTTTGCTTAGATCCTTCGGGTTTGAATAAAGTTATTAAAAAAGAACCGTTTTTAATTCCAACTCTGGAAGATTTAAGGTCAAATTTAAGGAACTCTAGGTACTTCACTGTGTTAGACCAAAAAGATGGCTTCTGGCAAGTAGCCTTACACGAAGATTCAAGGAAATTTTGTTGTTTTTGGACACCCTTCGGTGTTTATGAATTTAATGTTCTACCTTTTGGTTTAAGTACAGCACCGGAAATATTTCAAAAATTTAATTATGAGAACTATGGGGACCTAGAAGGAGTTGAAATATATATTGATGATTTTTTGGTGCATGGAGAGACTATTGAAGAACATGACAGAAATCTAGAAAGATTATTAAAACGTGCAAGAACATTAGGAATGAAATTTAACAAAGAAAAAATTCAATTTCGGCAACATTTTGTGAAATATTTAGGTCATGTTTTTAGTGAAAATGGAATGAAGCCAGATGATAATCGAGTATCTGCTATTCAAAATTTAAAAAATCCTTCTTCAAAGAAAGAACTGCAAAGCTTTCTAGGTTTTGTTAATTATTTAAGGAGTTTCATTCCGGAGCTATCAGAGCTCACAGCACCGTTAAGGCAATTATTACGAAAAGATGCTGAATTTGTTTGGCTTAAGAGTCATACAAACTGCGTAGACGTTTTAAAAAATAAGTTGAAAGAAATTCCATTCCTTAAACCATTCGATCCTATGAAGAAGCTTACAATTCAAGCTGATGCTTCTCAGTATGGAATAGGGTGTTGTTTGTTGCAAGAAAATAGGCCGATTTGTTATGCTTCTAGGAGTTTGAGTGATGCCGAAGTAGGGTATGCCCAAATAGAAAAAGAATTTCTTGCCATTGCATATGCGTGTAAAAAATTTCATAACTTTGTTTATGGTAGTAAGGTCTTAGTTTATAGCGACCATAAGCCTCTCGAGGCCATTATGAAGAAAGAAATTAATAAAATAATGTCAAGTAAGTTACGACGCACACGTTTATTTTTATATAATTACGACATTGAGGTGCAGTATTTACCAGGTAAGTACATGCACATTGCTGATTATTTGTCACGAAATTTTGTTGTTCAGGAAAATGAAGTAAAAGAAAGAAGTGAAATGATTTTTTCAATAAATGTAAGTAACGAGAAGCAAGATTTATTTAAAGAAGAAACAAGAAAAGATGCTGTTCTTTCAGAGGTCTTAAAGTTTTATCAAAAAGGGTGGCCTAGTTCAAAAAGTAAAATACCCGACAATATCAAATCCTACTTTCAAAAAAGATCTGATATTTTTGTTGAAAATGGTTTAGTTTTTTTAAACCACAGACTAATTGTGCCAAATTCGTTACGATACGAAATGTTACTTAAATTACATAAGTCTCATTTAGGGATCACAAAAACAAAAATTAGAGCCCGAGAACTACTCTATTGGCCTGGCATGTCAGCTGACATAGAACTGCACATAAAGAACTGTTGGACGTGCATACAAAATCGACCTGAAAGTCATGATGAACAAATGATAAGTCATGATATACCTGATTTACCTTTCCATAAAGTAGGGTGTGATGTATTTGAGTGGAACAGGGAAAATTTTCTGATTGTCATTGACTATTTGTCAAAATGGATAGAGATCGAACCAATTCAAACAAAAACTGCTTCTGATATTTGTTTAAGCTGGACAAAAATATTCTCTCGTTTAGGTATTCCTGCAATTGTTATTGCTGATAATATGCCATTCAGTTCGTATAAATGTAAGGAATTTTCTAAAAAGTGGAATTTTGAAATTGTAACAAGTAGTCCTCATTATCCCAAATCAAATGGACTCGCAGAGCGAGGAGTTCAAATAGCAAAGAATTTTATTAAAAAATCTTCAACGCTTGAAGAATTTTATTCGGCTATTTTAGAATACAATAATACTCCTGTGAAATACTTAGATGTTTCACCTGCTCAAATTTTAATGAACAGAAGACTACGTACTAAGCTACCAATTCATTCGAGCCTTTTAAAACCTGGATTGAACAAAAATATTATGAAATCAATTAAATACAAACAATTACAAAACGAAAAATATTACAATAGACAAGCAAGACGAAAAGAAACGAGTTTTTGTATTAATGAAAAAGTTTATTGCAAAATCAAAAATAATTGGGAAATCGGTTATATTAAAGAAAAATTAACTCAACCTCGATCTTACATTGTTTTTGTTCCGTCAAAGAACAAAGAATATAGAAGAAATTCTAAATTCTTAAAAAAAAGCGATAGCAAAAAAAAATCACGCTATCATTACTATGATAGTAATAATTTTGATCATTATTTTGATAATTCAAATACTCTTAAAGATAATTCAAATACTTTTAAAGATGATTCGCAAACTGAAAACAAAAATCAACTTCAAAGTAAAAGTAATAATTTAAGTAATTTAAAAAATCCGAATTTACATCTCAGTCCATCTCGCACAAGGTCAGGAACTGTATATAAAACCAAATAAGTAATTTGGTAAATTTTTAAAATTTAATTAAAATTTTATATAAAGCAACAGATGGATTAATGGAAATAATATCTTTATATGTAATGTGCAATTGAAAATTGTGAACATATTTTTATTTTACTTCAAATTATGAAATGCAAATTTAAAAACAAATTTCTTATTATAACACTACAAATCTTCATATAAAATTATGAAAATTTAACTTGCTGTGTTTTGTATTGTAACACTATAAAATATTAAAAAATTAAGAACATAAAATGTCATTTAATTTAAAATTGTGAAATCAATTTCAACCAAACTTATTTAAAAAAAAAAAAAATAAATCTTATGTAAATTTGAATTCTAACATTATGAAATGAAAACTTGTACAAAAAATATATTTCCAATATAAGATAAAATAAGAAAAAAAAAAATGAATTTAAAATTATGAAATGGAAACTGATTTGCATATATTTGTTAAAATTAACTTTGAATTTCTAAAATTTTACTTTATAAAGAGCTTATGGGGGAGATGTGGCATATAAAAGAGTTCTACTGTATTCTACTGTACTCTATTACAACTCTATTACATTTCTATTACACACTTTCACTTCGATGACATATGAATTATATAATAAAGAACACTTGTAATCCAGACACCAAAGTAGGAGGTTGTTTCATTTCGGACACTACACCTGCAACATGTCACAACCTTGCGACCGAGATGGCTTCGGCTATGTCGGGGTTAATGGTCAGGACCCAATCTGATTCCGATGGAGGTAGGCCTCCCGTAGGATTGAGCCATAATAGGCAGGTGCTCACGTTAAACCGATCGTTAAGACGATCTTGGGTTCCGGGTCATAGTGACATTGATGGGAATAAACGGGCCGATGAGCTGGTCAGACAAGTATCAGCCCTTCATGGTCCACTTGCGGGAAAAATTCAATATTCCACTCAAAGTTGTGAAGGACATTGTTCTTTCAATTTTTCTTAACGAATCAAAGCTCAGGTGGAGCAGTTTAACCATGTGCATTATATCTAGGAAGATTTAGCCCACCTTTAATAAGAACCGAATACTTGATCTGACCCAGGCAAGACATAGCCAGAATCGTTGCTATCTGTAGCAGATACTATCCAATACAAGAGCATTCAATGAAGCTATACATTTCTTTCAACACTCAAAGTCGTAGCTATTGGGACCGGCGGGAAAAGTAAACAGTCCTCCATTTCCTCTGCAAAAGCCAGGCTATAGCAAAATTTAGATCACAACTATTAGGAATGCCATGTTTTGACGACACTGCCGAACTTTCGGAAATAAAGATCAAAGACTTGATCTCTTTTCGCAACACGACGAAATGGCTCTAGAAAGTACTTCGGTTCCTTCCCAGCCGTTTGATTTGACCACGAGCTAGCGGACTGATGACTTTGAAGGAGGTTTATGGTGTAATGTGGCCGGATGATCAGTGATCATTGATCACTCATTCAAATTAGTTGCTTCTTCAGTATCAGTCAGTAAGCTGTCTAGATTGGCACAGTTTGTATGGTTTCGGATGAGTAAGTGATCCGATTCCAATCAAACTATAAGACACATCAAAATCTTCCTAATCCTTTCTTTTTCAACTCAGTCCAAATTAGACTTCCTGAGAATGTCCACAACTCTCCATATCAATTCTGTCCACAGGTTCAAATGAGTTATAGTATGGAAATGTCGCTATTCAACGCGAATTGACTCACAGGGCTAGACTACCGGTGGTTACCTTCTCTACCTACCCACCTAGAACTCAAAGGAAAACGCATGTTCCTCATTGATCTAAAGCATGAAATTGACTACTGTTCTGGAAGGAAACAAAACTGTGTTATCGAAGAGTAACATATGTTGGCGTACCCTGTTGAGTTCGTTGGCTTGATGTCTAATACAAAGATAAACTTTTACATCGGAATTCGTTATTAATTCGTATGCTCTCTCCATCGCCATTAATCCATCCAAGAAATTTTATCAAACAAAAATCTTTTAATCAAGATGAAATTCCAATTGAAGCATTAATGTCTGCAGACATGGCCACTTAACTATCAAGAAGCTTATTAAACCAAAAATGAAACCACTTGAAGAATCTTAATTTTTTGATTCTTCAAACAAAAATCTACGAATTCTTATTTACACGTGTCTTTCTACCCTAGAATTTTAATTCAAGTAAGAGCAAGCTTCTATGCTGTACAACAGCCTTAACCTTCTTAGCCCTCCAAATTTTTGTTTGCTGATATTTGTGATTTATGCGTATCTACATTTAATACTTCAAAATCTTATGTAAGAATCATAAACGATGAATTCATAATGAACCTTAAGAATGAAAACAAAACAAAAAGAACAATTACTTGGTCTTTAAAATGAAAAAAAAAAAAAAAAACAAAAAAAATCATAATTACTTTTCACCAAATGAAACCGTAAATTCTACAAAAAAAAACACAAAGCCAAGTTAACTTAGAAGAATTTTTTTTTGTTGCTTTTTCTAAAGAATTTCATATTTCAAAGACCTAAGCAATGTCGGTGAGGTTTTGAGGTTCTTAAAGAGAATAGAAAAGACCTGATTCATGATTCTTTTTTTTTATTGTTTTCGTTATAAAAATGTGTATGGATTTTGTTTTTAGTTTATTTTATTTTTTCTTTCGTTGATGATCTTGAAGAAATTAAAAAATCTACAAGATCATCAAAGAGTTGTCACGCATAAGTTAACAACATTAAAATGGTTGCTTAGAAGACCGGAATTGGAGCAATAATAATGTTAACAATAAAAATAATTCATTTAACTCTTTTACGCAAAATCTGCATTTTTAAAATATTTTGCGCGAACGAAAAAAAAAGGTTTTGACTACCCTCAAATAATTCTGAGCACAGTGCGAGCGTTTGGGAGAGTTGGAGAGGTCTTAAAAAGACATGGCCATGCATATGCAAAAATTGAGAAACACTTCAACTAAACCTTATAGGAAACTATGTAGCATCAAAATCAGTTGTTGACTAAACTAAAAACTTGTCTGCAAGGAAGGAGCTGAAACGAAAGCAAGTTTTTAACTGTACTTGAGTAATTTTAAGCTTGAAATTCCTAATAATCCTAAAACAATTTTGGGACTTTATAAATATTAAAAGAAAAGCAAATATAGTGTGAGCCATATAGTGGTTTCTTTTTAAATCATAGGTTATTTTGACACTGACAGCAGCTGTTTCCCGCTCGAAATCTTGATTGAAAGTCGGTACGTTTGAATAACGTTGGGAAATATTGAAAACTTATGTCCAAAGTGAGTGCTGTGTAGTCTAAACAGTGCGTTTTTTTAAAAGAAGTTTTGGCCGAAATGAATCACCCATCATCCTTGCTGTACGTAAGTTTGTGCAAAAAGTTCGTGAGACTGGTATGCCAGTGGACACTACTCTTGGTCCCCGTCGTCATACGGTGCGCACAGACGAGAATGTGGCTGCTGTAGCCGAGAGTGTGAGACTCAATTCACGAACACCAACACGGCATCGATCTCATCAGGTCAACATTTCACGCAATAGCCTTATGAGAATTCTGCACAAAGATCTCGGATTATTCGCTGCAAGGTCCAATTGACTCAGCAATTGAAGATGCACGACCATCCGCTTCGTTATTGCTTCACAGTTTAGTCCTTAGGCAGCTTGAATTCGACAACGGTTTTGGGCGAAAAATCATCAACAAAATTGCTGCATCTGGGGCTCAGAAAACCCGCAGAAAGTGACAGTTTGGTGCGGATTGTGAGTGGTGGCACCATTGGACCATTTTTCATCGGAAATGAAGCTGGGAACAACGTTTTGGTTAACGTCGGGCGTTACAGAGCCATGTTAACCGACTTTTTTTTTGTACTGAAATTGAAGACATACATAGATTTGGACGAGCTCTGGTACATGCAAGATGGGGCACCATGTCACACAGCCTATGTCACAATCGATCTTTTAGGCATCAAATTCCCAAATAGTGTTATCAGCCGTCTTGGCGATGTCAATTGGCCGTCTTGAAGCTGGGATTTGACCCCTGATCGTGAAGGACCGATGTTATGCCAACAATCAGAAAACAATTCAAGCACTTAAGGCCAATATAATCCAAACAATCCGTGAGCTATACCAATCAAACCATCAAAAAGGTCTTGGATGGTTGGAGTGACAGAATGCGCAACTGCGAAGCCAGCGAAGGTAGCCACTTGAACGATGTTGTGTTCCATAATTAATGGGAATGTTTGCTCTTACTAATAAAGCCATAATACATGGAAACAATTTAATTTTGTTCATTTTATTTCATTTTTAAAAAGAAACTTGCCCACCTTATAACGAGTGATTTTTTAAGAGCTATCGGAAATTAAACAAAAAAAAAACGTAAAATTCAGAAAAATGCATGAAATCTTTATTTGAATTGATAGTACGGTCGATATAATTTAATGTTTGAAGATAATTTCATGTAAATGTTGACCACGGCTGCGCCTCAAATGGTCCATCCGCTTAGTCCAATTTTGGCCTACTCTTTCTAACATTTTGGCCGATATCTCACGAATTAATGCTTAAATGTTGGCTTCCACTGCGTCAATCGAAGCCGACTTGACATGAGCCTTAATATAGCTGCACAAAAAAGAGTCTAGATGGGTTAAATCTCACGATCTAGGCGCCCAATTGATCGGCCACAAACGTGAAATAAACTGTTCACCGAACTCGCCTCTCAATTGGTCTATTGTAACGTGTGCTTTGCGGCATGTGGCACCGTCTTGTTGAAACCACATGTCATGCAAGTCAAGATCTTCCATTTTGCACAAAACGAAAATTTGTTATCATCGCACGGTAGCGCTCACCATTCACCTTAACGTTGCGATTCGCATCATCTTTGAAGAAATACGGTCTAATGATTCCGCGAGCCCAGAATCCGCACCAAACAGTGACTTTTTCTTAATAAATTTGTAGCTCTTGCAATGCTTCTGGCTGCTCTTCACTCCAAATACGGCAGTTTTGCTTGTTCACGTATCCATTCAACCAGAAATTAGCTTCGTCGCTGAACACAATTTTTCCATAAAAAAGTGGATCTTCGGCCAACTTTTCAAGAGCTCATTCACCAAAAATTCGGCGTTGTGCCAGGTCGTTCGGCTTCAATTCTTGCATTAGTGTATTTTGAAAGGCTTCACACCTAAATCCTCTCGCAAAATTTTTCACGTAATTGAGTAACAGAGGCCCAATTGCTGCGAACGGCGCTGAATCGATAATTCACGGTCATCACTAATACTGGCCGATACAGCTGCGATATGTTCTTCAGTTCGCACTATACGTAAGCGTATTGGTGGTTTAATGTTCAACAATGTAAATTTGGTCACACTAGACCGAATAGCCGCCTCAGTAGATCGATTAAACTGACCATGAAATGGAAGAAGCGCGCGATGGACTTTCTTAGCAGAGCACGCATTTTGATAATAAAATTCAATGATTTGCAATTGTTGTTCGTTTGTAAGACGATTCATGGTTAAATTATAGACCAAACTGAAGTGTTTAACAGTGACACAAAACACGTAACGTGCGTGAGCTGTCAAAATCGGGCTGCTTTAGAAAAAAACCAGATCTGGCAAAGCCCCAGGCCATGACAGGATTCCTTCAGAATTCTATATTAACTGTATGTCCAGTTACTTGGACTCACCATTCACCACAGAATTTAATAGAATTTTCGAAACCGCCTGCTTCAAAAAAGCAATTATTTATCCGCTGCATAAAAAAAGGTGCGTACGATAATCCATCCCGAGAATTATAGGGGCGGTTCGTTTTTGAATTCTTCAGTGAAGTTATTCAGCACTCTTATTTTTAAAAGGCTCACAGAGTGGGTTAACGATAAAAACATACTCAACATGTTCCACAAGCTGGCTTTTGGAAAAAGCACTAGACTGTTGATCAGATTTTCACCTTGTTCTACATTGGCGATTACTTTAAAAGCAAAAAGAAAAACTATTTGCTTTCTTCGTAGATTTCAGAGCTGCCTTTAACTCCATTGCCCGTGCATTGTTATTTTATAAGCTTTATACTTTGGGAATCTCAAGTAAAGTTGTGGATCTGGGAAAGAATATTTACGTCGGATGAATTTGAAACGTGGATGGGCGTAAGGCAAGGATGTGTGTTGAGTACTTTGCTGCTCTTCATTTTGTTTATAAATGATATTGTCGATTAAGTTGGCGGGGGTATTGAGTTCGGAGGTTTGCGAATACCGTGCCTCATTTTCGCCGATGACATTGTTTTTCTAGCGAAATCAGTCGAGAGAATGCAGCGCATGATAAACCGGCTGGAGCGCTACTATGATCTTTGGAACCTGACTGTTAATTTTGGAAAGTCTAAAATGATGATCTTCAGGAATGGAGGAGGTAGATACTCGAGAAACGAAAGGTGGACCTACAAAGGACAGAATTTGGAAATTGTTCGAGAGTAAAAGTACCTTGGTGTATTGCTCTGTTCTAACCTTAACTTCAAAAAACATTTTGAGAGTAAATGAGATGAGGCGAAAAGAGCTATTTCTTCAATCTGGGAACGTTGTATAGAGAGTAGGTTTGTGGACCATAGCGCAAAGAAACAGATATTTCGTGCCACTGCTTCTTCCATCATGCTGTATGGTGCTCAAGTGTGGGGTTGCTGGCAGTTCGATGTGGTTGAAAAGTTTCAAAGATACTTTCTTAAACACATTTTTCAGTTACCGGTCTGTACTCCGAATTACATGGTTCATCTTGAAACCACTATGCCACTGTTATTCTTAAATACGCTAAAACTGCACTTTTCATATATATATATATGTATATATTGAGGCTGCTGGAGATGGATGAAAGAAGACTACCCAATTTGATCCTCAAGTCGATAATTTCTTTGAGAGGCAACCTAGTTAAAAAATGGGAAGAATTATGGGTTGATTGTGGAGAAAGAGTTCAGATTCAACCAGACATCGGACCCGCTCTTCTTAGAAACTTTCTTACTGGATGGTGTAGCTCGCTTCACTTACAGTGGTTATGTCCTGGAAGCTCAATCTTCTCAGCATAGAATGATATATAGCCAGCTCAACTATACAACTTACAAGGAAGCTCCTACTTCTTAAATCGATTGCCACTATCAATGAAAAGTGTGATATTTAAAGTAAGAGGGGAAATAATCAGCCTTAATTACCTATTTTGTGCGATATCTGCAACGTCAATCATTACTGTTCCTAGTTCCTATTAATTTGGCAAACTATTGTATTTAAGTTCAATAAATCCATGTTTAAATACAAAAAATCGTATAAAAAACTGTTCATTTGCCCTCAAAAACGCGAACAATATTTATATAACATTTACGTTTAATACTAGTCAATGTATTGCAATACTAAATTTTCACGTTTTTTGTGTTCACATAAGTTACCCTAACACGAGTGTACTGTATGAACAGTGGAAGCGACAAATGGAACATTAATTTCACATTCGTTTAGTGCGGCTAAAGAAATAATATCATTGGTTGGGAGCAGATAAAAAGTTCGGATCATCCGAGGACTTCGTTTGAATGAACTCTAAAAGAGCTCTAAAAGAACTCTAAAAGAACTCTAAAGAACTTAAAAAAAACCTCCAAAATCATCAACATTTGAATGTATCCAGAATTTTCACCATTTTTTAAATATAAACACAAAATCAAAAAATTCAAAAAGCGCATTTCAAAATGAAAATATTCTCTTCAAATCGAACAAATACCCTCAAAGATCTTAATTTTACGATAAGTCATATTCAAACATTCAGTTCGAGTGTTTGACGAACACATAACTCGTGTTGCAAGTTTTAGTTTTTTTTTTTTTGTTTTTCATTTTTAAGTTAAAGTGCATTTATCGTAACTCTTAACCGCATAATATCAATTTTGTTGTCATCTTTTGTTTTGCCTTCCAAGAAAATTACGCTCCCTTGACTTTTAAAGCAACTTCACAAACACAAAAAAACAACGTTTAAAATTAACCTTCTAGAAAATATTATGACATCAATGTCAATAAATTAAACGATCAATGTAATTGGTCATTTACTTTTTATTCAAAATGTTGATATACTGAAAAAAAAAAAGCAAACATTCATTATGATAAAAAAAAAATACGAATCAATGGTCAATTCATGTAACATACGAGTAGGTATGTATGTAGACTTGCATTATACGTAACGTAGGTCAGTCAGCTAATTGCTATATGAACTGGTAAATAAATTAAATGAAAGAAAGCGCACCCATTCATCCATTTTATTTCCAACCCTTTTCCGACTTGAATTTATAATCCCGAATAAATCTTATCTTGATAGTGAATGGTTGTGGGGTGAGTCAAGTGAAGAGCCAAAGGTGGATGGTTTAGTTTAAATCGATCGATTTTATTTGTGATAATATGTGTATAGTACACCTATCCTCTTATACACTCCGTGTCACTTAAATATGGTCTAAGATCGGTTTTCAGTCTTTTGTTAAATTTCGATTCAATTCAGTCTGAAGTCTAAAGTCTAAATACGCATCGATTTTGAATAAGTGACAAGAAATCGAAAAGCCTTATAATTTTGTTCTATTTTCGAGAGTCCTTTCAAAATTTCATGGATCCTTCTAAAGATCATTAGCACTCGCCCATTATAAGTTGAGAATTAATTTAAAAATACCTGATATCAATTAATTGACTCAGAGTGTTGTAATATTTCAATTTCATACTCAATCTGTCGTTAAACTTAACTTCGTGCAGTTTTTTTTTTTATTTATTCAGTACTTCAACTAAGATAAACATTTAGTCACATTTGTGTGGTTATGCAATGCATCCATTGTCAACTCTGTATCTCTGTATATACATATACATTGCCCACACACATCCATATAAATGTGATTCGAAAAAGAAACTCAGGTGGTTAAGTAATAATTGCACAGCACTATCTGTGTGTTTCTGGTGCAATTTTTAGATAAGAAACTGCATTCATTTTACAATGTATTGGGTTTGGTGAAATAAGGTTAAGACTAAAAATAAATTATTCGCTTATCTTAAGGAACGTGTTTTCTTTTAAATTTTATTTGTGTGTTTCTTTTTCAAGTTTTTTTTTGGGATACGAAATACCTACAAATTAATCATCATGAGGGCGCTTTTCGCTCACTGATACTCTTCTGTTTTTTTTTTTTTTATTATTTTGAAATATCGATCGAATGCATTTTAGATGAGACAAAAAAGTTATCGCTGACATGAGGAGGTCTACTTAGGTATTTCTGTTTTTTTTTTTTGATTGAATTCACCGAAAGACACGAAAGGGCAAAGGTGACCACGGTTTAATACGAAGGTTATCAAGAAGAAGAAGAACAAGTGAGTGATATACAAAATATGTTAAACAAAATAAAGGAGAATGGAAGGTATATTTGAGATAAATATATTCATTATTTGAAATCCAAAATAAAACATGTAGAAGTTGTGCTGCTCGTATGTTGCCTTACATACATCTAATAGACCAGAAAAAGTCAAAGTCCAAAAAACGTTTCTTTTATACATCAATAACATAATTTTCCTCTAAATTTTGTAAAAAACTTATTCCTCGCATTCGCAAAAAGTGCAATCGTGAAGGTTTTTACTTGCGACTTATAGGTACTATAAGGCAAGTTATGCATTCGTAAAAAAAATCGAACTCGAGATTTTGATCAAAGTTGACATTACGATGATATCGAAGACCAAAAAAGTACGTCTCGCAATTCTGTTTGTCTGTCTGTTGGACTACAACTAAACGGCTCGGCCGATTTTCTTCAAACTTAGTAAATATGGGTTTTAATTTTTTAACCCCAGATGTTTTTTTCTTTTCTTTTTTAAGACCAAACATAAAGGTACCTGCCATACAATTTCTTTTCGAAATTTTATAAATATTTTTTTATCAAGAACTCTCACAGATTAAAAAAAAAAAAATCATTTAGTTAAACCTACATAGGTAATGGTTGAAAAAAAAAATCAAAAAATCAAATTTTTTTTTTGAAAACTCAATATTTCGAAAACCCCATGCTCGATTTTTTTAAAACTTGATAAAAAAGTTTCTTAGAATAATCTACAAGATATGAGAAAAAAATTTATTTTACCTAAAAATAACGATCTATAATTTCATACAAAAATTTAAAAAAAGATATTACTGACTGTATTTACCATAGAACGATTTTTTTAAATTTTGAATTTCTCATTATCGGCATAACGGATTTTAATGAAATTTTTTTGAAAGAAGCTTCTAAAAATTAAAAAAAAAACATTGCATTTCAAAACTTTAAGAAAAATATTTTTTTTTAATTAAAAAAAATTATTTTTTGGAAAATTCAATACATATCTCGAAAATAGCTCAATATTTTTTTTTGTAAATTTAATTTTTATTCGAACAATAATAAAAACTTTAAATTGACTTACCAAAATTTTTCTTAAAAATGTTATAAAATTTTTTTATATAAAAGCTTATTTTTTTAAGAAACCACTACAAAGACTTCTTATTTTTGTTCGTGCATAAACCTGGCATCACATGACATCCTATTTTTACCTCCAACTATTAAAGAAGTTGTTTTAGTCATTTAAAAAATTAATTTTATGCTTATGAACAGTTTTTCTCTCATAACATTAATTTTTGAAATTCTTAGTCTATTACATAGGAGCAAGTTCGTGCGACCCAGTCGTGCATTTTATTTCTAAATATAGCCAAGCTTTCATGTATTCCCAAACTATTTGAAGCATTTTTTTTGAAGCTTTTATTTCTGTCTTTTCTTGCTATGAGAATATGATTCTGTACAAAAAAATCTAGTGCTTACTTATCTTGTTAAATTCACTTCGTTAACAAATTTACGAGTAGCTATTAAAAACGGCCATCAGGCTTTCGACAAGTTGTTTCGTTGTCTTATTTTATTGAAGCTTACATCTCGCGATTTTGCTTCAGCTTTCGTTCAATTAATCAGATCGTATTTTAAAAGGAAGGACTTACCAAATTCTATTTAGATGGATAACTTCTGATTCAATAAACATGGCGTACCTCAAAGTAGGAACCTTGGTCCACTACTTTTTATAGTTGGTATCAATGTCGTTGTGTCGATAGTAAATTCTTGTAAACTTGAACTTATCTACGCTGATGATATTAAATTATAAGAAACTAGTGTTATTCTGCATCCCTTCAAAATGACTTTCAGATCTTTTAACTTCACCCCAATCACCACGAATGATGAGTTCAAACTTCGAATCAAGACGGTGAAACCCCATCAATCGGTTGATTGTTCGGAATAACGGATTTAAGCTTGTTATATGGTAAAGAAACTTTAGCAAACCACATTGTTTATTATTTATGAAGAATTGGTAATAGCAGTGAGTCATATATTATGACCCAAAAGAGACTTCAAGCTACTTCGTCCATCTTTCGAGGAGTTGAAACCATTACTCTTAAATAGTTTGCTGTTTATGGCAGCATTCATCAAAGGATCCATAAGGTATTTTTCAAGTTAAAAGTCTATGTTTTTTTTCTTTTAAATTTAAAAAGTTATTTTTTGTAAATTTGATAAGAGCACTTCTGTAGAATTGATTCTTTGGCCCCCACCAGTTATGTATATTTTTTTTATTATTTCATGTTCAAATTAAAAGCTGTTTTATAACCCCTGTTATCTTTTTAATGCCTCTTTACTGTCTCCTTTTATTAGAGTTTCATATAAAGTTGAGACAAAGTTTAAAGGCACGAAAAAGATAACACAATTTACAAACCAGCGTACTAAAAGTACTCTAAAAAGTTTAGATAAACCTGGTTAGGACCTACACGGCTTGTTGGTATATTCACCCATATTCTGAAACTCGTATTTATGACTCGTATTCGACTACAGTCGAAGAAGCAGTCGTATGCGATGTTTTCCATTTCCCAATATTAGTACAAGTGAAGTCGGATGTTCGACTCCTGGAATAACAACATACGACTGTAGTCGAATACGACTCATAAATACGAGTTTCAGAATATGGGTGATTATTTCCAATATGGGACAGTTGCGGCAAAAGCTGTATACCTAGGATGTGTTATTTTTCTTTCTTTTGCAAAATTCTGTAATTTTCGATTCATTCATTTCGATCATTAACTTCCATGTTTTCAGTTAATCTTATTCTTAAATGTTCAGGTTGTTGGTTTTCATCGACATCAGAATTAGAGTTTCCTCTCTTGGACACTAACTCATCGCCAAATGGACTTAATTCAGCCAAAATTGCCATTTTTTCAAAAAGCACATTCGCTAGGGTTAAAGCTTCAATAAAGACTTGATCCTGAATATAAACCATGTGAATTTTGAAAAATGTTCTTTTAATCCGAATCCCACTTCTGAGATGTAAACTCCAAGAACATTTTAAAGAATTATTATTTTATTTTGATGTAACAATTTATGTTGCTATACAATTTAAGAATTATTATTTTTCAATAGATTTTTAAAACAATATTATAGAAAAAAAGTTAATAAAGTAGGTTAAATATAAAATTTATTACACTTCTAAAAGACCTTCATATGGTTTTTTGACACTCCGAATATTTTTTTTTTTTTTTTACAAAAAAACCCAGCCAATTAAAACTGCTGCCAACTTTTGTTTTGTCAAACTATCCCTTTAAATCCATTAGTTTCTGAGATATAGATCGACTATGGCGGATTACACATTACGTGCCATGACATTTCTAACATCTGAACTTAATCTTCAATTAAACCTGTGAAAAATCAGCTTGCATTTATTTGGTTCAAAAAAATGAGTCTCATTAGACTCACTTACGTTACAAAAAAAAAATAAAATGTAATATTTTCGCACACGCGGTTCAAGTTCCTGACAATGATTAATTGCCGAAAAAGGCTACACTTTGTATACTAATTTACTACTAGAGAATATTATCAATTTCACTAGTCTAAAGTCTACTACAGAACGATAAGCAAACCGACATTTCGTTTTTGATTCCGTGGATTTTTGTTCTTTTTACTTGCGACTTATAGGTCCTATAAGCCAAGTTATGCATTCGTAAAAAAAAAAATCGAACTCGAGATTTTGATCAAAGTTGACTTTACGATGATAGTGGGTCTCCCAATTCTGTCTGTCTGTCTGTCGGTTCGATATCATTTTTAATTTTTTACCCCCAATACGTTTTTTCTTCTTTTTTTTTAAGACTAAAAATAATGTTACCTACCATAAAATTTTTTTTTCGAAATCTAATAAATACTTTTTTTTCTCAAAAACTGTTCTACAGATTTAAAAAATAAAAACACAAAAAAATTTCATTTAGTTAAAGCTAGGTAATGGTTGAAAAAATTTTCCGAAAAATTGTTATTTATTATTTAACCATTTTTTTTTGTTTTTGATTTTCTCAAAAACGGTAAAACCGATTTTGATAATTTTTTTTTGCTAAGGGTCCTCAAAAACTTAAACTTAAAAAAAAAACTTCTTTTTT
This sequence comes from Chrysotoxum bicinctum, assembly GCA_911387755.1. Taxonomy (NCBI): domain Eukaryota; kingdom Metazoa; phylum Arthropoda; class Insecta; order Diptera; family Syrphidae; genus Chrysotoxum; species Chrysotoxum bicinctum. Next base: position 71,920,251 of record OU426990.1, on the reverse strand, counting down.
TTTTTCAAAACTCAGTATTTAAATTTAATTTAATTTTGGTGGGGGCAATACCCCCGTTTATTAGGCTTAATACAAGCTATAGCTTAATCTTACTTAAAACTAAGAAAACTTATAGCTACGAATTTTGGTTAGTGGGGGAATTGATTCAAGAGACTGAGTCTTAGGCAAGGGGTACTAAGGTTAAGGTTTCGATAAAAATTTTTTCTTTCAATTAATTTTTATGATCTTTAAGATTAAATTTAAATAGATTTTATACATAGAGAAGCTTCTAAAAAGTCTAAAACACATTGCATTTCAAACCTTCAAAATAAAATTCAAAAAAATCTTTTTTTTCTTTTTTTGAGAATTCGATATTTCAAAAACGGCTCAATACATTTTTTTGGAAATTTAATTTTCAATCGTACAGTAATCAAAACTTATACAGAAGACATGATTTTTTCAAATCAGGAAGAAACTTTTGACCCACCCTGTATTTTAAAATTAAAACTCAATTTTATCTAAAAATAATAGCACCTACTATACAAATGTTAAAAAATGGTTTTTGAAAATCGGATTTTTCTCCAAAACCGGACCAAGAATTTTGATAAAAATGTGTTTCTTTCGATTAATTTTTACGATCTAGGTATAATTCAATAATTTTGAAATTAAGATATTTCTCACTGTACCTGTCTACCATAGAACCACTTTTCCAGTTTTGAATTTCTCATTATTGGCAAAGCGGATTCGAATGAAGCTTCTAAGAAGTTCTAAAAACTTTATTTAAAAAATATTAAAAAAAACTTTTTTTAAGTTAAAAAACAAAAACTTTTTAAATTAAAAAAAAAAAACATTTTTTTTTTGGAAATTCGATATTTAAAAATCGAGTTGATGATGTTTTTTTGAAATTCACCTTTAATTTACACAATAAGAAAAAAAATATTTTTTTTATTAAGTGTTTTAAAAATTATTATATGTAAAAAATAATTTGTTTTGAATGCTCTGTTATTAGCTCCAACTCCTAAAATAATAAATTAATTTTGTGCCTGTGAACATTTTTCTCGAATAAACTTAGCGCAAAAGCTTAAACATCCTAGTATTAAGATATTTATATAGGGTTTTTCAACAGGGACGCTACAAAAGTAGAGCGACAGGGACAGCAAACGACGCCATATTTCTTGCCGCTCTTTTGACATTTCTCTTCAGTAAGGTTTGCCATTTCATGATGGAAAGATATACGAGCCAACAACGAGTAGAAATTATTAAAATTTATTACCGAAATTCGGAGTCTGTGGCCTCAACGTTAAGAGCGCTACGTCCAATTTATGGTCGTCATAATCGTCCTAGCAGCACAGTACAAAATGTTCCCGTGCCAGTGAGACAAAGAAGTGCCCGTAGTGTTGAGAATATTGCTGCCGCTGAGGCTTCAGTTGCAGAAAGCCCAATCGTACGAATATCGAACGTGAAATTGCAGCAGTATTGGCCGATTTATGCTTGAAAACCGTCGAAAATTGGGTTCAGCGTCTGGACTTCTGCCAGCGTGCTCGTGGTGGCCATGCAAAAGAAATCGAGTTCCATACATAATGGCATCGAACGTACTTTGACAGGAATAAAGAATTTCATTGATATCCAAAACCGTCTTTGTTTTATTTAAAAAAAACTTTTGTACCGCTCTTATTGAAAAACCCGATATAATAGGTAGGTACTACTTCAGTTCATGCCACGCATTGTTTTTTTTATAGAAATAATTTACAGCACATGGATTGTTCAGAAGATTAGATTGTATCTATAGCTACGAGTATCATACTTACGAGTTTCATTTGAATAATTTCAATTCATAACAGCGAAGCGGGCACGTGCAATCGAGTTGCACACATTTCAATTTATAAATCTCTCCATTTAGGAGCAAAAATAATCGTCGAGAGGTTTTTCTAATTCGCTCAGTGAAAATGTGTTTGATTGCGTAAAATTTGTGTGTGTGTAAGCGAGTGAGAGATGAAGGATTTTTAAAGTTTAATTTCAAGAATACTTACTTGTTCAGTTTCAGAACTTGTACACGCTACCTATTTATTTAAAGCTTTCAGTATTATTGCTATGTTGTTGTTATAATCAAATGCTGAAGTTTGCTCCATTTCAAGAATCTCGCTCAGAATTTATTCCAATTCGAACATCTTATAAATCTGTGGTCATCTTTTTCCTAATTACGAGTAGTACGAATTTTACGACCAAATTTGGCATAAAAAAGACGTATTGTATTAGAAAAAAAAAACAGTCTGTAACTCCATAAATAGCAAAAATCAGCGAGCACAATTATTACAATCGTACACAAACATCTGTTTGATTATTATTATTAGTTCAGGGTTAAATGGTCGTATTAAGCAACCAAGCCAAATAATGCATCGATCCTTTTACGGGTTATCTTATTATCGTCTGCCATAAGACTATGCAAGTGTCTTGCCTAAAAAAGGCAATGACTTACATGTTGTTCAGCGATATGATTAACTGAATTCGGTCAGAGAGAAACAATAAATTAAAAAAAAAAAAAACAAGAAAAATCTGACCAACAAAAAGATAAAATTCAATTAAAATCAAAACAACTCACCAAATTGTTGTATCCATTAGATGCACTGCACATTTTGCATCTTGTTCGTCCGTGACTTGTATCTGAGTGTCGAATGGAAAGTAAAACCGTCATCGGAGTCGTCGTCGTCGTCATCATCAGTAACCTGTTGGGTGAGTTGTAATGCTTTTTTTTTGCTGCGCCAAGGAGAGATATTGAACGCATACGAATGAGCATAGATCTGGGCGGCTTATCCCCCGAACAGACTTCAAGACCCCCGACAACTGCTTGCGCTGAAAATTCACTGAATGTGAAATTAACCGCGAAGTTGGTGTTGTTGTTGTGGCTGCCGCAGCGTGTTGTTTTGATGGCGTTACTGCTGCTGCTTTCAGCATGGAAACAGGTTGAGAGAGCATTAAAAGTATCTTTCTTCTTTTTAAACATAAAAAAATAATTTTAAATAAAACACAAAAAAAAAACTATTTACGTGTGGTGTATTGTACCGAGGAGTGAATTGAATATGCGGTAAAGAACGTTAGTTTTCTGTTTGCTATGTTTACTGCTGCTTTAATTATAACGGTCTTGTTCATTAGTTTTTTTCTGTCTTCACTTGTTTCAAACTTGCTTCTAAATGGAAGCAATCAATTGTTCAATTTCTTTGATATTGGGCTTGTTATTTCTTTTCAGTTTTGTGTTCCAATTAGCTGGATGTTTTTTTTTTATTATTTCTCAACCATGAACGAACTTTCAAGATAATCAACTCTTATATCGTTTGAGTGGCATGAATTTGAAGCACTTAATACTCATTTTTTTTTTAGATACAAGATTTTCAGTTTTGAGTAAGAAATGAAAGTTCCTTTTTGGATCTAATTTCTTAGTGAAAAACGATAATTGTTTTTCTACATAAAAGTAAAAATGCAACATATCCACAATTTGAACCAAAATTAAGGCAGTAAAAAAAAGAAAAGATTTAGCAAAATTCATATTAAGGGTATTCATAAAACGAGATAATTTTCCGCTTTGTAGAAAGATATAATTTTCCGCAACATGTTTTCATGAACACCCCCTAAAAAATACTTGCGTAAATGTGGGAAATATTTTGTGAAATGTCAAATTAAAAGTCAGAATCCATTAATTTAGTTTATCAGGTTTATTTCTTCACTTTCCGCACCAAATTCGTGAGATAATTTTATCAAATTTGCAGAAAGTTTCTCCCATACAAATTTTGACAGCTCGTTTCTGCAAAGATAAAATTATCTAGTTCCCGAGGTTTATCAGGGTTTTCCGCGTTTACATAAATACCCTTATTGTCTGGGTCGCCACAATTGTGGTTTTCACAACTCTCCAGTCTTTTGATGAAATTTTGATTTCACATTTTTTTTTACCTCTAAAAACCCCTGCAAGAAACTAAGGATTACTTTTGTAAGCATTCCTTTTCAGATAACGCCATATGAGCGGGTCTTGAACTGTTAAGTAGAACTATACAAAAAATCTACCTTTTTAAGAAAATTCACTCTCAAGGCACAGTGCTACTCGTATCTTCTTGAAACTAACTAAATGTTATATGTGTGAACATTTTGTTCCTAAATTAGTTTTCCTACTGGTCCCCATTTCTTGCGGTTGTATATGAAAAGATGAATTCATTCTAATTGTCATCAAATGGGTTGCTGGTTTACTCATACATGTTGTTCAGGCATAACACTAACTACATGCAATTGAGTTAAACTAGTATGCCCAGCAAGGATGAACACGAATAAAATAATGTGAATTATAAGCGACATAGAAATAAGACACGGCATTCTCCGCTTTAGTTCAGCCGCCATCCCTGGAGATAAAATATCTGAGACAACAACCTTCAGTCTCAGAACATCGTGCCACAAATCTTTCCTATCCTTCTCTCTCTTCCTTAACTTCACGCCCGCACTGTGTTCAAACATTTAAAGGGTAATCATAATCCCTTGAGCGCGTGTAGATTATAAAAAAAAAAAAAAAAATTATGTCTCAAATTTTACCCCGAAATCTTTCCAAAACCATGTCTTTTTTTTGTCTTTTGTTTTGTATGACATTTCAAGTTTTCGTTGTAAGTCTCTCATTTCCCCTAGACACCGGTCTTTGTCAAAAGTAGGTCCACAATGACTAACCTCGTTATATTCGGATGGTTTAGGCTCTCAGCCTTAGATCACGGAAAGGAAGGCGAAGTTGTCTCAACGGATTTCAGTAAGACCTTTGGCAAAATTTTACATAAGTTAATTCCAGTCAATCTGTTAACCTTTGGGCTTGAACCTATATTCTTAAGATGAATTTCTTCTTACCAGAAAAAATGTTACTAAAAATTTTCAATTAATATCTACCTTCTCTGATGAATTCTTAGCTATCTCCGGGGCACACAAGGCAGCCACTTAGGACCTCTCCTTTTTATTCTTACCATTAACGATATGGAAATGGTTATCAAATATTCTTATATTTCAATGAAGCTAAATATTATCAAACCATATCCACCGCTGAGTCGATATTAGCGAGCTTGTATTAGGCTTTGTAAAACTATCCAAAGAATTATCTGAGCCCTGATGCCCCGATCTTTATACATAGCTATTGTTCCCCCCTTTCTTGAATACACCTGTTAAGGATGGGGTTTTCGAAATTTTAAAGTTAAAAAAAAATATTTTTTTTATTCAAAACAATTCTTTTTTTTTGGAAATTTGAATGCATAGTACTATTCTAACTTTTAAGGAGCTTTGCCATACGAAATTGATCAAAATCAGTTTTACCGTTTTTGAGAAAATCAAGAACAAAAAAGTGTTCTATGGAATATACCATTTAACCCTTTTTTTCAACTATAACCTAGATTTTACTAAATCAGGAACAGTTTTTGATAACAAAAAATAAAATAGGAAAAAAGACTAAAACAGGTACTGTTATTTTTGGTCTTAAAAAAAAGGGAAAAAGCGTGTTTTGGAAAAAATTTAAAAATTCTTTCTACAAAGTTTAAATAAAATCGGCCGAACCGTTTAAGCTGTGAACAGATAGACAAGCAGAATAGCGAGATTCAGTTTTTTGCTTTTTCCCTATGATCGTCATATCTCAAGTCTAATCGAAATTTCGAGTTCTATTTTTTTTATTAATGTATAGCAAGCCATTTAAAGAGTAATTATACATATGTATTTATGTATCGCGAGTAAAACAATATGAAAATATAACTGCAGCTATAAGTAGGTATAACTGTAAGAGCTCGTTTACAATTTTTGAATTATAAAACAGCCCCTGAAGCTGTTTGTTTCTTATTTTCGTGTTGGTGCAGCTGTTTTGTGGGTTAGATCGTTGAATGTAATATGTATTATTTGATTCATATGTCAGCATATCACACCGTTCGTATACATAGAAATTAGTAACGATGTTTAAAATGTTGAAAATTAATATCCCCCAACTTCAAAAATTTTTAACTAATTATTATGATCGGTTAAAGGGCATTACATGATTCTCATGAATTTTTTGCGCAATAAAAATTCACACGGTATTTTGTATCCTTTTAATATCTGGTGGTTACAACATGAAACCACCTTTCTTGTGGTTAAAATATCAAATCATTTTTGACAAAATACACAAGGGTTATCGAAAAAGATTTTAATATTTGTTAAAAAAAAAAAAGAAATAAGCATTCGGACAACAAAGGCTACCAGATGTGTCAACGCGTCAAAATTATATTAGAAACATTAAACAAATCCCACATAAGGGTATCTACAGGTGGCAACTAAACTCTTATTTTAATGTGAGAATTTACCTGTAAAATTTAAATTATCTAGTGCGTCATTATTTAAATTAGAGTAACTAAAAATGACCTCGAATATTATTTCGTCTCAAAGTCGTAGTTGAAATCCAATTGTCAAGTAGTGAATTTTAGACTTGAAATACAATAACCTCAAAATCTGGGGAACACGAATGTATTTTAATGAAACTCGGTCGATATGGATAGTAGGGTGGAGTGATTTTTTTTTTTTTTCATATCCGTTTCGGAATACCTGTAAAAAGTTGCTGTTATTGTTCACAAATATACATACAAAATTTTATTCGGCTCATGATATATTTAGAGGTGCCCCCAACATGAACTTTAGAAAAATTCGCAAAATTTTGTCAAAAAACACCAATGTCTAATATTGTCAAATTAACGCTAAATCATATTCTGTGTGTTCCGTTTCGTTGGCAACTGTTTAACCTTGAATAGTGCGTGGATAGGTGGGGGGGTTGAGGCGGGAGAGGTGATTTCATTGCACTTTCATTTCAATTCAATTCAATCGCTGTCAAACGCATTAAGTGCGCGCGTGTTATTGTTATTCTACTTGTGAGAAAAATATTGATTTTAAACACTGCCGTTAAGAAAATAAGACTCATTTAATTAATATTTTTAATTTCCCCTGTTCACAGATTGATTTGAATGCTCCTTTGAAAAAAATCAAAACTAGATCAATGTTTTAAAAATTTAGTATTTTTCTAATTTTCAATTGGGTTGGGGCACCTCATAACATCAAGACAAGTAAACAATCTTTTGTATGCTGAATTTACTCATTAAAAGGCAACTTTGTATTGCTATTCCACCCGAATGGATAGGCAGTGTGTTTTTAACTTTAAATTAAAATGTTTACTTAATAATTAAGAAAGTATTTTTAAAAAATTTTTTTTTTTAAATATAAATTTTGTAGATATTTAATTTTTTTAAACAAGTTTATAAAAAAAATTGTATTTGGATGTTATTTTGGAGGATCTGCTAAGCACTTACAAACTAAATCCAAATTTAATCCGTTTCCAGAATATTGAATTTAAAAATAAAAAAATATATATAATTATTTTAAATAGAGCTCCAGAGACGCTTCACCATGACAGAATTGATTAAGCGGTCCCGTGTTAATAAAACAGAAATTTTAACACAGTTTTCCCAAAATTTGGGAAACCAAATACTTACTTAATTTGCGGTAATCTCAAATCAGTATAAAATTAACGAAAATATGTTTTACCCAAACGTAAACAGATTTAACCCAAAATCAAAAATTGTTTTGAACTATTAGGAAATCATTTAAACTGTTACTTCTGATTTTAAATAGAGGTTTGAAAAGGAACGATTCGTGGAAGATGGCTTATTATTCGGGGGCTTACTTATAAAGGAGAATAAAGTTCGTGTTTTGTTATAATTAGAGTGATTTGCTAATAGCTAAAATAGGTTTGAGTTCACCTTAATTTATTTGCGTTTTCTGTTAAATGGATTTACTATTTGGTTAGATAAATGTGCACATGCGATGCCAATCCGGCTCGTAGAGAGCCTAAATCAACACTTATTTACAACAACTCTTAACCATTCATATGTGCGTGTTAGAAGGAATGGTGGGGACTTACAATTTTCTGCCGATTCCGAGCGCCAAATGAGGAACACTTTTCATCACTTGCTCGCAAGAGTCAGTAAACTCACAAAAGACATTCATGCAGCGTCTGCAAATCAAACCCAAGACACTCTGCATGACATTCCAACACTCTAACACTTATGCCAAGATGTGCAACTACATAATAACTAATATATTGTTATTTTCAACTAAGAGGGAAGTTATACAAAAATACATAATTTAAGAAAAAGGGTTTTGGGTAACGAATTTTGGCACATATAGGTTTCTGACCCCAAATTAGTCAATTTCATTCTCTTACATTATGTACATACATAGATATGTAAATGAAAAATTTTAAATTTTGTTCTTAAGTTAAAAATGCTATTCTTTTATAAAGATTTCACTAACCATTATTTTTCTTTTCTTTTTTTTTTGCAGGTAAGCATCAATTTCATGTTATCTCTCAAACCGACATTATCTCAGAAGTGAGATTCACGATAAGTATTTCTTTGAAATTTAAACGCAATATATAATTTGATACTCAAAACCACATCAAGGATGTCAGAGAGCTGAAGTGGTTGGTTGCAAAGTTCTAGACTGAAACAAACCGGCTAAGTTTATCTTTGGTTTTAATGTTTTTTTTTTTTAATTTTAAATAAGGGCATATCATTTTGCTGTTTTAATACAAATGCACTCTTATATTTTTTTATGATCAAAACATCAGTCAAGCTTTGCTAATAATCCCGACAGGTTTGAAAATTATTTCTACATAAATTCTGAATCGGTGATCGCTACATTTATTATCCTTTTTTCCGGGCTTAACAATTGTCTCACTAGATAGATTGTTCGTGATATACTTTAATAAAAGTACTAACTGTTAAATGGTCCTATGACATTTAAATAACCCACCGGTTGAAGTACCAAAAATCTCGCAGCGGTAAATGCTTCACTTCAAAGCGCCTGCATTTCAGCATGAATGTTCTCCTAACAGCTGCGGTATAGTGGTGGGTTTATTTACGTATACACTTTACCCTTCAAATAACCCCACAAAAAAAAGTCTGGTGCAGTCAAATCCGGAGAACGTTAAGGCCAATTAAATCCTGAACTTTTGGAAATTATTCGGTCTCCGAATATTTTCCTTAGTAGCGCCATTGTGGCGCGAGCAGTGTGTAGCAGTAGCTCTATCCTGTTGAAAGCACATCTGAGGTTTATCAGCTGGCCTCATTTATGGTTACATTATTGGCGACCTCATATTCAAAGAAGAATGGCCCAATATTTTTTTCTGAAGTTACAACTCAGATCAATCTTTGGTTCTCAGTACCCCATATACGGCAATTTTGTTTATTAATGAATCCATTTAAGTGGAAATGAGCTTCGTCACTCATAATGAGATGATGAATGCAATCATTTTGCGGCCTTGCCATTTATTGTAAACGAACTGCGTTAACAAAACGTTCTTAAGGATATCCTGGCTGTAATTCTTGCCTAAATTTAATTTTATATGAAAACAGCTGCAGTTCGGTTCTTAGAACTCTTCGCGATGAACTGCGGGACACACCGAGTTGACCAGAGCGCCTTCGTGTCGATGTTTCTGGACTCTCTACGAGGGCAGTTTGAAAGTTCTCGGCCTGACCAATAAAACGCAATAAATTTTAAAACTTTTTTTTTAATCTTTTTCTACATATTCTCCTCTTATATCAATGCACTTATTCCATCTGTGTTCCAGTGCTTCTATACCCTTTTTATAGGCCGATTCCTCCAACTCTTCGAAGAACCGCTCCGTCTCAGCAATCACCTCCTCGTTGGTGAAGAATTTGCGTCCAGCCAAATGTTTTTTTAAGTTAGGAAAGAGGTAATAGTCTGATGGTGCCAAATCAGGTGAACAAGGGGGGTGGTTCAGTACACAAAATCGAAGTTCATGGAGTTTAGCCATGACAACAACCGACTTGTGCATTATCCTGATGAAAAAGGATCTTCTTTTTGGCTAATCTTGGTCTTTTTTCGGCAAACTTTTTCAGCCAATTTGTCCCACAGGTTTGCATAGTATTGACCAGTAATAATTTGGCCCTTGGGAAGGTAATCAATAAAAATAATTCCCTTGTAATCCCAAAAGACTGACGCCATCACTTTCCCAGCTGAAGCACACGACTTGGCTTTCTTCGGTGGAGGAGATCCGCTATACTTCCATTGTTTTGATTGTTCTTTTGTCTCAGGAATATAGTGATGAATCCATGTTTCGTCGGTGGTAATGAATCTTCACAAGAAATCGCTGGTATTCCCCAGAAATAACGCTAGATTCTCTCTAGAGATTTCAACTCGATTGAATTTTTGTTCTTCGCTCAGCAAACGCGGCAACCACCTTGCGGACAATTTTTTCAACCCCAATTCTTCGGTCAAAATGTGGTAAACCCGTTTAGAAGAGATCCCTATGGTGTTGCTTATTTTTCGCACTTTTAACCTTCGGTCGTCTAAAACCATTTTATGAACTTTATCGACGTTTTCTGAAGAGGTGGATGTTGTTGGCCTTCCGCTTCTGCAATCATCTTTGACGCTCTGCCTGCCATGTTTAAATGCCCACTTTTTGAACGTGGAATACGAAGGTGCAGATTCCCCCAATGTCTCATCGAAGTCATCTTTAATTTGATTTGGTGTCATATTCTTTTTGACCAAATATTTAATGACCGCTCTAATTTCATTTTTTTTTTCCATTTTCGTTGTTAGCAATAGGTTCGTTCAACCAAAAAATTGCACTGGTATAAGTACGCGACCAATTTTAATGAAACTTCACATACAATTAATATATATATAAGGCTGTTTGAGGAATTAAAAGTTATTTATTAAAACAACGCCTTCTATGTTAGGCCGAGAACTTTTCAAACAGCCTCCGTACAACACTTGCAAGAGTGCGTTCGACATTCGCTTCAGTTCGTGCAATGCTAGGTCTTCCAGATTGAGGAAGATCAACTACCCCTCCTTGTTGACGAAATCGTGCCACAAGTGCCGTAATAATGTGCGGAGAGGGTATGGATTTCACACATTAAATTGTCGCTGATAAGCTCTTTGGGTTAAAATAATCGAGTGGTTATTTTCAAAATAAAATTCAATTGGTTTGATACTCTCTAAAGCGCTGTAGTTCATTTAAGTAAATCTCCCAAGTTTGTTTTATAAATATGAATTTTTTCAAATAAGGAAGAATCTTTTGACCCACCCTGTTTTTAGAGGAATGTTTGATGCACCATAAGCAGGTATCCATGCCTCCCCGTGTGCTGGGCTCTCCAAGGGTTTTAACCTTGGCATACCAGTTAAACCTCCAAAAGTGGTCCGATGATCTCCCCCTCGGGACTACTTTCGCATTACTTCGTGGGGGGGGGGGGGGGGGGGTCCTTGTCCAGGCGGGTTCGGTAGTTCCTTGAACTGGCTCCCCTCGTTTCTTAGAGCTCAGGATTTGGGTCAAATGTGAGCTTGTGCGCATCCATTGTTCATCATTCTCAAGCATCTTCTGGATGATATTATCTTGGTTGGTTCGATTCAATCCAATAGTTCGATTCAAATCAAGGCGGAGGGATTCCCATCTGTTGCACTCGAAGACAGTGTGGTATACATCATCAGAGTTCGAATCTCCACACTGGTAAAAGGGACTTCTTGTTTTACCCATCTTACGCAGTTAGGAGTTGAAATATCCGTAACCCGTGAGGAACTGGGTGACGTAATAGTTCTCTTCGCTGTGTTTCCGTTTTTTCCATTCGCCCACCTATCCGATGAGCCTTGCAGTCCAAGGCCGTCTGCTTTCAGACTTCCACCATTCTTGCCACTTCCGTTGTGTGAGAGCTTTTGCTTCCTTCCGCCATCGCCGCTTCTACTCCAATTTCCGCTTTGTTTTCGTATACGTACTTTCTTTGTGCTGCAAGGAGGTCTATTGGTGTCGCACCTGCGACTACTAGAACAGCTAGCTCCGACAGTGCGGTACGCGCTGGCTATCCGTAAGGCGCCGCCGCGTCTCTGTACCGATGCCATATGCTTCCGGTACTTTTCTTGATTTAGTGCGTCAGCCCAGATCTCACTTCCGTACAGTAGAATACCGTGTTTCGCTTACATACGGATGGTCCACTTACTCGTATGTTTGCCATCAGTCTTGTCAGAGAGGCTGTCATCTGCGTGTCCAACTAAAAAGGAATCCTCAGGCATTTTCATGCAAAGGATATCATCGTACAAGATATTCCATAGGTCTTGTCCGAGGATAGATCCCTGGGCTGCTCCTGCCTCAATGACTTTTCTTCTCGTACCTTCTGTTGTTTGATAGATGAGTTCGCGCTCTGTGAGATAATCTCTCACCATATGCAAAAGATTTTCCGGGATTTGGAACCCTGTAGGTGGCTTGCAAGTTTATCCCGGCATTAGTGGACCAATTTGAAGTATGATATACTATGTAGAATTGATGGCTTAAACAGCCGCCTGAATGTTAGTGAAAATAGCCCTATTCCGGTTTTGGCTTGAATCTTATTTGAGTACCTTGCATGCTTCCCTAATAGCCAGTAATTCAGCTTAAAAAACACTTGCAAAGTGTTGCGGGTAGCCTAAAAGACCTAGACATATCCAAAGTTGCAGAGAAGATTCCTGAACCAACACCACTCTCCATTCAAAGTTTCAAGGTTTTCAAGGTTTTTATTGAACTTTAAATATATACAATAGGAAAACTTAAACTTGAGGATAATAAAAAATTTGTTGGCACATATGGTGCCTAACTTATGCTATGACATTGTTTCTAAAATTATAACAATTATAATAAACATGACCAGTTATTTTAAATTATAATTATGGCATGGTTTTTCTCTCGGGTTGTCAGGTCCCGGTTGTCCAGTTGGTGGGTTTGTTTTTTTTTTATGTTTTCAGCCACGGTGGTATATGCTGACTCCGCGTCAGCGTAAAATCGAACTGCTTCCTCGTTGTCGGCTGGGATCCTTTCTAATATATCAAAAGCACTAAGGTATCTAGGCTCTGGATGTCGTTCCTGGTGGGTGGTCAATGGTCATCCTTCTCATCAGCGGGTTTGGGTGGTTGGCGGTGCTATGTATAAGCTTCCTTGCTAATTGCACAAGAAACTGGTCCAGTGGCTTGATTTTGGCTTCTTCGTAGACTCTCGTTGCTGTAGTGCTTCTTTCGCTGTTGATCGAAGATAAGTCCGGTGCTTATCCTCTTATTTTCCTGCTGTCTTCGAGATGGTGTACCATGCAGGAAAATTATAGCTGATGGCAGGTCTGATAAGCTCCTTGTATATCAGCAGTTTCACTGGCTGACTTAGTCCGGTTCTTCTGGCTAGCAATGGGTGCAAGCGGTGAAACGCGAAGTTGGCCCTCCTAAGTATACCTGCCTTGAGTGCGGGTTGAATTTGGACAGCTCGTTGAAGTAGATTCCAAGGTATTTAACATTTCTTTTGGCTGCTATCTTCGACCCATCGGGGACCTTCACGGTCAGGTACCTGCAAGTGGCTGCTGAACGACATCGGTTACGATTGGTGGTGGATCTCCTGAAACACACAAGCTAAGATTTGGCAGTGTTTATTCGGATAGCCCCACTTTCTTTAGTACTCGTAGAGTCTGGAGTCGTGGGCTTCCACTCTTCGAGCTGCAATATTTGGCGCCATCGATGAGGCGTAGGTCAGCGAGTCGTCAGCAAAAGGCAGGTTCTCGCAGTCAGTTGGCACGGGTTGTTCAGACGTCATCAGGCTATATAGGAAGGGACCCATCTTCGATCCTTGGGCGACTCCGGCTTTGATGGATTTAATTGAAGACATGCAGCTATCAAGCTGAACGAAGAATTTCCTGAAAGAGAGGAAAGAAAATAATATTTTTATTAGTGGCGAAGGTAATCCCAGCTCCTATCCATACGCTGTCGAATGGTTTCTCGACATCCAGAAAGCATCCTACGGTGGCACGGTGGCTGTTGACTGGTGAGGAGACGTCAGTGGGAGGAACTTTAGTAACGGCTGCAGTGTTGAATGCCCTTTCCGGAAGCCAAACTACATGTCTGGGATGATGTTGTTTTTATTGCAGTACTTCTTGAGCCTCCTTAGTATGACTTCTAAAAATCACCACTCTTCATCTTTCAGCCATCCAGTAGATAGTTGTGTCGAAGTCTTATGTCACGACGTAATCATCCCAGTCCTTTCTTGTTGGGAACATAACCTTAAAATCTTAACTGATTGCCATTTTAGGGGTGGAGCAGTCAGTGGGAGTCGAAAAGATCTCTGTTGGAAACAACTCCTTAAAATTGCTGTGGCTGTAAGGTTTGACAATCCAAGAGTTCGATTCCTTAATGCACTGCAAGATACTAGACACTTCATGTGTAAATCAAGTGGTAAAAGGTACAGAAAAACGTTTAAGGCGTCCTTTGGGTAAGATCTTAGAGCTCCTGTGGTACTAACGCTTGTTTCTCGATGATTTTTGCTTTGGTAAGAGTGAGCCACCATACAATCGAACCATACATGAGGATCATTCGCTTGCAAATAAACTATGAAAGAAAATTGAAAATATGCAATTACCCCTACTACCTACTATTTTTTGCTAAAATATTGTCCACAACTGTATGTACAGATATGGACATTAAAATAGATACACTAAAGAAAGTTTTAAGAATTCAATTTTTTATAAACTAAAAACGAAAAACAATCTTAAATTTCGACTTCAGTTTTTTGGTATTTGATTTGTATACCTTAATTTATTGAAAGAAATAAAAATAATATATTATACAATTTTTTAGAGAAAAAAAATGAAAAAAAGTAACATATTTTTCTTGGACATTAAAATAGAAAAAAAAATTTAAAAAAATTTAAATTAAATATTTAGCAATTCAGAATTTAAAAAACATATTAATATTTTGCTGCTCGACCTTTGCTTTTAATTACGGCTTGACACCTGTTGGGCATTGAGTCAACTAATCGGCGGCATTTGTCGATTGAAATTTGGGACCACTCATGTTGAACAATCCTCCACAATGCGGCTTTGTTCTTGGTATAATGCTTCCCATCCGCCCTCCTTAAATCACCCCACAGATGTTCTATTGGATTTAAATCAGGCGATTTGGAAGGTCAATCCATAGCATTGATTTATTGATCCTTGAAGTAGGTTTTAGAAAATTTGGATGAATGCTTCGGATCGTTTTAGGACCCATCTGAGAGGCATATTCTCTTCAGCATAAGGCAGCATCGTGTTCTTCATGACGTTAACGTACATTACCTGATTTATTTTGCCTTCTATCAGATGAATTGGGTCTACCAAGAAAAAGAACCCCAAAGAAGAATACTACCGCCTCCATAATTAACCGTTTTCTGGGTGTATTGTGGATTGAGTTCTTTCAAAGGTGGCCTTCGAACGGTTTTGTTTTTGTTTCTAAAGCGGCAAATACACACGACACTTGTGTGCACACCGGTGTGCCTACACCGGTGTAGCATTCCACTACACACGGCACACCGAATCGTGCACACTTTAGTTGTGCAAGAGATCTCATCCTGGAGAGATCTAACCATAAGTGATATGGACGTAGTTGGCGGGTTGATTATGTCGATAATGAGTAATTTAAAATTTGAAAAAATGGTTCTATGGCAGGTACAAGCTGTAATATCTTAATTTAAATGTTTTTTTTATTTAATTAAAGATCATAAAAATGTATTGAAAGAAAAAAATTTTATCAAAATTCTAGGCGCCGTTTTCAAGAAAAATACGAATTTTCAAAACATTTTTTAACATTTCTATGTTGGGTACCTTTTTTTTAGGTAAAATACATTTTTTTCTCACATCTTGTAGATTATATTGAAAATTTGAATATACAATACTTTTCAAGCCTTAGCAAAAAAAAAAAATTTATCAAAATCGGTGGTACCGTTTTTGATAAAATCAAAAATAAAAAAAAATTGTTCCATGGCGGGTACTCTCAATAACCATTTTTCGGAAAATGTTTTTAAATCTGTTGAAAATTTTTTGAGAAGAACAAATATTTATAAAATTTCGAAAAAAAAATCGTATAAAAGGTACAGTTATTTTTGGTCTTAAGAAAAAAGAAAAAAACCTGTGGGGGGGAAATTAAAAATGATATCTACCATAGTTCAAAGTAAATCGGCCCAGCCGTTTAAGCTATAGTCAAACAAACATATAGATAGAATTTCGAGACCCCCTTTTTTAGTCTTCGCTATCATCGTAATGTCAAAATTTCGAGTTCGATTTGTTTTCCGAATGCATAACTTATCTTATAGAACCTATAAGTCGCAAGTAAATTTTTCGACGTGCTTTACCGCACAACGATTCGGCTGCAACTGAATAGTGAATAGTGAATACTGAATAGCAAATGTGCGTGCACATCGCAATACACATGACACCGATCGAGACACCGACACCAAAAATCAAAAACTTTTGATTTTACCCACACGGTGTCGGACACCGAAAATCGGTGTGCGCACCAGCCCACAGACAGGACACATTTCCGTACACCGACACCGGTGTGCACACAAGTGTCGTGTGTATTTGCCGCTTAAGAAAAGGCACTCTTCTTGCGATCCTTCCGTGCAAATTACCTTCAACAAGTCTTCTGCTAACTGTTCTTTCAGAAATATTCAGCTGTAGTTCAGCTCTAATATCTTTTGAAGACTTGAAAGGATCATTTTTTGAAGCCCGAATGATCTTGCGATCTTCTCTTACGGGGGTTTTTCTTGGTTGGCCAAGCTGTTTTTTTACTCTCGGTGGCTTAATTACTTTTGCAATTAACTTGAGAGATCTACAAACGCTCCTAGCGATTTCTCGTAGTGATATTCCTTCTTTACGTAAAGCTAAAATGGCAGAATTCTCCTCTGTTGTGCAGTGTTTTCCTCGGTCCATACTTTTCTAAACATTAATTTAAATTTACTTTACTTTATTTTATTCAATATTCCAGAATGAACTTACTGTCTTATAAAAGTAAAATCTTTAAAAAATAATTGATATTTTTGACCCAAAAAAAAAAAAAAATAAACACGCCTGCAAACCAATCTGTTTCTATTTTAATGACCGGAGAAGAACTCTTTTTATGAAGATAACAGTTAATTTGGAATCACGGCTTTGATATTTTCCATAAGAGAGTCTTACTATATTGTTGATAACAGTTAAAATTGATGTTGTGGTTTTTATTTGACTTTACTTTAAGAAATTGCAACTGTCTCTATTTTAATGTCCTTATTTGTACATTGTACCTACAACCAAGAACAATCAAATCTATTGAATTCTCTTGAATTAAGTAAGAAGCCGAGTGTCAGATAGAATAGCTTTCAATATTTTTTAAAGTACATACCTATTCAAATACATTTCAAACACTATTTCGAATTTTTATTTTGTGAAATAAAGCAAAAAAATGGAGTTAGTTGCTGTTTTTTTTCACTCTGAGCGTCGAATTATTTTCAAAATGCATCAGTCACCTCTTTTAAAGATTAACGTAATCAAAAACCTTAATGAAAAAAAAAAAACTAAACATTACCGGATTGTTCAAAATAAGGGTTACATCATCTCTCCATTCGCATTCTCATTTAATAATTATTTTTTGATTTTCAAAAAACCTGTTGTAAATGTTATGAGATATATTTTTAAGGTACATTATAGGTACACAACTCACACCTACCTATCTAAATCCTGAGTCACAGCTTTTAAAGTTCCTTGAAAATAATTGAAAAATGATGATGTTTTTTTTTTAATGTTCTTTTGAACTTTTTATTTTCATATACCTAAAACTTTTTTTAAATTACACTTTTATTTCTATAAAAGTTGAATTCTAAGTATATGTAGTAATGAACACTTCTTTTCCATCTTGTCCCCTCAATCCGTTTCTTCATATTACGTTACGTAATGATAAAAAGAACACAAATTGCCATCGAAGAATACTTTTAACGTTTGTTTTTCCTTTTGTTCTCTACTATTTTTCTATCTTTTTTTTTTTTTCATTCAACAACCTTCAACACTAATTATCACTAATTGCACATCCCATACAATACCCTATAATGAGGATTCCATTCGTTTTATAAATATTTTACCTTCCATTCAACCTTTCTAACTTTTCTCTTTTTTTTATTCTTGTGTTGGCTCCTTCAAGTTTGTGTTTTTTTTGCTTCTTTTTACCAATCGATCTCCAAATTATTACTTCTCCATTGCAAAATCGTTTTTTTTTTTGCTTTTTTCCTCGACGTCATCGTCATCGCTGTAAAAAGACGTGAACGTCCGTCCATCCACATTGAATAAAAGGAAGAAAAAAACCATAGATAACTGTACAAAAACGAAATCCTGTTCGTCCGAAAAAAGGGGAGAAGAAAAAAAACCGAATAACTGTATGTATGTTTTGCGAAAGCCCAGCAAACAAACAGCCATCATGGAACTCTCCTCTGATTGCATTGGAACATGGAACATTGGCAGTGAATTTCACTGACCTACTAACAAACTCCGAGGCGCGGTAGTAGGTATACGGGTTTTTTTTCCTTTTCCTTTTTATTTTATTTTTATTAGTGTTTTTTGTTGTTGGGGTTTGTCAAAAAGGAATAAAAAGAAGAGAACAAAGTTTGACTGTGTCTTTGAGTTTTTGTTTTATGTGGAATATCCAAATCCTTAATTCCGTAGGGTATAGAGCAATTTGTTTTAACTTTGGTAACATGGGGAATTGAATACATGACTATTACTATGTCCCGAGTGTTCGTGTGGACAGTTCCTAATTTACGTTTAGATTTCTTTGAAATAGTCTGTCATCATTCTTAAGATGCTGAAATTTGAGATTAATCTGGTTCTCAGGGTCTCAGGTGGCCGCACTTGGTGATATCACATTTAAGAAACATTTTTTTGAAGCTTTTCTCTATGACCAGGACAATGAAGGGTTATGGTTATCCTTGAAAAAATTTAGACTATGCATGTCTAAGAGTAGTCAGGGTACTCGTATAATCAAGAGACGAATGTAGACGTTCCTGTTGGAATTAATTTTGATATTTCAATATTACACGAGTCTGTAAAAATAGACTCAAATAAAGCATTCCCCAATCGGGCAGAGTGATTAAAACACAAATCTCTGCCTTACCTGCCTTACTCTGCCTTACCTCACTGAAATTAGCTGAGATATTGGCTTTGAAGTTGTTAAAGGCTTAACTTGTTTGGTGGAGTCTTAGCATTGCGAATATTACATACTGTAGATGGAAGTATTGTTTGAGGCGAGGAATGTAATTTCTGTTTATTAAAGAAGAGGTGAAATAACAAGATTCTCAATTTAAAGGGTGTTTTTTAAGAGGAGGAGAACATTAATTTGATATAAAACAGAGACAAATGTTTTAAATATCCATGAAATTAGCTCTATTTGAAAGATGGTTTTTTGTCATTAAAATTTGAATATGATTTCGGGCATGTGGTTAGCCGCGGCGATGTGTATACCTACAGTCTTGTGCAAATTACTCGTAATTGGGACAAACAAATTTTCAAATGAATTTGGTGTAGGCTTTGATTTTTGCGTTAACTTTTTGAATAAGTGCTCCATGAATTAGTTTTATTTAAATATTTCTGATGACTTTTTGAAGGTAGGTCGCATTTTTTCTAAGGGTTTTGAAAAGAATGGCATTATTTTTGAAATCATTTTACTAGGTACTCTGTATATCAATATTTCGGCTTCAAGAAAAATATGAATATCTCGGTGGAAAACAGAGCGAAAGTCATCGCTTTACATGAACATACAAGAAAAACCATTAGGGAGATATCGATTGCTGTAGGTGTAGCAAAATCAAGCGTCTATAGGATAATTGCATTGCACAAGGAAACAGGATCAGTTGAAACACGGAGAAAGGGCAAATATGGTCGAAAACGGAAAACAACGGCCAATGATGACAAAATGTTGGTCCGAAACAGCTTTCTAAATCCTGCAAAGACAAGTAGTGAGCTTCAAAGGGAACTGGAGACAGCTGGAGTACATGTGGATTCATCAACAGCTCGAAGGCGTCTTCTAGAAGTGGGCCGATAGGCTCGAAGACAATTAAAGAAACAGCTTTTGACAGACGCTATGCGCAAAAAAAGATTAAGATGGGCCAAAATGCATAAGGATTAAACTGCAGAGGACTAGGAAAAAGTAATTTTCTTGGACGAGAGCCATTTCGAAGTCCAAGGATGCAGGGTAAGTGTCGTGAGGAAAAGTGACAAAGAAAAACTCCGACCTGGACATATCGTCCAAGCCCTTAACAACCGCCAAAATTTGGGGTTGAGGGTCCTGGAAGCTTAAAGCCCCCATCGAAGGCATGATGAACAGAGACAAATATGCGGATGTCCTAACGCATATGCTCCTTCTTACTATCCAAAGACGAACTTCGATGCCGGAAATCATTTTTCAGCAAGATCTTGCTCCGTGTCACACGTCCAAAAAAATGAAGCAATTCTTCGCGGAGAAAAATATTAAGGTGCTGGAGTGGCCTGGCCTTGAGAATCTATGGGCTATTATAAAAGCGAGGCTCAGGAAAAAAGACTGTGCGTCTAAATACAAACTAATTTCAGCAATTATTGAGGTATGGTTCCAGGACCAACAAATGAAAAATATATGCGAGAAGTTAATTTCATCAATGCCGAAGAGTGTTAAAGAACTCATAGATGCTAAAGCGGGGCATATAAAGTACTAATTTCATATTTATATTCTTATTTATAAACAGTATGCAAAATAAATGAAAAAAATGCTCAAAAATGTGCTTGTCCCAATTAATTTGCATAAGACTGTACATGGCGTAATCTAGAGATCCAAGTTTTACATACCCTTTGCAGTAAATGGTCCTGTGAATAAAACACCCTTCATTACAGATCTGACGCATTAATTACGTTATAATTTAATTTTTTTTTTCGTTTTGATATTTTTTTTTTTTAACTTTGACATTTATTGATATTAGATTTAAGTTCGAAAACATGTTCTCATCAAGCTCTATCGTGAACTAGATATTCCTGGAAACATTTCCCACGTACGATTAAAATTCTTATTGTGAATGATGGTCGAAATTCCCCTCGTTATTTATTACTATCATAAACAAAATTTCAATAGGAAATCTGTCGTGATTTGTCTAGAATTTTTTCGCATTTATTTTGATGGAGGCGAGTTGGAGCAATATAAGTGCAATTGAAATGTTTAGTTGAATCAAAACCATGTAGAACTCCTCGTCAGTATTAGGGAAAAGAATGCTGATATACGAGTACCACCTACAGAGAGAAAGTTTTCTTCGAAAATGTTCAGGAAGTTCAACAATACTTTCGAGAATGTCGACTAATCAAGACCTATGTACATATGTATATCTTGATCCTAGTCGACTCCTCTTTGGTACCCACCTTCAGTGAAAAAATTCGCAAACATGCACTTAGCCTGACGATTTTAGGTACAGCGAATGATTTTTTTTGCTATGGGGAAAGCATCGGAGAGGGATTGCGCTAAATATTTAAATAAAACTTTATTTTTTCGGTAATTCTTAATAATCCTTGGATTTAAAAAAAAAAATAATTTTTTTTTCAAAACTCAATATTTCCAAAACCACATGCTAGATTTTTCTTAAACTTGATAAATAACAGTTTCTCAATATAATCCACAAGATTTTTTTTTTAATTAATTTTTACGATCTTTAATTTAATACAAAAAAATTGAAATTAAGATATTACAGCTTGTACCTACCATTTTTAAA
This sequence comes from Chrysotoxum bicinctum, assembly GCA_911387755.1. Taxonomy (NCBI): domain Eukaryota; kingdom Metazoa; phylum Arthropoda; class Insecta; order Diptera; family Syrphidae; genus Chrysotoxum; species Chrysotoxum bicinctum. The sequence goes on along the minus strand of OU426990.1, from coordinate 71,898,668 downwards.
AATTTTGAATTACTCATTATCGACACAACGGATGAAATTTAATGAAAAGTTAAAAAAACATTGCATTTCAAAACTTTAAAAAAATATTTTTGAAATTTTGAAAAAAAAAAAATCATTTTTTTTTTGGAAAATTCGGTATCTCAAAAATGGATCAATATTTTTTTTTTTTTGCAATTTAATTTTCATTCGTATAATAATTAAAACCTAAAGTTGACGTACCAAATTTTTTTTTTTTAAATTTTGTATATACGAGTAAAACCTTATTTTATTAAGAAACCACTTCAATGACTTATAATTTTTGTTCTTGCATAAATTCATATTTTTTATTTGGCGAACGCCTTTTATCAATAATTGACCCAAATATTATGCCCACAGGTGGTTCAGATTAAAGGCCTGATAAAGCATATGGGCCATATTTAACACTTACTTAATTACTTAAGGTGGCGGTACAGTCCGGAGTTGCACCAGGGCCTCAACTAAGAAGCTTCTCCAGCTAGCTCGATCCCTAGCTAGCTGTCTCCAGTTTCGCACGTCAAGTTGGTTAATGTCCTCTCTCACTTGTGTGCGCCACCTATGTAAGTCGCGGTCTTCCTCTATTGTGCCGTCCCTCGAGGTTCGATTCGAAGACTTTCCGGGCACTAGCATTCGGGTCCATTTGCTCTACATGACCTAGCCATCTCAGTCGTTGATTTTGATTCTTTTGACTAGGTCAGTTTCGCTGTACAGCCCGTACAGTGCGTGGTTATATCTTCTCCTCCACTAAAGCCGTCTTTGCTCAAAGATCACACAAAGAATTTTCCTCTCGAAACATCCTAAAGCGCTCTCATCCACTTTCGACAAAGTCCATGTCTCTGCGCACCATAGACAAGGACCATGAGTAGGGTTTTATAGAGAGACACTTTAGTTGCTCCAGAGACGACTTTGCTACTCAATTGCCTTCTAAGACCAAAGAAGCAGCGTTTGGCCAGAGTTAATCTCCGTTTGATTTCAGCGCTGGTGTTGTTTTCTGAATTTATAGCGCCGCCTAGGTATATGAAGTCCTTAACTACCTCAAAGTTATAGCTGTCTATAATGACGTTCTGTCCAAGACGTCGGCGTCGGTGTGTCCTTTTTTGATTACATTAAAATCAAGAAAATTTCAAAAAAATTCTTTTGATCGTGGTTAGGTGAGGTTAACTTGGCTGTCAGTAGGAGAGACTTCACACTTAGACCATGAATTGAATTTTGCAGACTTTTTCCCTAATCGTTTATCCAATTGGAGCTCTGTATGAAGCGAGCGAGATTGCCTATATCTACATTTACTTACCAGATCACTAAGTATAGAATTCCCTCAAATGGAGTCTACGTCTTTAGGAAAAAGCAGGGCATGTAGAGAGAAGGTTCGGCATCGATTCCTCCTCTTCATCGACCATACAACTTCTTGTGTGCTTGCCTATCAAACAGTGCCCTGCTATAAAACCTATTACGGAGCCTATAAGTATAGGATCTGCCTAAAGATATCAAATCCTTGTAGGGCTTCAGATCCAGTATTATCAAAATCTGTTTTGTCGCCAAGCAGGAGGTGATATTCTTCTCCCCATGGTTTGATCTCTGCCTAACATTTTGCTTTAGCATAAGCTTACACGTAGCTATGGGAATACCTATATTTGCATTATCTTGCAATAGAGGTATCATTGTTCCACTTTTGGCGACTTCGTCAGATTTGGAATTTCCTGTGGCCCGGCATCCAGCAGAGGTGAATGTTAAACTGCTGCGCCATTTTTATCAAAGACGATCGGTAGTTAAGGGCTGTTTTTCAGCTGGTAGAGGCAGTGTCAAGAGATTTGATGGCTGATTGGCTGCCCGAGAAGATTCGGATACCTTTATTTGATACCATGATTTCTTTAAACAAAGATACGACTTCCTTAATCACCAAAAGATCCGCCTGGAACACGGTACTTTGATTGAAAAGATGAAGAGATAGAGCCTTAAATTTAGTCTATCTGAGTATACATAGCCACCGCAAATAGTTTTCGTTAGTTATCACTTCCATTCTCCTGATCAATATCGTGCATATTTGCCAGGAAACAATTCTTGAAATATTGCTTGGCTCTCCACTAAACACGATTGTCAATACAAACATATACAAAGCTCCCGCAGAACCTAACCCGCAAACCCTCTTGAAAGTTTTCCATTTCGAAAAATTTACTGGCCTTTAAATGTCAATACTTCTAAGGACTAAACTTTGTCCCCATAATCGATAGTCAGCTAAATAATTAATAGAACAAGTTCCGGCAAGTGTAATTAATTAAATTGCTTTTAAACCCAAGTAAAACCTTAACCACACCTTCTTAACTTTTATAACTCGTATTTATTGATTTATAGGGTATCATATAATCCCGTGGCGTAAACAGAAATACTTTATGTACGTTTTGTCCTTTCCCATCGTGTGTCGATTGCGCCATATTACCTTGGCTCTTCTGTTGTTTATCTTCTGTGTTTCGAAGTATGGCAATTTCGTGTTGCCGTTTTTAGATTTTGCTGCTGCAGTTTTTGGGCTCTTCATAAATTTCATTTGTTTCTTTGTTACTGGCCGACCTTTCACCAGAGTTACCACTGGCACTCCGCAAAAACAACAATAACTTACGATATGGATGCACGAGAATAGATAGCTCGTATTCGTATCTACCTTTATGCATTCAAACAATTTGCAATCCAATTTCATAATCGCTTAAGCATTAAGCAATCCAGACGAGCGATATGATGAGGATTGCATGTTGCATGAGTGTTCCAGGCAAATGCACATTTGAGGCTATTTCACTTGGCACATACTCGCATCGCTGTATGTAATTTGTTCAAAATTTATATTGTTGAAATTGTTGGCCCGTGTAGTTATAACTGCTGTCTGTTCTATAAGTGTTGGATTGTGTTTGGAAAGAATCGAAGACCTAAATTCGATCAGAGTTTTGCGGTTAGCACAGTTACAGATACACCAAACAGACAAATACGTACTCGAAGTTCTAGCCTACAGCTATCATCAATCAACCTGCTGCACGAGTGCACGCAACAAATGATCTAGATATAAATTATTATTTTCCTTCTGCCCGCCTGTCTGGTCTGATTGTGCCTCCGCTGCTGGCAGCACCTACTGCTTCTGTTCTGCCTCCATGGAAACATCTATTTGTATCTATGGAGGCAAGAGTATGCATCACAAATATACATATATATCTGCTTCTATAATATTGACTGCAAAACGTCGGTGTCAGTGTTACACCTGATTTTCTCAGGTTCACGTTTTGCGTTAGATTAAAGTATGTGCAACAACTCTGGGAACGATAGTGGCTTATTTCTGAGATGTCAGAAGTTTGAATAAAATAAATGTAAAAATTAAAAATTTTTTAGTATCTATCTGACAATAATTTGTTGGCTGTTTCCCCATTTCCGCTTAATCGTATGTAAATTTGATGATAAGTTAGATATTCTTAAAATACTAATATCTAGAAGTTGATGATTCTTTTAAAGCTACCTAAACAGAAAAATAATGTAAAATTCGTGTCAAAGTACACATGTGAGACTGCTAATATACAAACTGCAAACTCACTCGGTTAAAATTAAACGGGCCCAACTCGATTAAGAAAAGTTGTTTAAATCTACACAGTGTATCGGTTAAATTGTACTTAAATTAATTAAACTCAGCTGTCGTAGTGAATACTAAATTGGAATAACTAATCTACTTCGAAGCCTCAACATAGCCCCACAAAAAATTGTCTAGAGGCGTTAAATAGCACGATCTAGGCGGCCTATTGACCGGGCCCAAATGTGAAATAAACTGTTCACCAAACTCGCCTCTCAATTGGTCCATTGTTATGCGTGCTGTGTGGCATGTGACATCGTCTTGTTGAAAACACATGTCATGCAAATCAAGCTCTTCCATTTGGCACAAAAAAAAAAGTTTGATATCATCTCACGGTAGCTCTCACCATTCGCAGTAACGTTGCGATTCGCAACGGTCCAATGATTCCGCGCCAGTCTATAATCCGCACCAAACAGTGACTTTTTCTGAATGCATTGATAGCTCTTACAATGCTTCTGGCTGCTCTTCACTCCAAATACGGCAGTTTTGCTTGTTCACGTATCCATTCAACTAGAAATGAGCTTCGTCGCTGAACACACTTTCGATAAAAAAGTGAATCTTCGGCCAACCCTTCAAGAACCCATTCACCGAAAATTCGGCGTTGTGGTAGGTCGTTCGGCTTCAATTCTTGCACCAGCTGTATTTTGAAAGGCTTCACACCTAACTTCCGCAAAATTTTCCACCTAGTGGAGTAACAGAAGCCCATTTGTTGCGAACGGCGCCGAATCGATAATTCACGGTCATCACTTATACTGTCCGATACAGCTGCGATATTTTCCTAAGTTCGCAATTTACTTAAGCGTTTTGGTGGTGCAATGTCCAACAATGTAAACTGACCATAAAATGGAAGAAGCGCGGGATGAACTTTCTTTACAGAGCACGTATTTTGATAATAAAATTAAATAATTTGCAACCGTTGTTCGCTTGTAAGACGATTCATGGTTAAATTATAGACCAAACAGAAGATGTTTCACAGTGGCGTAAAACACGAAACGTGAGTGAGCTGTCAAAACCAATATTGCCAAAAAGAAAATAGCAAAAAAATCACCCATTACGATTCAGATAGCGACATTGTCTATTAAAAACCATTGCATACATGTACTAAAGACTTATTAGGTGCTACCTGCAAATATTTCAATATTAATTTTCTGCGCTCAAAGTTGCGTGGGAAATTCAAATATAATAAATAATTCTTTTGTTGACAGTTTTCGTTATCAGTTTAATTTTAATCTCAGAAACCACGAAAAATTCCTACTATGGTTAAAATTTCTTTTTATCTTAACCGTTTGGAATCGGCAGAAAATTGTATGTCTCCAACACTCCCGTTAGCAACGCTCACGCAGTAAGTCACGTAATGTTCAAAACAGATATATTTTCGTTAACCGCACTACACGAATGTGTAATTTTTCACTTGGTTCTTAACACGCTATCTTCTCTTGCATCGTTATGTTCTCTTCCAACTTTATCTTCTCTTCACATTTAAAAATATTTCAATCTCATATGTTTTATATTTTCTTTTTGTCCTTTTTTAAAGCAGAAAAACACAAAAACATATTCTCTCTATACACATACGTATTTTTTAATCGAGTCGAAACCAATGCATTGAATTATCAATTTTATTTCGCAGACCTCTGTTGTCCCTAAGCATCGATGTTGTTTTGTTGATGTACGTCTTTTCTAGCCCTTTTTAGAAGAAATATTGAGGCGTCAAATTAGGAGATCGTGGACCAATCGATATCACCACTTTTTGACATTATTTGATCGGAAAAAAATTGTCTTAAAATTAGCATCGTAGCATGAGCTGTGTGTGATGTGGCACCGTCATTTTGGAACCAAATGTTCTGTAGGCCTAATTGGTCCAATTCGAGAACAAGAAACTTATCCAACATGCCCTGATAGCGGTCATTAGTAACCTTTACAGCATTTTCTATTACATCCTCAAAGAAATATGGCCCAATGACGCTGCCGGCCAAATGACGCACCATACAAATAATCAACGAGGAGGTAGTGGTCTTTGGTGTATGAATCAAGATTTTTCACTGCTTCAATAGCTGGAGCTGGAGCATTGTTGTTCATTCCCTCAATATGGCCGAGCCAATGTAATAGACGTAGTAGAATTATTTTGGCTTTCTGGACAACATCCACATTTTGGTACATCTGATAAAGCTCTCGGTTATATATTCTCCTGCATTCGCCCTCTTCGGACACAGGATTAATTATCCGTCGAAGAATTTTTCTTTGATGGAACCAGACCGATATCATCTCTCACTTTCTTCTTATAGTCTAGCAATGAGTGCCGTTGTACGAGTATAAGGGTTTTATAGAGCGTGCACTTTGTCTTACGCGTGAGGATTTTTGAACCCCTTTGTTTTGCTAAACTGAAGTAGCAGCGGTTTTCTATGGCAATTCTTCATCGGATCTTCATTAAGATGTCGTTCGTGGAGTAAATATTCACTCCGAGTTAGATTAACTCCTTAACTACCTCGAAGTATTTGCTAACAATAGTGACAGTATCGGTGGACAGATGTTTGTTTGTTTGTTGAGAGCGTATATAGTTTTCCCAGGATCCCGAGTTAGACCATCGCCATATAGAGCCCCTAACGATGAATGCTATCATATGCGGCCTTGAAGTCGATAAATAGATGGTGAGTCTCGACTTGAAGTCCGTTGGTCATTTCCCAGGATTTGCATCAATGTGAATATTTAGTCTATGGTCGAAGTACCGGGCCGGAAGCCACAAGGGTAACTGCTGACTAAGTTATTACAAAACTGTCACACATAGCACGTTGGATAGGATCATATCGAAGGGTTATGCCTCGATACTTCTTGTAAGACATGTAGGGGGAGGGAAAGGTAATAAATTAGAAAACTATATAGAGTTAGTCTATTTTAAAATAGTTTTAATTCATTTAAAAGTTTTAAAAGTTTATAATTTAAATGCAATAATGCAATATTTTAGATATGAGAAAATATAAAAAAAATATAACTTTAACTTGACTTTAATTTGACTTTGATTTGACTTTGACTTTACTTTCTTAACTTGATTTTACTTTACTTTTACTTCGCTTGACTTTACTTTTCAGAATGTTCATTACGTTAAGTTTTACCTCTAGACTATAGTTAGTTCTTAAATTACATATTTATATTCAAAATGGAATGATTTGGAAATCTGATATTAGTTAAAATAGTGTAAATGCTAAATGTTTGGTTTTAATTTAGGATGTTAATTAAGTTGGGGAATGTAGTCATCCTACAGACATACGAGTCAAATGTTTTTTTTATAGATGGGGCATTTGGAGCTGTTGGCCCAGTCTCCTTTCCACCCATGTTAGGTTAATGATTTGATGCATGCACCCTACCAAAACCTTACCTCCATATTTGAAGAGCTATGCAGTTAAGCGATTACCATTATTCAAGTTAAACTTACTACAAATATAAGTTCTGACACAGAATTTAAAAAGTGTGAGTTTATACTTCCGTCGTTATTTAACTTCAATAGATATAATTGCCTCACAAAATTTGCACCAATATATTATTCCAATAAAAAAAAAAAAAAAAAAACTTCCCATACCGGGAATCGAACCCGGGCCTTCTGGGTGAAAGCCAGATATCCTAGCCACTAGACCATATGGGATATGAAAAATTAAATGGAAAATTATGCATTTGAAGATATGTAATGTATTTCAATGACAGATCAATTGTTCAACGCTTTGACATTCAAACGCATGCCAAAAAATAAATAGAAATAATTGTTTATAATCCATGAAATTGGGTTTATTTGACAAGATAGGTTCATGGCATTTTTTGACTTCGGGCATGTTGCCTCTGGTGATGTGTACATAGCGTAAAAAGGTCTTTGCTGTAAATCAGGCAATAACGCATCGAAGATTGACTTCAAAGTGCTCAATTGTTAATGGTTTATCGACGCGACGCAGACATGATTTATAAATGATGATGATTTTCCATCAATTTTTGCTTTAATTTAATTGACAATTATTTTATTTGGTATAGGTGAATGAGAATACAATAATAACAATCTATAATTAAAAAGTTATTCTTTATTGATATTCCAAATAAGTTTTAAACTACCATGGAGGACTATCACCTTATCCTAATCAATTTTCAATTCAAATTAGAAAATATTTACAACATTGTAATCATATTTATTATTACACAGCTCATGTAGAAGAATTTTTTTTTACTTTTTTATTAAATATGCATTAATAATCATATATTGCCGTTTCGCTAAAACCACACGTCTGCAAGATTATTGCCTTCCAATTGCAATACAAGAGGATTGTACATTATCGTCAACATCGTGACTGTAACGTGCTGACCATCTTCACCGACCCAAGTACTAAGTTTAATCAAAATTGTGAGAGTTGTTTTTGAGAATAGTTAGAAAAATCAAAGTTTTTGGGTGGCAGCCACATGTTTTAGTTGAGCTAAAATAAAAATTCAAATATCTAAAATGGTTTGTACTATGACGCACTTTCTCTTTTTTACCTTCAGCCTAACCGCCAGTCCGACTGCCATCCTACACCGCATGGAATGAAAACTTAACTAACAGCTCACATATTCAGATAGCCAAATATCGACATCCGTTAACTGTTAAAACAAATAAAGTCATCCCTCAACTGTCCCGATTTTAGGATGTGCAACACATTATTGGCATTGAAACAAACCGAAAATAACTTTGCATACTCCATGATGTCTTACTGGGTGAATTTTGTTTCCACATTTTAGTACACACTAACTGATTTCCGTAGATATAATAAGGGAAGATTGATTGTACTGACCGCCGTATATGGGCTTTCGTGGCTATTCCGACCAAGGCCGGGTAATCTATCCAACTCAGGGCCGGATACTCTATCGATCCCACTCCTTTTGTTCCTTAGTTTTGACCAAGGCCGAGAACTCTATTTCACTCCGCGTTTGTGCCTCATTTTCGACCAGAGCCAGCGACTCTATCCCACTCCTCCGTATTTGGGCCTTAGTTTCAAACATGGTAAGAGACTCTATCCCACTCAGTCCTACGCGCCTGTGCCTCATTTTCAACCAGGGCCGCACACTCTTTTTCATTCCTGTGTTTGTTCCTTAGTTTCAAACAGGGCCGGCGATTCTATCCAACTCCTCCGCGTTCGTGTCCCATTTTCGACCAGAGCCAAGGACTCTATCCCACTTCTCTGCGTTTGTTCCTTAGTTTCAAACAGGACGTGGGATTCCATCCCACTCCTCCAGGTTTGTGTTTATTTTTCCAGCAGGGCCGGGGGCTCAATGCTGCCACTCGCCTGCGTCATAGATCTGCTGTTTATTTTCAAGTATTATTATACCTTGATATAAGGGCTCACAAAAAGCGGTTGTATTGGGTGGAAGACAAAAAACTTTAATATTTTTTAGCTTAAGATCGCGTGGGTGAGATGCTGCATTGTCTAAAAAAGACCAAAATGTTTCTTTTTTGACTCCCGAGTTTTGTATCGAATTGCTTAAGATATTCGCTCATTAATTCACATGTCATCCAAAATTTTGTATTTAATCTGCCAAATTATTAAAATTAAAATTACGGAATTAGCAGCTTTTTCCATCAGTTATAACTGTTCTTTTTCACCCGCCATGTTCGCACAATGTAAAGTTGTTAGCCGTTCTTTGGCCATTTTACCACCCGATTACTTATCTTCTATTAATGCAAATGTTTTTTCAGGAAGAGCACGAAGAAAAGTCCAGTCTCATCTGCATTGTAGGATCGTAGCCATCAATTAGATCAGAGACTTTTCTGACAAAGCTTGCAAAATCCGTTTTGGTCAACATTTGCTGCTTCTTTAGAAATTTTCTGAAATATAAATTTGTACCGCTTCCTAAATTTTTCTAGCCAGCCAGATGAAGCATTAAAATTTACATAGTATAAACTATAGAGAATTTCCTTAGGAGGGGCGTGCACAGCACAGAGTCTGTTGCGTACACGGGGACCTATCAGTCCATTGTGATCCCCTATTAAGAAAAGCAGAGGTGCTCCTAAACTAATGACCTATGTAGACTGGTTCATTTGCGAACCGGCCTGAGCTTACTATGAATTTTCTCATATTTGCCATTGAGACCTGCGTTAGATCGTCCAGTTCTTTAACAAACCTGTTTCCAAAATAACGGAGGCGATTTTTTTGGAGGTTTCGACAGTCGCAGAGCAGATGTTTAATGGTTTCAATCTCCTCGACATCCTGACAGCTCCCTACAGAAATCGGGTGCAAATGCACCCATTCTAGTGGCCATTGTGCCAATGGCGCAGTGACCTGTTATTACACCTATCAGAGTTCTGATATTCTTTTCACTCAGCGATTAAATATATCGAGTTTCCTTTTCATTAATGCTAGGCCATAAACTTCTAGAGAGGACCTGGAGGACCAGGAGTTATTAATTTGTTCCTTCGTTATTAGGTCTATTTTCCTTTTAATCACGCCAATCGGGATTTTTGGTCCCATATTTAAATTGCTACTACTGTTTTTATTTGATACTGACCCTTTCCTTCCCAGTTCATCTGCTATTTCATTCCCTTCTATATAACTATGTCCAGTAACCCAACAGAGATTGACTTGGTTAGTGTTACAAATATTGTTCAGCATGTCTCGGCATTTTGTTACTGTCTTGGATCTTATAGTCTCACTGTCCACGAAGAATGTGATCTCCGACGAGTTCAATTTTTTCATGCGTACCAATTCAGCCGCCTTTTCAATAGCGTAGATCTTAGCTTGAAAGACACTGTACTCATCTGGGAGTTTGAATGATTCTTTACTATTGAGAGCTTCACAGAACACCCCAGCTCCTGTCCCTTCTTCCATTTTTGACCCATCGGTGTAGAAAGAGATACCTTGTTCACTAATTAGTGAGTTGGGCGCCCATCCATGCCTTTCGGGTATTGTAATAGAGAAGTGTTTTGTTGAAATCTATTCTGGGTGGTAAGTTGTCAGTCGCCATATTAAGCCCGGCCACTGTGTCGTACCTTTGCAGGATGGACCCATGACCATAAGTGCTGTGCTTCCAAGAGCTCATTTCTTTAAGCCGAAGTGCGCTTTTGGCTGCTGTGCTTCTTGGTAGGGGGATATTTTAACTTGGCGCTTTTTCAAACCAATTATAACAGAATCTTGTAAATATGTATTGAAAAATACTTTTTTCTGATTTACATTTGTAAAGGGGGATTTTTTAAGAGCTTGAGAACTTTTTTTAAAAAAAAAACGCATAAAATTTGCAAAATCTCATCGATTCTTTATTTGAAACGTTAGATTGGTCCATGACATTTACTTTTTGAAGATAATTTCATTTAAATGTTGACCGCGGCTGCGTCTTAGGTGGTCCATTCGGAAAGTCCAATTTTGGGTAACTTTTTCGAGCATTTCGGCCGGAATAGCCCGAATTTCTTCGGAAATGTTGTCTTCCAAAGCTGGAATAGTTGCTGGCTTATTTGTGTAGACTTTAGACTTGACGTAGCCCCACAAAAAATAGTCTAAAGGCGTCAAATCGCATGATCTTGGTGGCCAACTTACCGGTCCATTCCTTGAGATGAATTGTTCTCCGAAGTTTTCCCTCAAAATGGCCATAGAATCGCGAGCTGTGTGGCATGTAGCGCCATCTTGTTGAAACCACATGTCAACCAAGTTCAGTTCTTCCATTTTTGGCAACAAAAAGTTTGTTAGCATTGAACGATAGCGATCGCCATTCACCGTAACGTTGCGTCCAACAGCATCTTTGAAAAAATACGGTCCAATGATTCCACCAGCGTACAAACCACACCAAACAGTGCATTTTTCGGGATGCATGGGCAGTTCTTGAACGGCTTCTGGTTGCTCTTCACTCCAAATGCGGCAATTTTGCTTATTTACGTAGCCATTCAACCAGAAATGAGCCTCATCGCTGAACAAAATTTGTCGATAAAAAAGCGGATTTTCTGCCAACTTTTCTAGGGCCACACATTTCGAACCGAACACTGATTTTGGTAATAAAATTCAATGATTTGCAAGCGTTGCTCGTTAGTAAGTCTATTCATGATGAAATGTCAAAGCATACTGAGCATCTTTCTCTTTGACACCATGTCTGAAATCCCGCGTGATCTGTCAAATACTAATGCATGAAAATCCTAACCTCAAAAAAATCACCCGTTATTAGATGGCCCCTTTTTAAAAAAAAAACATTTTCTTTTTTTCGCAAAATGTCCACTGCGTGTGTCTTCCCAATCTTATATTTGGCCGCTAACATGCGAACACTTATTTTTGTTTTATTGTGTGTTGTGTTGAATAAGTTCAATATTTTCTTTCAGAGATAATAAATGCTTAACTTTTCCCATCGTGTATTCTGATGCTATTCAAAGAAGCTAACAAAAAATACTAATTTTTGTCTATGGCATTCAATAAAGCAAAGTTTTATTGCTGTTATGCACATTTGTGTCCGCGTCTGGTTATAGGAGAGTTCGCTTAAGAGAGAATTCTTAATTTAAAAAAAAAAATAGATTAATTATTTTCGTTCTTTGAAATCTGTCCGGTTATAAGATGTGTCTATAGGGAGAGAATACACTGTACTCCTATTTTTGCAAAAAATAATTTTCGAACATTAGCTTAAGTTTTTTTTTATTTATATTTCATGTTCTTTGTATATTGTTTTTTTTTTTTTAATTTTTGTATATTTTTTATTTAATTAAGAAAAATGTTTCTTTTTTTTATTTTTTTATATTTTTTTTATTTTTTTTTATTTTTTTTTTTTATTTTTATTTTTTTTTAATTTTTTTATTATTTTTTATTTTTTTTTTAATTTTTATTTTTTTTTTAATTTTTCTTTTAATTTTTTTTAATTTTTTTTTCATTTTTTTAATTTTTTTTTAATATTTTTTTTTACATTTTCTTTGAGATATTCGTCTGTTTTTTGAATCATGTGCATGTCTGTTAAATCGGAAAAATAAATGGAAAATATTATTCATGCCTCTTCACGCGAAACCGGAGCTAAGAAAAATCACTTTTTAACATGAATTCCTTATGCAAAATTTTCAAAGGCTTGTACATCCTGAAATAGTAACTCAAATAATGTGTTTGTGTGTGTGTGGGAAAAAACTATTGAAGTGATTTGTCTTTCAGGCAAACTACTCGTAGCAACGCATATTTGATGCCTGATGTCAGCAGAACGTATTTTAATGTTCGGCTACCGCACTTTGAGAACTATGTGTCAATTCCTTTCTGACGGGCCATCACTTGATATACAGGCAAACCACAATCATTAAAATTAATACAAAATTCCTGAGTAATGTCAGACACTGTGTCAAAGCAAAAAGCATTAAAGACTCGAGAAACTAAAAAGATTCTAGTGGTGGTCCCCCTGGTCGTCGACGAACACATTAAGATTCCATCTATTTATTTTTACATTTCGTATCTCCAATGCGCTAACAAATGATTTCGTCTTGATGAATAACATCTGTTTCAGACCTCGCTGGTGTGCTTCTTCTTTCCCTGACTATTAATTATAATTTTTTCTTTTTTTCATCTCGAATTACCTTTGGCTCGGATGAAAATTAAAAAAAAAAAAAAAAAACGCAACGACAGATTGACACATTTGCCCACTGATATATAAGTAGCATCTACCTATCTATGAAAAATAAATAAATAAATCAATCATAGATACAAATATTTGTAGCTCGTTTTCTGTATTATGAAGATACACACTACACTTGTGTTTACCAACATGCACACAAACGCAGCGATGCCTTTCAATTTGCAAAAATACAAATAAAGCTTAATTTAATGCCAATTGCAGTTGAATTTATTATCTTCGTTTTTTTTATTTAACAATCACCCGTATTTGCAGAACAAGCACAATTATTATTATTTTTGTGTTTAAAATTGCAATGAAATTCAATTGAAAAAAAATTTAATGGAAAATTAAAAAACCGACAGGTATCCACCGCATGCACGAAATGTATATATGAAGTTTGTGCAATTATGTTGAATTTAGAAATTTAGATTGATTTCAAATGCAAGTGGACAGAAAAAAAAAATAACACGAAAAAAAGAAAATGTTAAATGTGCCGACACCATCGTGTTGTGTATCGAATTTCCACAAATGGTTCCAAGTAATGCGAAACGAGTGTGCATTTGTTGGGCGCTTTGAGTTCAAGCCTCTCAATTGATTCCAATTTCAAGTGCAGCCAGGCATTTAAAGTTATTTTTAATGAGCGAAACATAAAAACACAATCCGAACAGAACACAACACTGTGTCATGCAGTAAGGTTGACAAGTTGCAATAAAACGCACGACTGGGTCGATCTTGTTTCGATTTTTCTTAGATTGAAGATGGAGGGTGTTTCCATTGTTACGAATGTGACACTGATACTCGTTAGAACGCATGATATTCGATATACAAAATTAATTGATAAATTTAAAAAAATACGTGGAAGTGACTTGAGAAAATGGGATGTCTAATGCCCATTTTATCTAAAACAATATTGCTTGATGAAAATGGGGGCATTTATAAACCTGAGCACCTGCTCAAAGCATTTACCCCATATGGGAAATTCTCTTGAAAATGCAAGTTATTCAGAATTGTGTTAAATCGAGTATTAAACAGTTTTAAGTGTTTTCTGCATTGAATTAACCAATTTTTCTGTGCAAGTTTATGATAACAGTTATTGGAAAGACCAACTTTCCTCGCACTTTCTTTTAAATTATCTTTAAGAATATTGAGATAAACACGTTGATTCCTTGTATTTTCTATTAACACAATATTTCAAACTCCAGATGCAGCCATACAGCCCCATCATACCATCACTCCTCCACCACGGTGTTTTACTGTCTTAAAAGTTATACTTAGACTCGTCTGAAAAAATTACTTTGCGCCAGAAGTAAGGAGTTTCATTAACATACCTTTTTGCGAATGCAATCCTCTTTTTCCTATTCACCTCACTGATTGATGGCTTCCTTCTAGTCACACGAGACTTAAAACCGGGTTCAACGATGCCTCTTCCGACAGTTTCAGGATGAACTTTGTTTTCGTGATCTTTTTCAAGCTCATCACTTATCTTGCTCTCACTAATGAATGGATCTTAGACTACCAAGTGCTTGATTTTCGTCCTATCTCTTGAAGTGAGTTTTGATGGACGTCCAGATGCTTTATAATATTTTGAATAGTGAAAAGGCTTCTAGAAATAATTTTCGATATTTCAGAGTAAAATTTGTTTTGATTTTGATGAAGATCAATAACTAGACGTCTTTCTTCTCCGGTAAGCTACTTTAATTAATCACAAAACATAACAAATCTAACTCAAACAATTTATCTACACAAACTGCATATCTATCTTTAGAATGTGAAACAAAAAATTTACCGTTGCGTGGTTGTTTAAAAATGCATAGGAGGAGTACCCGGTGTACCATGACTTTTATTGGAAGAAAATTCCTGTGTTTACTTTAATTGCCTCCTGTTAAATCAATTAGCTTTCAAGCCTTAAAATAATAATTATACAAAAAATAGATTTAAAATTCAGACCAAGTCACTTCAAAATTTTGCCAATCAAAAAAATAGTACCGTATCCAAATCCGATCTAACAAAATGAAAATTGCACCGTTTTTAATTAATATTGGGTATTTATTTTTTAATTTGTTAAATTTGTGGTTCAAATTATTTTTTTTTTGTAGCATGTCCTTTATTTTCTATAACAGCTGTACAGGAATCGATTCCCAGCAATTTTTAACGGTAGATCAGAGTTCTTTATCGTTACTTGGCCTGCACCGAGACACTTTCGCCTTTAAGTAAGCCCAAACATTTTGAATTGGGCTTAAGTCTGGCGACTGTGCAGGCCATTCCATGAAATCTACAATGTTATCCAGAAACCATTTCTTGGTTAGTTTGCTGCTATGCTTCGGGTCTCTGTCCTGTTGAAAGACTCACTCCAACGGCATCTCCTCAGAGGCGTACGGGTCATTTAGCGTAATATGAAAAACTGCCCTAGATCATTATACTAGATCCTCCATGTTAATTAATTTTTCATGTGTATTTGGGGTTGAGTTTGGAGCCTTCTAACGTATGAATATTTAATGTGCTGCATATAACGATATAGTAAAGTAATAAACGACAAATACATATGTATGTCCCACAAATATTTTAATCGTTGAAAATATAGCAAGTTACACTTCAGTGCTATTTTTTTTTACTGCAACTGTAGGATCTATTTGGCTAGTTATGCATTCGTAAAAAAAATCGAACTCGATTTTTTGAACAGACTTAATATCACGATGAGAGGTAAGACGAAAAAAGTTGGTCTGGCAAATCTCTATTTCAGATTTCGTGTGACCTTCTTTCTTTAAAATTAAAGACCCCTAGCCTAAAGGTCTCTTCTGATTATTTTCCACTTTTCATACTAAATTTCAGCAATTAAAATTGAAGCAATTTAACTAAGAACTTTATCAAAACTCATAACTTTTTAACTTAGTTTTTAAAAGTGAAGAATATGTGTTGAAAATGTATTAAATTTGCAACGGAAACAATATGTGCACCTTGTGTGCCATTTAACTTACATTTCACTTTTTTATAAAATAATTTCTAGAGTAGTGGTGTCCCGTTATTTTATACTCAAAATCCAGTTACTAAATATTCAGAATCTACAACAAAAATTGTCTTATAGTACCGGATTTCAAAATGCACTTATGATGTTTTAAGGCTTAGAAAGAATTTTTAACAGAAGTGTGCTATTTATTTTATCGCCACTGTATGTTCTTCAATCCTGGTAGTTAAGGGTCTTCGGTGATTCCCTAGAGGGGAAATTGAAAAATTAACGGTACCCCCCATACACCCGTATTGCAAAATCTTATTTATCTCGAAAACGGCTCTAACGATTTTGATAAAAATAAAATGCACGACTGGGTCGCACGAACTTGCTCTTATGTAACAGACTAGGAATTTTAAAAACAAATGTTATTAGTGAAAACTGTTCATAAGGATCAAATTATTTTTTTAAATTCTTTTAGTAGTAAGAGACAAAAACATAATGCTATCCAAATATTATTATATTAAAAATTGTCTATCATTGCTTCTTAAGCCTGTATTCTTAAATATATTTTAAATGGTTCTCTTTTATGTTTATTTTTGTACCTATTTCTGAATATAAAAATATAAAAACTACTGTTGATTGCTTGTTCATTATATTTCTGTTATAAAAGCTTTAAACTACACCTTTGGTTTCTTTTTTCTTTTAAGAATAATTTTATTTTAAATTTGTTTTAAATTAAACTTTGTAATCTTCTTATGTAGAATAATAATTTATAGATAAGCGGCAGACGGCTCATAGGCCATGCTTTAATTTCTTTATTAAAATTGTATTTATGTATATTTTTAAGAACAATCAATAAAGATTCTAATCTAATCTAATCTAATCTCTATCCAAATATGAATTTATGCAAGAACAAAAATTATAAGTCGTTGTAGTGGTTTCTTCAAAAAAGCTTTTATGTACAAACTTTTTAAAAGCTTTTTAAGAAAAAATTTTGGTACGCCAATTTAAAGTTTTTATTATTGTTCGAATAAAAATAAAATTTACAAAAAAAAATATTGAGCCGTTTCTGAGATATCGAATTTTCAAAAAAAAAAAAAAAGAACAAAATAGATTTTTTTTTTTCAAAAATTCAAAAAATATTTATTTTAAAGTTTTGAAATGCAATGTGTTTTAGACTTTTTAGAAGCTTCTCTATAAAAATTTTCATTAATATCCGTTATGTGGATAATGAGAAGTTCAAAATTCGAAAAAATGGTTCTATGGTAGATACAAGCTGTAATATCTTAATTTCAATTTTTTTTTGTTAAATTAAAGATCGTAAAAATTAACTGAAAGAAAAAAATTTTATCAAAATTCTAGGTGCCGTTTTCGAGAAAAATACGATTTTTGAAAAGCATTTTTTTTAATTTTTTAGCATTTGTATGGTAGGTACCTTTATTTTTAGGTAAAATACATTTTTTTTTTCACATCTTGTAGGTTATATTGAGAAACTTTTATTTATCAAGTTTAAAAAAAATCTAGCAAGGGGTTTTCGAAATATGTATTGAGTTTTGAAAAAAAATTTTGAAGTTTTTTTTTTAAAAATCCGAAAAATTTTTTTTTTGAAAATTCGAGTACACAATTCTATTCAGGTTTTCGGGGAGCCTTAAAAAAAAATGATCAAAATCGGTTGTACCGTTTTTGAGAAAATCAAAAACAAAAAAAAATGGTTCCATGGAGGGTACCCTCAATAACCATTTTTCTGAAAATTTTTTTTCAACAAATACCTAGCTTTAATTAAATTAAATTTTTTTGTGTTTTTATTTTTAAAATCTGTCGAACAGTTTTTAAAAAAAAAAAATGTTTATAAAATTTCGAAAAAAATTCGTATGGCAGGTACCGTTATTTTTGGTCTTAAAAAATCAAATAAAAAAACATCCGGGGGGGAAAAATTAAAACCCTTATCTACCAAGTTTGTAGAAAATCGGCCGAGCCGTTTAGCTGCAATCGAACGGACAGACAGACAGACAGAATTGCGAGACCCACTTTTTTAGTCTTCGCTATCATCGTAATGTCAACTTTGATCAAAATCTCGAGTTCGATTTTTTTTCCGAATGCATAACTTGCCTTATAGTACCTATAAGTCGCAAGTAAAAAATTGGGTGTGATATTATGGATATAGACTACATTTTGGTAAAAAAAAATTTGGGGCAAAATGTTATTAATGGTATCTGTCATAGAACCGTTTTTTTGATTTTTCGACTTTCTCATTAATGGCTCTAACGATTTTAACAAAAAATTTTCGCCAGGAGCCCCCTTAAGTTTAAAATAATATTGTATATAAAAATATTCGAAAAAAATATTTTTTTTTGTTTTTTGAAAACAAAAAATTACAATTTATTTTTTGAAAAATCAATATCTTGAAAACTTGTGAACGATTATTTTTTTAAATTATTTCCTAAAATCTACATTACTAAGCACTTGAAATTGCCAACCCAAATATTGTTCTAGAAAAAATTGAAAGAAATTTGTTATATTAAAAATTACTTTAATAAAACGATTTTTAAACTTTATTTGCGTAAATTCATACTTTTTTGTAAATAAGACTGCAATTCTATGCATTTGAACATTTTTATTTCATTAAATCCATGTTTTATATTTATAAAATGTATTTTAAATTCCAAAGTACTTTTACATAAGAGCAAGTTCGTGCGATTCAGTCGTGCATTTGATTTTATTTAAGTAAGCAGTTGATCCTAAGATTAACTGCAACTTTAACGAATTTCGTTTATGAAACTGTGTACTGTTTAAACTTGTTATCAGAAAAGGTACTAAAACCATTTCCTGTTATGTTATTTTTTTAATTCCACAATTGCAAACAAAAGCAATCTCACAAACTCGATTTGCTAATTTTTAATTGTTCAAGTCATCTCGATATCTACTATATGATAGTATAGGTATGTTTGTAGGTACTTAAAAAAAAGTCTAAATAAACTTTTCCTCCAAAGACCGTGTTTTGTTGATTTTTGCGGTCGTGAGGATTGCGCTTTGTTGCCAGATTATTCATGGCGAATTTCTTCACGTTACTACGCATCGCAACAACCACAAAATTTACCCACAAATCAAAACATGCAATTTTAAATTAATTTAATGACACTCGAAAATAAATGTCCATAATACGTACATGGATAAAATGTTTACTGATTAACCTCATATATGTAAATAAAAACACATTAAAAATTCAATGTGTTTTCAAATAAAAAAATATTCAAAAACAGAGAACAAATTGTTAATTGCTTCTATACCTACCCATACCCATTTCAAAATCTTACCTCACTAAAATGCTTTAAAAAACAAAAAAAAAAAATAAAAAAAAGTCTTTCAATTGAAGCTCCGTAAAATAGATAAAACAACATCTACAGAAATATCACAAATCATCGAAAACACATACGTACAGTGGCGCGCAAAAAAATGCAGACAGAGTCGTCCGCCAATATAAAGAAGGAAGGACGAAGTTTCAGAGAGAGAAAAAAAATTCCTTTGCCAAGAAAATGCGTACAGAACTGAAGGTACACGCAATAAATAGATATTTAGCAGATACAACAAACAAACAGAAAAGATACATCAACCAGATATATATTTAGATGCATTTAAATCTAGTTCGATGCAAGCTGTTGGTTTGTTGTTTATTTAATTTTATAAAACAAATAAAATTTAAAAAATTGCTTAAGAAACAAACATTTACATTGAAAATTCATAAAAATATAAAAAACACGGATACAAACAAATCCAGGCATATTCTGTGTATGGAATTTCAATCGAGAAGAAGAAAAACAAATCTGTTCCCTTTGCTGCTCCTATACTCCCCAAAAACCCGCATAATAACATCGGAATGGGATCAGGATGCAAAAATTCAAGATACGCGCTATAAATAAGCAGCTTTCGATTGGCATGGTCGGCCAAGAATCAGCCCAAACACTGCACGAGTATGCTCTGTGTAAATTTTCTTCGACTCACTTGGAGACACATTTTTGCTTTCCCGATTCTAATTTAAAAGCCATCACAAGCTTGAGATAGGCGTATACATGGGAGTACGGGTAGACGAACGAACATACACACCGTGAGATACATGAAAATTATTATTTCAGTTCGGTCGGTTTGGGGGGTTGATTGATGGTTTCGCCATAGATGTCAGTCACGATATGACGTAGAAAGAACTTTGATGACTTCTGGCAGATACGATATATTTTTTTTTGCTCGAATGGAACACGAAAAATTAGTTTATTTTCACTTTTCCTTCGGAAAGAGTGGATGGAATTGGAGCCAGAGCGACGTTGAACGGGGACTCGATGTTTTAGCTCTCTGATGGAGTCTTGAGTTGTATCAGTGTGTCATGACTAAGTGAGCTAAATAAGACCAAGACGACGACGACGACTACTATTGCCGCTAACATATCGTTTTATGTTGAGAAAATCGATGAAAGATTGGCCGGCAGCGTTCCCTCACGCGGTATACGAGCAGAGATACAGAAAAACTATCTGACAGATACAATCTAAAAATGAAGACGAATGTGAACTGAAACTATTTTATGCACGCAGATTGCTGGCGATGATGTTGATGGGCGATGATATTTTAGTTGACAATAGATTGAACGTTAGTTTACACGATGTGTCATTAGTAATTTATTTACGGAGTGAGAGGCGTTATGCAAATAAATTATGTGTCGTTATGTTTTTTTATAAAGTCCGCCACGGATTTATGTGGGATTTTTTTTTTTTTTTTTTTTTTTTTAATTTGAAGAAATTCTTCACACCCGTTGGTCGATGATAATAATTTAAAATATTTAAATGAATGAAGATCTTTTAACATTTAAATGGATTTACAGAGAGATAAAAATGATTTAAATGTTCTTGGATTATGTTTAATTGGAATAGGTATAATAAATAATACAAGTAGAATAAAGAGTTCTTATGGAGTTGTACTTTTGCAACATTTTTATTTAATATGCGACTTATAAAAAAATATAACAAACATATTTGTTGAATTCAATGGATTTTGAAACTGTTTAAAGGAGGAGCTGCCGTCTTGGTAACACATTTTGCACTTATTTAGTAACTACTTCTTCCAGCTTGTGTCCCCGCCTCAACTCGCTTATTTTTTAGTAGATCATTATGCCCTATTCCATCGACGTCTGTACAAAATTTCATTAAAATTATTAGTGTTGTTGCAATAAACAGAATTAAAGCCAGAGACTGTTTTTTTTAACGCAGGACAAATGCTTACATACTCGTATTATTTGAATTTTTAAGAGTTTAATTATTTAACAAGTCTGTTTTGATCAACTTTGACTAGGAACACTCTTGACATTTTTTTGTCATTGCGACTTCTAAGACAGGGTCACATCTTAACATGATTTTTTTTTGTTTTCCATGTACATTCACATTGAAAATCAGTGTTCATTTTTTCGCCCCTTTAGTTGTAGAGCTAAACAAAAATTCAATTTCCCCTCTAGGGAATCACCGAAGACCTTTAAGTACCGACTTTGAAGAAATTAGGTTCAGTGACTCTTAGGCTCTAGATCGAGGTACAGACATACAGACTTACAGACAGACTGACGGAATTGTCGGACCCACTTTATTCGTCTTCGCTATCATCGTAATGTCAACTTTGATCAAAATCTCGAGTTCGACTTTTTTTACGAATTAATAACTATGAATCTCAAGAAAAAATTAATTTTATGGTTATGAACATTTTTCTCTAGTAACATTCATTTTCTAAAGTTTTTATGCCCGATTTCACGAGGGACTTCTTAACAATTACTAAGCTTCTAAACCTTCAAATAGGATTCTTTGGTTTCACTAAGCACTTTTAAATCAAACAAGCAAGTTTTAAGACCAAAAATAACGGTACCTGCCATACGAATTTTTTTTCGAAATATCATAAATATTTTTTTTTTCTCAAAAACTGTCCCACGGATTTTTTTTTTATAAACAAATCATAAAATTTCATTTAGTCAAAGCTAGGTAATGGTTGAAAAAATTTGTCCAAAAAATGGTTATTTTTGGTAGCCCCCTTGGAAGCATTTGTCTTGTTTTTGATTTTCTCGAAAACGGTACAGCCGATTTTAATAATTTTTGTTATGCTGAAGCTCTCCCAAAGTTTGAATATTATTGCACATTAAAATTTTCAGGTTTTATTTTTGGGTTTTTAAAAATATTTTCGAAATATTAGAAACTGAATATTTCGAAAACTCCATTCTCGATTTTTTTTTTCAAACTTGATAAATAAAAGTTAGAAAATGGTTTTCGAAAATAGTATATTTCTAGAAAACGTCTCCGAGAATTTTAATAGTTTTTTTTTTATTTCGATTTTTTACGCTCTATAATTTAATAAAAAAAAAATTGAAATTAAGATATTACTGACTATACCTACCATGGAACCATTTTTTCGAATTTCTCATTATCGGCTGAACGGATTTTAATGAAATTTTCATTGGAGAAGCTTCTAAAAAGTTTTAAAAACATTGCATTTCAAGACTTTAAAAAAAAATATTTTTTGAATAAAAAAAAGAAAATCTATTTTTTATTTGAAAATTCGACATCTTAAAAACGGCTCAATATTTTTCTTGGAAATTTCTTTTTTATTCGTAAAATAATAAAAAACTTTCAGTTAATTTTGAGTTTTTCAGATAGTATTAAAAAACTTTTAGCTGTCAAGTTTTAAAAAAATTTGAGCGTGGGGTTTTTGAAAAATTAATTTTTGAAAAAATAAAAAAAAATTAATTTTTTTTTTGGAAATTTAAATGCATAATTCTATCTAAATTTTTGGGGAGCCTTAGCATAAAAAAAATTTCCAAATTGCTTGTACCGTTTTTGAGAAAATGAAAATAAAGAAATTGTTCCTTCCGGGGACCATTAATACCCATTTTAAATAATGTGGAAGAGTTTTTGAGGATAAAATATTTTATACAATTAAAAAAAAAAAAAGAAGAAAATTAGCATTTATAGCAGGCTTATCATTATTTTTGGTTTAAAAAAGAAAATCCACGTCTTAATCGTACGTATTTGTTTTTGTGTAAAAATACTTTGAAATTTAAAAACTTCTTATAAATAAATAGAAAACATGGTTTTAATAAGAGTAAAATGTTCAAATGCATAATATTGCCGTCTGATTGCCAGAAAATCATGAATTTTTGCAAACAAAATCTAAAAATTTGTTTCATTAATAAATTAAATTTCTATATAAGAAATCTTCTTAAAAAAATGTTAAAAGAAGAGGCGTAAATTCTAAGCATTTAATACCTAATTTACATTTTAAGAATTATGTTTTTTTTTTTTTTTTTTTCAAAATTCCAAAAAACATTTTTTCGAGAATTTCTATATACAAATGTTTTTAATTTAAAGAAGCTCCTATATACAAAATTTGGTGTAAATAGTTAGAGCCGTTAATGAGAGCCGAAAATAAAAAAAAAACAGTTCTATAACATATGACCTTTGTAGCATTTTTTTCTAAAAACAATATTTCTTAACAAAATCGTTAAAACCTTTTTCGAGATAATTTTGTAAAGATTTTGCATAACGACTGTATGGCAGGTACCGTTAGCTTTGGAGCCAAAACAAATTTTAAGACCGAAGACCTAAAGTACCGAGTTTAAAGGAACAGGCAGATCAAAACTTTGATCAATATCTCGAGTTCGCTACTAAAAACATGTGGGGGAAAAATTTAAAACTGTTATCTACCAAGTTTAAAAAAAAATGGGCGAGTCACTTAGGCTGTACTCGAACAGAATTGCAAGATCAACTTTTGTCCTCTGCCTCATCGTATCATGTCTGATAAAAATCTCCAATTCGACTTTTTTTCACCAATTTACAAGCTTGCCATATAGTTGCTATGTATCTTAAGTGGAAAACTGTAAAAAATTTAACTCAGCAATTCAGAAACCGCAACCTCGTACAAGGCTTAGGTTTGAAGATTTAGCCACCCAAAGACATTGAATATGTAAAGGATTTTTTTCCATCACTTGCTATATGATATATAGTGTCGTTAAAAACTTAAAAATGTGGGGTACCAAAATTTTGTCTTCAAAATAAAAAAATTATTTAAAAAAAAATGCCACAATGTTTTTAATTTTAATACTCCTGTTAAGGGCTTTTAAAAAACTCTTTCCTGAAGTGACAGTCAACCAAATTTTCGTTATTAGAATAAGGAATAAAAAATAGTTGATTTTATGAATAGACTGATCTCGTTTTGCAAGACTTGGGGCTTAATTGTCAATACCATATTAAAACCAAAGAATTCAGGTACAGTGAAGGAAATTCCAATAAAAACACATGGTTTTTACGCATTTTTTGTTTGCTGCATGCAACTTAGCCATACATTTTTATGAAATAAGAAAATGTACTTAAAGTTGTTAAGAAAAATAAAAATTTACTCACTTTTAATAAAAATAAATAAAAATTATTAACAAAAAACAAAAATTAATAAGAAAAAAGGGGGAAATTCCCATAATGTTTTTTTAAAAATAACTGTGAATTAGTGATCAGATATTTGTAATTAATTAAATCAATATTTTGTAGAGCCACCAGTTGCTTTTACGACCGATATCATTCGCCTCGGCATTGATTCCACAAGCTTTTCCAGTTCCGCGGTTGTAATCGCGCCCCATTGTTCAATTATTGCGTCTCGAAGCTCTTGAAAGTTGTTAAATTGGCGCCCGTTGGCATAAACATGCCTGGCTAGTATTCCCCAGAGATTTTCTATGGGATTAAAATCGGGACTTCGAGACGGCCAATCGAGCAATGTTATTTGTTTCTCCCCAAACCAGTCTCTTATCCTTCGAGAGACGTGGATAGGAGCGTTTTCCTGCTGCAATGTGAAGTCAGTTCCGCACAACTCTTCAACTCTCTCAACCATAACTTCTTCTAACAACTCAGCATAACTTTCTGAGTTCATCCTTCCAGGCACAAATGCAATTTCTGTCTTTCTATTTGCAGAAAAAGCTACCCAAACCATTACGCTGCCGTCACCGAAGTTTCGACTCATTATCTGAATCATCCAAATTGAACTTTTTTTCATATCTAAACACAACTTTTCTCCACTCTTCGGTCCAGCTTATGTGACTTTCAGCAAAATGCACCCTTGCTGACTTAGGAGCTGCATCTAAAGGTGGCTTCTTGGACCTTTTTTGTGTAAAAAAGGTTGGAGTTGGCTTTTAAAATTTGTCTAACGCGTCGGGTTGAAACAGGCAAGTCAAGTTTCGCCTTAATTTGTGAAGCAAACAGCTTGTTTCTAATGGCTTCACGCGATATCATTAGAACTTGACGCGTTGTAAGGTTTTTATTTTGCGCGTGGTTGGAAATTTTTCTATAACT
Organism: Chrysotoxum bicinctum; assembly: GCA_911387755.1. Classification (NCBI taxonomy): domain Eukaryota; kingdom Metazoa; phylum Arthropoda; class Insecta; order Diptera; family Syrphidae; genus Chrysotoxum; species Chrysotoxum bicinctum. The sequence continues at coordinate 71,873,194 of OU426990.1, read as the reverse complement.
TTCACCTAACCTTAAAAAGTTATGAATAACTGTATTGGATCTCCCTATTTTTCTAGCAATTTCACGATCAGAAAGGCCACAATCTTTGTATGCAGTGATTTTTTACCTTTCCTCTGCACTTAAAATTCTTCCACGCGGCATGATGAGATTCTGTAAATAAAAAATCTGCTTAAACATTTTTAAAGGCACACAAAATTATTTCCTACCCCATTCAATCAAAAATTCAAACAACTTTATGAAATAAACACTTTTAATAAGACTGTTTTTATACGAATTTCCGCCTTTAAATTTCACATTTTAGATTTTATTTCACAAACAAAGACGAATAATGTTCCAAGGTGATAAAAAAAAGGTTGAAAAAATAACGGTTGCCTTCATATTGGTTTGACAGATCATTTTGGATCCAAAAATAAAAAGTGCTGCCAAGTTTGCAGTCGGGGCAATGAGTTAGTGGTATAGAAAGTTACAGTGTTTTTATGGGAATTTCCTCTACTGTATCTAGGAGTTTAACTTACATATAACATGATAATTTCCCAAGCATGCTAAAGATAAAACCGCTGAAGCCAAACTAGTATTAAACCTAATGTGCTCCAAATTCTTTTCATACCAAAAAGTTCATCTGGTATCCAAATATCGTGTTTTCCACGCCACAGTCAACACATGCATGTGCTATGATGCATAGGTTTTTGGATATTTGACACTCGAGAAGTTTGAAGCCATTCAAAGACAATTCTTCAAACGTTTATTCACATTAACAAACTCAACACCTAATTATGCAATATATGTAGGGTTAAGTGTAACGCCGATACGTATCCAAAATCTTTAAAACAACTCGGATTGTATAATTAAAGTGCTGAACCGAAACGAACACAGTCTTTACAAATCTTTCATGCTAAGAAAACTACATACTAACGCTTCCGCTTTTAAGGAATGGAACTTGCTATAAAATACAACAATTATCTATTTATCTATCTAGTTGATTCGATTGATATCAAAAAATATTAAAATTCATCAACCACATCAGCGAGGAAGCTTAAATAAAATTCTCTCAAAGGCAGAAACTCTTCCAAGAAATAGGTTTTTTTTTTTTGTTCGTATTAAGCCATTTGCGGCTATGATCATGCTAAGCTAGGTGCCCATGAAGTGAATCATATTACCACCGCAAATACTTCATTAAGATAGGGTTTTATATTTCCGACTCGTGCAGGTGGCTTCGCATAAATACATGACTCTCCATTGATTGTGACATTTAACTCATCCGATACTATCCGTGTGTCTTTGGTTTCCAACAAATGTTTGCCTCGTTGAATCGCTGCCGCTGGCGACCTTGGATAGTGCTTGATGGAATTTATGGAAATCTTCAACTTAAACTTTTTTTTTTGTTAGATTTTTTTCTCTCTAAAAAAAACAGTATTTATCCAGTCAATGGTAGAATGCATGTAATGTGTTTTACACCTTTTCAAAATATCTAACAGGTGCTTATTGCAATCAAGAAGTATATTCAAAACTTGTTGCTCAGCACTTTTACGAATGGAATTGAATTTTGTACAAGAATTGTGGAGAATGAATTTAAAGAAGCACATTTAAGCACTTTATTTGACGTTTTGTTCTTTTAGTTTCCCCTTGTTTCTAATTTTTTTTTTCTTGTATTTTCTGAGCCTGTTCCGTTTGAGTACTCCCCTACTTCGTACTTAATTTGAGAATTTTTATCTCAAATCTACACAACTATTAAAAAGCTATTTTGAAATTACCACCCTCGCAAATTCAACATTGTCAAACAAAGAAGGCACAAACACTCAACCTTGGGGTAGTCTATTATCATTTTAACACAATCGATGGTAATTTAAGCCGCTTTTAGAAAACTTCCTAAATTTGCATAAAATGCCATTAGCCAGCCAGTCTTTGGGTCAGAGCTAATTAAAGTTTTTTTTTTTTTTAATCTCAAAACAAATCATCTCTATCTCCTTCTCTAATTTTTAAATTAAAGTTGCTAATGCAAAAATTGAACAGAAAAGATTTTCATCTCTTTCGAAAACCAGCTGCTGAAGATGTTGTGTGGCAGTGAGAGTGGTAGGGTATCTCATCTCGCTCTCGAAGACGACAATAAAACAACAGAAGATTGTTTTCTCCTACTTCGAATTCACGATCTAATTCCGTCTAAAAATCGCACGAATGGCACAGAAGCTATTATCTTTGTATCTTCATGTTTAAACCCCTCATTTATTCAGACTTGAAAGCGAGTAAAAATACACACCAAAAAAAAAAAAGAAGAAAATACAAAATGGTCTCTATTTTTTGCTTCGATTTTTCCACTGTTGTACATTTTGTTTTGAGGGGGCTTTAATCTCTGTACTATGCTCTCGTATAGTGTAGCGACTATGTCCCTTATCCCGGGAGATGAGTTGGCAGAGGTGGGTCTGGCTGCTGCGGCTATGTTGGCCGCATCCTCGTGGTGATGGGTTTTCCGTTCTGTAAAGCAATCTAGAACCGAATAAAAATCTTTGCCAAAAAACAATTTACATTCTATTGTTATCGACTACGACTACGACGACGAATATGACGATGATGGCGCGCAGAGCTCTGTAAATAGTATCTTTTTTCTTTTCATTTTTTTTTTGTCGTTGCATCTTCCCTCTGGGCATTTTTACCGCGCAACATCCCCAGAGTCTGCCGATGAACTCGCTGTATTTTTTGTGTTGTCTTTTTTGGTTCTGTGCACAAAAGATATCGGTAGGCATTTAGACATTTTTTGTATTTTTGGCAAAATTGAATTTTCCACAATTAAATCCGTTTACATATTTTGGCAAAAGGCGAGTCATTTTGCATTTCCATTATCGTATTGCACATAATTTCTGCCAACTTGTAGACTTGGAAGATACAAACATAAAATCAGAAAGCAACATATAGATAGGGCTTGGGTCTTCGATGGCTTTCATACCAAATTTTCTTTCCATCTAAAAAAAAAACATATCTTCAACGGGATTGGATGCGGGTAGATGAAATTTTGTTCTGTCCGTGGATGGTGGGATTATTGCAAGCAATCGCCCACAAGCAGAGGAAGAGAAAGATTATGGATCGAGGGTGCCAGCGTGGAAACATGTGGCACGCACAGAGTTGTATCTGTGATTTTAGATAATGTACACTTTAAAGAGGGATTAATGCCCAGTTGCACCAATTGGTAATGGAAACGAATATTTTAGTAGTTTTAAAGTTATAAAGAATTCATTAAGTCCAAAGTTGGCTGATATATTTTCAATCGGCTCCTTAATAGGTGTCGTAACCGAACACTGTCTATTAGGTAAATATTCAATGAGACTCGGAGTGTTCTCAAACGATTTTTACAGAACCTGTCTGTAGAGGAAGAGGAAAAATCGGTTCCTCATCTTCTCTGTAGATGTACTGCTATATCTTAAAGACGTAGGCTCCATCTAGAAGAGATCTTCTAAAATGAGCTTAGACACCTGGCAAATATATACACTAGTACTCTTGCACCCCGCTTCGAAGAGATCTCTAAGGTTAAACCAGTAGGAAGAAAGTCTACTTGATTGATGTGGTATCACAGTAGACCAACTTAAAGTCTAAGTGTGTCAAGCATTCACGCTGACAGCCACGTGTACTTAACCTAACCTTACCTACATTAGGTAGGTTTGCAACGTTCATCATAAATTGTCAAATTTTCTACAACTTCTTCCCCTTATTAGAGTCCTTTCCCTTTTAGTAAAATTGGACAAATCTTCGAATACGTACTCAAGAATTAATAGTTCTTGCTGTTGATAAGTGACTTTTAGCAATCAAGTACTCCCCAGTTTGACTTTCTTTCCGATGAACTATTGTGGGCAGATATACCATTCTTCGAAAAAGTTGCTTTAGGTTATTTCTTTTAATTTCTGTCCAAATATTAACGTTCGGACCGACCGTTTATGTCTTAAAACGTGTTTATGTCAAAAAACAGCTGAACCATATCAGAATGTCCGACATTTTGTGGGCTGTGTAGGGCAATGTCATGCCGCACTGACCACTAACATACTGTTATAATTTGTCAACCATTAACCGAAGTATAAGGCTTCGGCCACGCACTGAGCGATTGAGCGACGTCGCTTAAAACATTCACAAGTCGCTCAGGGCTTATGTGGCCACCTCCATACAATTTAATGTATTTTAATTTCTTACTTGCGAACAAAGTTGACATTACGATGATAGCGAAGACTAAAAAAGTGGGTCTCGCAATTCTGTCTGTCTGTCTGTTTGTCTGTCTGTTCGACTACAGCTAAACGGCGCGGCCGATTTTCTTCAAACTTGGTAGATATGGGTTTTAATTTCTTACCCCCGGATGTTTTTTCCTTTTTTTTTAAGACCACAAATAACGGTACCTACCATTCGACTTTTTTCGAAATTTTATAAATATTTTTTCTCAAAAACTGTCCCACAGATTTAAAAAAAAAATCAGAAAAGTTCATGTAGTTAAACCCCAAAAAATTATTATTTTTGCATTTCAAAACTTTAAGAAAAATATTTTTGTTTGAATTTTGAAAAAAAAAATCAATTTTTTTTTTTGGAAAGTTCAATATCTAGAAAACGGCTTATTTTGTTTTTTTTGTAAATTCAATTTTTATTCGAACAATAATGAAAACTTTAAATTGGCGTACCAATTTTTTTTTTAAATGTTTTATAATTTGTTTTATATAAAAGCTTATTTTTTTAAGAAACCACTACAAAGACTTAGAATTTTTGTTCTTGCATAAACCTATATTTGCTTAAACATGGTATCCTATTTTTGCCTCCAACTACTAAAGAAGTTGTTTTAGTCATTTAAAAAATTAATCTTATGCTTATGAACAGTTTTTCTCTAATAACATTCATTTTTGAAATTCTTAGGGCCGTTTTCTTCACTATAGCTCAACTTGAGGCAAACTCTCAAGTTGATCAACTTGAGAGTTGGATTCAACTCGAGAGTTGAAACGCAAGTTGAAATTTCTTTTTCTTCACAATTTTTTTCTCAACTCCCGAGTTGAAAATCTAAAGTTGATCAACTTCTGATTTGAAAAATATCCCTGGGATATTTGTTGTGACAAGTGACAAGCTGTCACTTTCAAAATTAAATTTTAATTTATTCGGTCAATCTAATTGAATTTTTGTGTGATATTTGTGATGAATGATTTTCTCTTCGATCTACATAGGGATAAAAATAAGTTGTTACCAATCGCGAACGGATGTTTGTCATGGATGTTTCCGTTTCCCCAAAGATACATGGTAAATTTGTGTCAGCTAAATCAGCAAATCTGCGAATTTCTGGAGCAGGTTCTATAATTTTCCTTCAATTGCTTTGTTGTGAATAACAGCGCAATCGATGATGATGAGTTTTGCCGTCTCTATTTTCCACCTAATGTCGGAAGCCAACACGGGAAATCTGCTTTTCCAAACGCCATATGAACGCTCAACTCAATCGCGAGTGCCTATTTGCAATTCTTTGTACAAATACTCATCAGCGTTTGTTACAATGGTGATAAAGTGATTTTTGTGATTGGCCACTAGATTAATTTAAAGGGGAACTTAGGTTTTAATTCAAAACTATTACCGTCTCGCGTTGCAAGGAAGTGAATCCTTTATTAATTCTATCAACATCACTGCTGTCGGTTTTGAAAAACGAAAACAATAATTGAAGTCACGGTCGTCCCACTCTTCAACTCCAATGAGCGGCAACATTCACTGCTCGACGAAGTTGAAGTCCAATTTTCCCAAAAAATAATTGCTGCGGAAAATTATGCCAATATTTTTTTGTTGTTGTGAAAACTCAATTAAAAAAACTTTTGAAGCAAAATGCATGTATTTTATTAAAAAAAAAAAACAGTGTTTCATGTCAACTCTCACTTTTTCTCTCTCAACTTCTAGTATTTTCGGAAGTTGAGAAAACCAGAAGTTGATCAACTCGAGAGTTGAGAATCGAAAGTTGAAACTGTCAACTTTGAGTGAAGAAAAACAAAATCACAAGTTGAGAATAAAAATCCTAAAGTTGAGGTCAACTTCTAGTGAAGAAAACGGCCCTTAGTCTATTACATAGGAGCAAGTTCGTGCGAACCAGTCGTGCATTTTGTCATCGCTCAGTTGCTCGTCGCTCAGTGTGTGGCCGAAGCCTTAATCGTAGATACTTATTATTTTTCTCTCCAAAAAACATCTGGGGAAGCACAAAGCATTAGCAGGTGAGGTGAAATGAGTGATTTCTATGTATAGAGTCTTCTTGTTTTTTTTTTTTTTGACGGAAGGTCTTCCTTAGTCCTAAGAAACATCGTCTTACAAGAGTTAATCTAAGTTCGATTTTTTTCGCTTCGTCCTTCATATATGCATACCGTAAGCGAACGCAAGACTTCTTTAAGATAGTCGCTGATGTATAGGCCTAGGCGTTTCGAACTACCTTATCGGGTGTAATATTGAAGCAAATGGATGACTTCGAAGGCTTTAGTAGAATCCCTTCCAAATTTGAAGGAGCGTTGAGTGAGTCTTTTCCAAATTCATCCTGATAAGTCTTAAAAATTAGGCAGAGCTATTAAAGCTGAACATTTCACCATATTTATAATTCTTCTTTGTTCACACTTTGACACTGGATGAACAGCCAGTAAGATCATTAGCAAATGGCTTCCGACACGCTAAATAGGATTTCATTTACGATTTTTAAGAGGCTCTGTAGGTTAGTTCAGAGTAAGCGATAATTTTGTTTGTGATCGAGCAGATGAGACTGAGGTTCAAGCATACTTTTCCCCGATCATGAATGTTCTTTACCAGGTCATCTGTAGCGTATTTTAATAGCTCTCTATAAAGACCATGAGCACCAGCTGCTTTATTCACTCTGGTTGGACGGTTGAAGCTCTTGGTTCCGGTTTTTCGTTGTCAGGATTTAAACTAAATGTCACCACTCCTAAGCAACTGGTTGAAGTAGTCTTTAAAGCTTATAAGGATTGACCTATTAATATGCTTGCAGGTTTAAGGGTGATTCGTTAATTTCGATGCAGATTGTTTCAGTCTGGAAAAAGCGGAAAGGTTTTTATGGTGAGAAGAATTTTTTTTCTGGATCCGCAATCTATTCCTTTCTGATTTAACTTTGTTTGCCTGAGCACATACTCGTATACAGAGTCGAACCATGATTTCTTGGTGGTGGTTCTAAGAAATACTATACTTCAGACTAGGGTTGAGACAATACATATAATGCACCAAGTACTTGAATTTATCGATAGCTACTTATATTGAACACAAATAAGAAAATCAAATCAATTAGGTGACAATTGATAAACTAAACAGTAAAACCTAAATTGGGATGGATCTAATCATGTGCTTTCGGTAACGTGATGCGTATGCCATTATGGCTTCTGAAGACGCTAGGTCTTGGTTCAAATTTTAATCAAGGCAAAAAGTTTTTCGATTAAACTTGAAAGTATAAAGGAGTCTGATGATCGGCTTGGCACCCGTCAAATAGCTATAACTCCAGCAAAAAAAAAAAACACAATTGGTGGTAGTTCATTCAAGTTGTTGTTGTAATATTCAAAAACCATAAATATATGAAAAAACCTTGTAGGCACAACTGCACGTATGTAATCATTCAAAAAGCCCTTCAAGAAAAACAAAAATCAAATCAAATTTTTCAATACTGAGGACTATTTCCTAAAAATACTATTTTTTCTATATGAACTGTTTTTCACTTAATCAATTTCTGGATTTGCTAATTGTTACTACCGCAATTCTTACATTACTCCAGGATTCTTTTAAATACGTTCGAGTTCTAAAAGTATCGCACTAAAACTTTCGATTCCAAAAGTACTTGGTATCTTAACAAAAATATCGAGTAAGGACCCGTATTTACTTGGATCTAATCATCTTTGAATCCGGCGGAATTTTTTAACTTCTTGATATTCCTGCCACTGCTCTTTCAGGTTCATGTCAACAATCGTATAAGTTTTTCGTTTTCAAATCGAGGGACACACGATAGGCTTGGCTGAAGGCGTCACTTCTGATTGTAGTCGATTAACGTTGCATTTCCTCCGCTTTTTTACTGATCGTCTTAGGGTTTGATGGAAATTCGTAACTGCAGCTTGGCATCCACCAGGTAACGACTCGTTATAAGAGGAATACCTTCCGTCAATGACGTGATCGATTTGGTTGCATATTCCAATCTCTTTATTCGATGAGGAGCCATGCAGGCTCCAGCAGCTTGTTGATAACCTGAATCTTGTACATTACAACTCCCAAAAATTCCTCTATGCGTGTTGTCGACAGAAACGGTGGAGAGAAACAATTTTCTCCTAAGTCCGATCGGCAAAATTTAGAAGCACTTTTCATAACAAGAGATTTTTTTGTTTATATTATACGCGCACTCAAGGGGTTATGAATGCCCTTTAATATGAAATATTTAACACAGTACGAGCAATTAGGAAAGTAGGATCAGATTAGAAAGGAGATACCGATGCACTTTGGTTTTGAATATCTGCACATTGAAATAAAAGCGAAATATTGAGCCGGGTAAAGCATTCCACATTCGTGTAGTGCGGCTAAAAAATAGAATCTCTGTACTTGACAGTGCGTCCGAAATTGAGTTTGAGGCTAAACTGATGAGCATTCCTAGAAGTACGGGTATAACAGTTGAATTGTTTAAAGGGAGAAATGTCACTTCTTCGCAAGTGGTAGCATCCCTGAAAAATTTATTTAATTTCGTTTTTATTTTTAAATGGCATCAGCTGGGAAGCGAGACCAAAATCTTCGGCATGACAATCCAATACAACATTATGCCAAGGGGTCTTAAAAACCAGACTCAAATTGTTAAATTTTGCCTTTATATTGATCGTTCCCAATGTCTTAGCCTTTCTCTGAAAACAGATCATTTCAGAATCATTTTTTTCTTCGCTCTTAATTCCTGCGGAGGTAAATCAGATGTCAAAGCACATAGACCCGATGGATTCAACGCTCGTCTTTAATTCATCTTTCTGAAAATTCTGCGCCTTTCAATCTTGAAGTGGATTCAATTCAATTCCTGTTCATCGGAGAATAAAAGCGCTTAGGCAAAAATGGTTTGCTTGAAATTTTAAAAAAGATAAAGCTCAGCTTATTCAGAAAAATCACTTTAGGAGACTAGTCCTTAGAAAATTCGGAATTTCACTGTTGCAAGGTATGAACCGAATCTGATCTTATTCTACCTTAAATGTGGTTTTGCCCTCGCCCGACTCGGATCATTTCAGGCCTAACACTTCTCGAAGTTTGTCGAGTAAAATTACTATTAGTCTGCTAAATTGCGCCCCAATACAAAAATTTAAATAAAATGAATTTGGTGTAACTGAGCATTAGGCTTTTATTATCTATGATTTTCTGTTGGCTTTCATTTTTATTTATTTTATCTTTTTAGAACTACATACGATTACGTATGTATGTACTTATATGTATAGCGATTTTAATGAACGAATTTAATATGTTTTTTGTTTTGTTTTTCATGACTTCGCGGTTGATGTATGGGGTTTAGTTGGTTTATTATTTTTTCTTTCGGGGAATTGATGTTTTGTTACTCATTTCATAATGTCTATACGCAATTATTTTATGTTCATGGAGCAGAAATGTATCTTTTTTTATGTTTCTAGCGCTAATTGATATTATGATAAAATAAACAATTAAAACCATTCGTTATAGAAAAAAAAGTATTTAGGTTGATATATCATTTATGTACTTTCCGAAATTTCATAACTTTGCAAGTTATCTTTTACTACTCACAATTTAAAATGTTATGAAAACTTGAATAGTTTCCAAGGTAGCAAAAAATACTCTCTTTAGTTCGGAACGGAGTTTACCTATTATCACAGACGAAGTGACTATCGATAGTTACACCCATTTATTTATAACTTTCAACCACTTCGCTCATCTGGTCTGGAAGCGACGTGTCGGACAGAAATGGTTTTAAAAACAGATTTTTTGATGAGTTATTTTGTGATGACGGCCACGAATATGCATCGTCCTTACATCACCATATTTTACCGCCTTATCGAACTCTCCTTGTAATATTTCTGTTGCAGTTTCTAGACGCTTTTGATTAACTACTAATGGGTGATTTTTTTGCTATTTTCTTTTTGGCAACACTGGTTATTGACAGCTCACTCACGTTTCGTGTTTTGTGTCACTGTGAAACATCTTCAGTTTGGTCTATAATTTAACCATGAATCGTCTTACAAGCGAACAACAATTGCAAATCATTGAATTTTATTATCAAAATGCGTGCTCTGTTAAGAAAGTTCATGGCGCGCTTCTTCCATTTTTTTGCCAGCTTAAGCGACCTACTGAGGCGGCTATTCGGACTATTGTGACCAAATTTACATTGTTGGACATTAAGCCACCAACACGCTTCCGTACAGTGCGAACTGAGAAAAATAACGCAGCTGTATCGGCCAGTGTTAGTGATGACCGTGAATTGGGCCTCTGTTACTCCACTACGTGGAAAATTTTATGGAAGGATTTAGATGTGAAGCCTTTCAAAATACAGCTGGTACATGAATTGAAGCCGAACGACCTACCACAGCACCGAATTTTTGTTGAATGGGCTATTGAAAAGTTGGCGGAAGATCCACTTTTGTATCGAAAAGTTGTGTTATTTAACGGCTGTAGACAATTTTTTGTGGGGCTATGTTAATGCTCATGTCTATAGCGACAAGCCAGCTACGATTGACGCACTGGAAGCCAACATTGAAGCATTTATTCGTGAGATACCGGCCGAAATGTTAGAAAGAGTATGCCAAAATTGGACTAAGCGGATGGACCATTTGAGGCGCAGTCGCGGCCAACATTTGCATGAAATAATCTTCAAACATTAAATTATATCGATTCAAATAAAGATTTCATTATTTTTTTTTTTCAATTAATTTCCGTTTTACAATTGAAAATGCGAAACTGTTCTTATTTTTTTTTTTTATTAAAATACAACAAACCCTACAGGCCTTAGACCTCCAAAATAGCTCTTTGATTGTTCTTGAAATTTGTTGCATATACATATGTATCTATTTTCTCTTCAAACTACGAACAAATTCAAGACTGAAAGCAACCAAAGTATCCTCCCATTGATTTCCTGGAATTGTATTCTATTTTGGTAACTCATTTGCCCACAATAACCCTTCCTTATATTTGCATATTCTTATCTCTCCCATTAGGTGGCGTGACATAAAAATTCCAAGATAAGATATCACCTTCTATCTTCCAACTCGATTCTATTTATTACTATCAGACAAGACACCTAGACTAGAGCACTGCCAACTAATTAGAACTTAATAAGTTTTATTGTTTCCACATTGGTTGCAGCAATTGGTATTTGTTTTATATTTTTTTTTGCCTCCATTTCCTCCAAAAGTGTTGAGTTATAAATATGCATTGGATGAGCGAGCACCTATCAGGTGATTGAATATATACAATAATGACGTTTGACGTTTATGGGTTTATAAATGTATGTCACTCCAATTATTCAGAATTGAAGATAAAACAAAGATAATAGTATCTGTTTACTTGTCCACTGCCAATGTTCGGTTGATGATAAATATTGATTCTTTTAGTCGAAAGCGATAATAATGGTGAAATGAGTGCATCCGTAAGGGGCTTTTGATATATTCTATTGTACTATTCGATTAGTACTTAGACTTCCGATTTGAATGCTAAAACTATGGGGATGTAAATTAATTCTTTTTGTTCGTTTGAATTTCAAATTTTTCTAAGATTTGTATTTGAATTTGTGTTTTTAAATTTAGTTAAAAGCTATACGAGTATATGTACATATATGTACATAATGGAGTATCTATTTCTCGAGTAAAAAGTTTTTTGTGAGCTATGAATGATTTTTTTAAATTTATCTGAAAGACCTATCAATGACATTAAATGTGGAACATGACACCGTTCAAATGGTTGTATGTATCCCGGAAGTTCAATTTTCTATGTGTCTGGCGAAAACGAGGTTGGCTCACTGAGTCTCGAAAAATGAAATAAGGAACGCTATTGTCGTCGATTCTTTAGCGACTAAAACTTGCAAGGGTTTCCCAAGCGTTTTTGTAGAACCTCTTTCGTATCCAGATTCAATCTATCTCGTGGCGATAGTTCCAGGCCTTCATTCTCGATCTTCATGTTATCTATCATCAGCTTTTGTAACGCTACATCTCATCGTCACATATGCAAATATGCAGGTGTATGTTGACTACTTCAGCAGTTGAACGTGCATTTGAACTTTGCCCGAGTTCACCGTGTATCGTCCACCCTACACGAGTCCTTGTAGCGGCGGGTTCATACATTTTTCCTTCGCGACGGTTCAAACGCATATGGCTAAGTTTCTATTGTTGAGATCGATTATGACTTTTGGAATTACGTCTTGGTAAGATTCTACTGGAAGCCCCTTCAAATGTTTATACTCCTCCGTAAGTTCCAACATTTTTATGGTTTGACACGGTAGGTCAAGTCTTTCAACTCATCTCACCTCACATTTCGTAGTGAAAAACGCTTGTTGTCCTTCCCCTTTATTCCTGCAAATCAAGATGGTGTGAATTTGTCTCTATGCGCACCGTTTCATCTGTCCACCTGAGACATAAGTCTGATGTTATACTTTCTCGATAAGAGTTGGACCCGTCTTAAAATGCGTAAAAGTCCACGGAGGAGTTTTTGCCAAAAATTGTTATGAGGACAATTCGGTATAATACTTTTGAAGCCTGCATTCTGCGGACGGAAACTATACCTGCGTCATTGCATCCTTCAGTACCTGTTGCATTTACTTTATGCAGCAGTAGATGATGCTTCATGTGACATCCACCAACCTGGTATTCTTTTCAATCCCGACAAAATTTTACATCATGACGTCTTAAACAAGAGCGGCACAGTTTGTTGGTGTTAACGGCAACATTCCGTTTTTCATTATAGTTCAACCTTTTTAATTGCTCCCACTTTATAATGCCGTGGGTCCCTTCTCATGCATAAAACCTAATACTCGATGATGAACCACTTTGACTTGGCATAGAACTGTCTTTGTGGAAGCTTAGACGATGTACCTTACGCTTTTCTGATTCAGAAATACTTGGAACGGGAGCAGATATCACTCTACGTGCTGCCTCAGCATATTTAAAAAGCCAGTCGCTTAGAGTTTTCAAATTTACGTCATTAATATTTGAACTGGAATTTTTTTTATTATTTCCTGTAACAGCGAAGGATTATATAAATATGAAACTAATCCGGACGCTTCCATGGCTGCAACAATACCTTTCACTTAAAGAAAAAAGTTAATTAAAGAGTCAAGTCGATTTGGGTTTATTGGTGCAGAAGCATGAATTTTTGACAAGAGATTATTAATAATGTGCTCTGGTCGACCGAAATCCATGCGCAAAGTTGACATAATCTCGGGAATTAATGCAGGTAAAATAAGACTATGACTCACGTACTCAAGTGCTTTCCATTTTAAAGATCGCTGCAGTCGAAGGAGGTTCTCATCATTACTCAAACCACAAATACGAGTTGATGTATATCAAAGCTACAAAAAAGACCTCACTCACATTGCTCTCGGCCAGTTCTTTCCCTAAGCCATCATTTGCCTCCCTCCCATTTATTTGTTTTTGTATGCAATCATCTTAGTCAGAATCACTCTGGATAGCAAGTAACTCGAATTTCTTTTTTACATAATTTAATTCGGCTTGCCTCTCTTCTTCTAGATGCATCAGTTCTAAATTGACTGCTAATTTCGACATAAGACTTTTTTTTTCATCAAAGTCTCCTTTTAGCTTGAAAGGTAAGATTATGTTGAAGTGACTGCTAGCGTCGAACCTAACACACTTAGGCCTGAATTGCTCCTTTGTGATATCATATTAATCTAGAGATTTTTTGCCCTACTCGTTGAACTATTTACAGCTCTTTATAGAGCAAGATAGCCAAATGCCTATATTTATTATATATCACTATGTCGCTGGAAGAAAAACTATCCAAGATGGAGAGCCTTGATCTATGGGATAGAGCAAAGCATACACATAAAAGATGAGAAACTGATTCTTCCTTTGACTCGTCCATACATCTTCTGCAAAAATCGTTTGAAGAACTGTCAAGCCTTGCTGCGTGTTTCCCTAAGATAGCATCCCAGTTATGAGCTTATGTGCATTCTACTTAAGGATATCTACGTAACACTTAGAGCGTTTCAGATAATTGGCCAGATCTGTCCTGTCATCAGACAAATTATCCCATCTTATGTTTGTCCTCTTAATAGCATAAGTTTACATATAGCGATGGATAAACCTATACTAGCCTTATCACGTAATAAAGGTATTGTTCTTCCACTTTTGGCGACTTCGTCAGTCTCCCAGTTCCCCGGAATGTTCCTATGCCGTGACACCTAACAGAGGTGAATTGATTACTGATCTGCTGCGCACTATCCATTGAGATGAACTGAGTTAGTAGATATGGAGTCCAAAGACTTAATAACCACTTGACTGACCGAGAATATGCGGATATCAGTTGTTGATAACACGTGTTCTTTGAGCCAAGATAGGACATCTTTAGTCGCCATAAGTTCCACCTGGAACACCGCTTCAATGATTTGGAAGACGGAAAGAGAGAAATTATTTTAGAGTAGCTGAGCTCACACCCCCACCAACATCATCATCAGTTTTCTATCCGTCCATATAAGATTGAATAGAATCATCTTCTAAGTTTTTGCCGAACTGTAGTTTTAGGATATTGTACTCCAATTATTTTAGAAGTGACCGAAATGAGTTCAGAATGATGGAATGGAAAATTTCGTTACTCATCCATTGTGAAGAAACTTATAGGTGGGCGGCTCTGCTCTCCGATTTATATTTTCTGAAAATATCGTAGGGTGGCAGGGTGGAATAGAAAGTCTAGTGCGACAGAGGTGGCTTTCGTAGTGCTCCGTTTATGCACAGGCAAGATGGTCGTAGGACGTTGCTTAGCTTGTCACAATTTACAGCCTGTTCTAGCTGTCTACTATGCTGCTAGGCCATAAATAAGAATCAGTCTGATTACCGAAGTATATAGCCAGTGAGTAATGTGGGGTTGGAGGGCCCATTTGTTCCCAATAGATTTTTTGCATGAGAAGACTGCAATTCCTTTTTAGTATAATCCGTTTCCAACTTAATTTTTTATCTAGAATAAAACCCATCTATTTTGCTTCGTGCAATACTTTTGATTGAAGCAGGATCTACATGAAAAATTTCCTAGCGAATAGGACAAGTTCCGATTTACATCGTCCGCAAAGGCAATCACTCCACTTCTAGGCAGCACCTCATATACTACCAAGTTCCAAAGAAGGGGAGAAAGAACACCTCTACTAGCAGATCTTCTATAAGAAAAGCCGTCCAATTTTTAATTGATAACCATGGTAGAAAGAATTGGTTTTATCAGGTCTCCAAGCGAATGATCTACCTTCAGATATAGCAGTGCAGATGTGATTGCTAGATGCACTTCTTCCACAGTTTGTTCAGTTTTTGAGCTCTCAAAATAATACGATTTCTCGAGCCCTTCACAAGAAGCGTTTGTTTCAACAATGAACTCTCTTTTTGATCCAAATTTCTTAACTCCGAGCCATTTCTTCAAGTTGAAAAGCAAATAGTCCCAAGGGTCTAAATCTGAGGAATATGCAGGATGATAGAGGAGTTCGTAACCTAATACTTGCAATTTTGACATTGCGACTGCCGACCTGTGGGTCGGTGTGGAAAAGAATGCGACCGTTTTTCCTTCAAATCTTCTTGGAATTCAGCACTTCTGCATATTATGCGCCGATGATAGTTTTCCCTTTTCAAATTAATGGATGTGCATAACACAGGGCGCCATTCCAAAAAATTGTCACCTTGACCTTGTTTGCTGACAAACCCACCTTGAACTTCTTCGGCTTCTATTAACAAGGAGAAGTAAATTGTTTCGACTGTCGTTTAGTCTCCGGCGTGTCAATTTGAATGCATGTTTATAGCGCAAAATCTCGGCGTTCTCGACAACCTCTTACCGAACGGCCAATATCTCTATGAACTCCTTAATTGTATTTTTCAACGAGGACCTGCATGGAAAGGCCGTGAGAAGAATCTTTAGGATCTTCCCGGCAAATGCGAATTTCCGATAATTCATCAACACTCAAGATAACATGGAGGGATTTGTATTCCTGCAAGATTTTTTGCACGCTACGAGCGCTCTAGCAGTGCTTATAGTCGATGATATTGGGGTCCAAAATATGGGAAGTGGAATGATGGGCATTTTGTGCCATGAGTAGATACCCAATTCAGCGATATCACGGGACAGCTCATTCATGACTAATGAGCAAATATTTAAGGTGAGGTATATTCCGTCACATCGCCAAATAGATGGCCTTCATTGAAAAGATGAAGCCCTTCTTGGTGGTGATCAATCGTTTTTGCATGCAATCCATATCAGTAACCGTAGTTCATTGTTAACCAATAGCAAATGGGTTGCCAGCTAAAAGGGAAGGCATCTCAGAATCGGGATGGATACCGAAGAAAAGACGTAGATCGTCGTGTGTGTCCTTCTTAATCACGGAAATACTCAGCAACAGTCAATACCGTCAAGACTACATTTATTGATCAATATGATGAGTTAGATTTAGCAGACTCCGAACAGACCAATAGTATTTCCTTTATCGTAGAGGACGATTCAATCGACGAGCTTGATAATATTTACAGGAATTTTTTCTTCGACATACATATATCTGAATGAATTCGGGGTCTTTCGCCTTGATTGACCAGCATGAGCTGTAGCTTTAACAGTAGATATATTCCTGATTGAGTAGTGAGTCAATTTTCTTGTTCGAGGACACGGTCACGAACAATCCTACAGCAACAATCATTTTTAAATAGATTTTTCCGCAAACAAATTTACTCCGAAACCACGATTTGCTAGCAAGGTGATCGAAGAAATTAAACTAGTGGGCAAGCGAACCCCTTTGAATTATTTGATACACCCAGATCTTAAACATAAGCAAATCATAACTATTACTCTCTATAAATAGTGATTACACAGATTGGCAGTAATTGCAGACATAAATTGTCCCTCATAGTCTAAATCTAGAATACATATTACCATGGTTCTTATTGGGTTTAATAAAAATCTCCCCTTCTTCGACAAATAAAGCTCATAGACATTCTGTAGATAGTTTTGTATCTAATCCACCGAAGACCAAATTAGTTAACACATTACTCGTATCTTTTAATTTACACGAGTTAAGACCGACAAAAGAAATAAATCTGGTAACCCACATAGATCTACAATTGACAAGCAAATTAATTTTCAGACTAAGAGTAACGGTATATGGAGCATCATTCTAAATGTGCTTTTGTATGGTTTTGTTCTTGTTTTTTTAAATTTATTTCTGTTGTCTACTTTGTTGCGCATTCTTTTCGAATGTTGGTATTTTTCTTTTTTTGTCTTTCTGAAAATAAACTACATACATAAAAATAAGATTTTTTTTGTCAACAGTAAACAGAAAAAAACAACAAGAAACAACAACCTCTTAAGTTCCTTCCGTGTATGACTTAATGTATGACTTAGCATTAGCACTTAAAAATAAAACAAAAAAGAAATTCTTAAAATGTCTAATCGGTTCTCTTAAGTAATTCTCATACATTTAAGAGGTATTTCCTTTGAATACAAAAACAAAATGTACAAAAAGAAAATACATTTTTTTATACAAGTATTTTCCCCATCACTCAAATATTTTTGATGAGTGAGCTATTTTTTACTTGAAGCTTTTTTTTTTTTAAAGCGACTACACTGTAGACATAATTAGGCAACGAGAAATAAAAAGAAAACTAACAAAATTGACAAATTTAGCACAAAGTTAATGAGTTAGAATGTGTGATTAAAGAAAAAAAAACGTAAATTGACTTCATCTATAGATATAGTGTTTGTTCGTGCAATGAAACACTAGTACACTTAGGGGTGTTTTTAAAACAAAAAAGAAGCAAAAAATACTTTTTTCAGGGTTGCTGCCTCCAGCGAAGAATTGACAAATCTTCTAGGAGTATCTTTTGTCAAAAAAGTTCTTCTAATCTTCGCCGTTTGGAAGCGGTTAAACTGTCGTATATCAAGCATATTTTCAACACTATCCTTACAAGAGTGGAAATTCCTTGGAATTTCAACTTCCAACTTATATCGCATACCCTAAGTGTAATAAATTTTGGACAAACAAAAGGGTGATTTTCTTGAGACGAACAACCTTCTAACTGTAGGATGAATTAGCGTTCCAGAGAAACATAGAAGTGTCACTGCTCTGATAAATGTCACAGAGAAATTTAATTAAGCGTTTTTAAGTCCTGGCCTGATCCACAATTAGTACCCATTTGCATAATGGTTAGTGTGTTGGAATGACTTGGTTTTGATTTAAAAAAAATTAGAGGTGTACTGCCTTTTGCGAGGAATTGACAAATACACTAAGAGTATCCCATGTCATGAAAATTGGTGCTCATTAGCCGTTCGGAATCGGTAGAAAATTGTAGGTCCCCTCCATTCCTGGTATCACGCACAAAGAAATTGTTGAGAGTTTGTAAGCCACTAAGTCCTGCTTCTCCTCGAGCTGTTGCACTACCAAATTTTAAGTTTGATCCAAAGCATTTGACACAATGGTTCATAGCATACTTGCAGATAAACAAGTAGTAAAGCTTACTTCTAGCCCAATATTCTAAGAGAATACAAGCATTTGAAATAAGCAACAGGTTTTCTGACTTTCTTCCAACCACTTGTCGAGTTCCACAGGGATTCATTCTAGGTCCATTATTTTTTTGTTTCCTGTATGTGAATGATATACCATCATAACCGATTATGTAATGAACCTGGTCTGAGGTCAAGGCTTCATTGAAGACGAATGACGTCCTCGAAAAACTATCACACTGGGATCAGATGAATTGACTGACCTTGAAGCCATTTAAAAAAAAACAAACGTAAACAATTACTATCGAAGCTCGTAACTTATTTGCCAGATATTTTCAGTCTGTCTTAAATTGTGAACTTTCATCAAGATTAAATAAGTACGTTGATATTGGCTCACTGGTTTTATGTCAAGAGGAAGTACACAGAAAAGATTTGAAGAACCAGCAAATATTCCGCCTATTCTTCTAAAAAGATATGCAATTGCTTTAGCCCAGCGACTTATCGTTTGCTAATGGCCCATTTTTGAATAACTTATAAAACCTTGTTTTTGTCTCTGATTTTCAAATCTCGATTCAAGCACTAAGTCACAAACTATAGGCCTACATATCTGTAGGAGATCCGATCTTATTGAAAAAATTGTATATAATAAAATTTCTCCTGTTATTCAAGACAAGATCACAGTTTTCCAACACGGTTTTGCCGTAGATAATCTACTGCAAATAACATAACCATAATGATGAATTCAATAATAAATAATATGGACAAATATTTTCGAACTAACATTATTTTTACATTACATTGATCTCTGCACTGATGTCGTTTTGCGATGTTATAGTGGAGCCCAGGTAGACAAAGTCTTTGACGACTTTGAAGTTATACCTATCCATCGTGACGTTTTGCCCGAGTCGACGATGTTGAGATTCCTTTCTCGATGATAGCATATACTTGGTCTTGTCCTCATTAACAGCAAAACCCATTTTCGCCGCCTCCAGTCCAATACATACTTGCAAACGCACCGGTAACAGCTCGCTTCGTCCTCCCAATGATATCAATATCATCCGCATAAGCAAGCAGCTGAACTGACTTTTGAAAAATTGTACCTCTATTGTTGACGTTTGAGTTTCGTACAATTGCTTCAAGAGCGATGTTAAATAGGTTGCATGATAGCGCGCCGCTTTGCCTCAGACCTTTCTCGACATCAAAGGGTTCGGTGGTGTTATTACCGACCTTGACGGAGCAGTGAGATTTCTCCATCGTCATCCTGCGCAAGCGGACGATCTTGGCAGGGATTCCGAGATGAGACATGGCTCTATATAGTTGTTCTCTGTCCACGCTATCATACGCGACTTTGAAATCGATAAAAAGGTGGTGTGTATCGATTTGGAACTCTTGGGTTTTTTCCAAAATCTGTCGAAGTGTGAACATCTGATCCAGGGTAGATTTACCTGGCCTAAAACGACACTGATAGGGGCCGATCAGCTCGTTGACAAACGGTTTTAGGCGCTCACACAGTACAGACGACAGGATTTTGTATGCGACGTTGAGGAGACTTATACCTCTGTAATTGGCTGTGGATGGGGCATACTATGCCGAGGTTCCATTCATTGGACATACTTTCATTCGACCAAATTTTTGAGATGAGTTGGTGCATGCTCCCTACCAAGTCATCCCCACCTGCTTTAAGTAGCTCAACTGGCAAGCCATCCTCGCCAGCAGCTTTGTACGCTTTCAACTTGGCTATCGCTGACCGCACTTCATTTAGGTCGGGTGGACTAAAATTTTGACCATCATCGTCCAGGTTGAATGGAATGTTCCACCTAGATGCGGAATTTTGGCCTTCCTCGCCGTTCAGCAGTCTGGAAAAGTGTTGTTTCCAGATCCTCAGCACGGACTGTTTCTCCACTACCATATTCCCACTCTCATCCCGACAGGCTTCCGTTCTAGCCTTGTAGCACTGGGTGGATTTCCTCACCCTTTTGTAAAACTTTCGAACATCCCATTTAATATACCTATTTATATCCTATTTAATATACCCACTAAAAAATTGGAAATATCTTAGTCTGTAAGAGTAGGTAAACTATGCTCTAATTGATGAAAAGTAAACTAAACGAAATCTGAGTGTTTAGTTATGTCTAAGATAACGATTCTTGAGATTTAAAATATTTCCCACAAATTATTTTAAGCAATCCAAGTTGAATGAATCTTGTAGTACTTTTCGCTAGCGGAATCTTACGAACCTTCTGGGTCTCCTAATCATGTACACCTCTGAGAGTGCTTTCGAAAAGTTTAATTCTTCTCATTTTCTTCTATAGCTGTGAAATTCGTTCGAGTAAATGCAGGCAGAAGGAAGCTTAATGTCGTCGTAAACAACGTTGATTCGATGGTGTATCTAATTTTTCAATTTGTTTACTTAACTCCAGTAGTACTTTCAGTTTCCCTATTTATTCTTGACTGTTTGAAATAGTTACAAAGACTTCTTCAATTGGGTCAAACTACCTAGCAAAAATAGGCACAAGTACTCCTCTAATAGGAGCCAGAGCCCTACTGCGGAACAGGAGAAAACTGGATTGAAAATGAAATCGAAATAGAGCAGGAGGCCAGAAGATCCAAAAACTGGAAAGAACTCCCAAAACTGAGGCAGGCCAAACAACTTCTTGGAACTATAACCAAGATCGTTCCAAGAACTGTATCGGCTTAGGTATGCATTATCTACGAATAGTAACGGAACTCCTGATGGATCACTTTAAGCTAAGAAGACACTTGAATATTCTTGGCCTGGTAAACGGCCCCACATGTAGATTCTGCAATACTCATGACGAATCGCCGGAAAACATACTGACAGATGCGAAGCACTAATGCATCGGAGAAATGAGTATCTGAGACGTTACCAGGTAGAAGAGAGTGATTTATTTTCTCTGAAGCTACTCCAGTAATCAAACTCATCAAAGGGATAAACTTTGAGGAAGATCTGTAGTGTTAGCAAGTCATCCAGCTCTGGATGGAGGCACAATAGATCTTTACGTCGCAGTGCAAACCCCCTTCCCATTATTCATTCATTCATATTCAGTTGGATCTGACCAGCTGAATCAACCTCGATACACCTCCCTGATACATTTTCTTGACGAAATCGTTATTATCAAACCAACAATTTGGGTTGGCTAAAAAAACTAGTAATTCAGTCTTAAGAATAGAATAACAACACATATCAAAGCCAAAGTTGCTTCACATCGAATCTACTTTTCATTCTGTCTGGCAAGATGTTTAATTTATAAAATGATGAACTATAGCTTTCCATTAGCTCTAACGGCTTTGATACGAAAATTCCTGGATATTTACGGTTTTAAAATTCGTGGGAATTATGCTTTAGCCAATGAACAATTAATAATGACAGGAGTCCCACAAGGATCGCTCATCGCTCCTATTCTATTTCTATTTCTATTATTTAAATTTTGAATATCACATTGCAAAGGAAAAATAGAGCCAGATGAAGAATCTCACATTCGTGTAGTAATGCAGTTAAAGAAAGCATCTCAGTTCTTGGCAGAACGTCTAGTTTAATGGTTAACGGATTTGCATTCCTAGAAGTGCAAGTATAACCATGCAATTCTTTAAGAACAGGAATGCAACTTTTGCAATAGAATACTGTTTACTGAGAGACCTTAAACATTGCAGTGGATTTCTGGAAGAGGGTTATAATCTATCTAGGAATGCACATCAATTTTGATCACAATTATCGGTCAGCTGTCTAATAAAGAGGTTCAATCTCAATCTCGCACTACACGAATGTGCCATTCCTCACCTAGCTCCATTTTATTGTGATATTCAAAAATCCAAACCTAATGTACATCGATATTTTATTCTAAATCCAATCCAATTTTCCTACCACTCCCACTGTGTTTTTCAAGTCAATAAAAGTTCAAACCCCTTGAGTGCTCGTATATTCTAAAAATAGAACCGTAATCTGTTGTGACGAAATTATAATTCAAGCGGTATTATCCACATCTAAATTGAGCTACACAAAAAAAAATTGTATTTTGACGTCATTTGGGAAGTTTACTCAATTGGGAATCTTAATATTTAGGTATTTCAGGAATTTTCAAAAGAAACACAAAAAAATTTTTTTAGAAATGTTTCAATTTTTTTTTAAATAATTTTTCATTTAATTAAAACACACACAACTGCCAAAACAAAATACTGGAAATAATTTTTCATTTATCTCGCGGGTTTCGCTTTGTTGTCATTGCAAAAAATAATAAATCAACTAAAAGCACGAAAATCTTCTGAGATTTTATGAATGAAAGTGCAAAGTTTACACTGAAAGTAGTCAGAAGGGGGAAAGTAAAAATCCACAAAAGAGATGAACATGATTGAGACTTGGTAAAAGGTAAAAGATACTACTCGTATATTAATTAATTCCGACAGTGAATTGTGTACAAACCTATCTAAACAGTCTTGTGTATCTTCTGAATATTTTATAACAAAAAAAAATATAATAAAAATACGAAACCAGTTTAGCTACTGTGTGCAAGGTCAGTTTATAATCAAAAACAGAAAGTGATTAATTATGTTTTTTTTTTTTTTTTCATTTTTATCAAGACGTTAACAGACTCATTGGGTTTGCGTTTTTAAGTTCGTGCTGTTGAATACTATGACACTCGGGTTTCAACTATAGATACTTTATCATCTAAAGATTTGTAATTAGTTTTGTGTTTTTAATGTCAGCTCTTTTCTCTAAATTGAACGTGTTCGTAATAATTTAGAAATTCAGAAGTGGAAATGTTGCTACCTGACATATATTTTTTATTATTTTCTGCTTAATGCGGTAGGAAAATAGAAGTTTAAAGGAAAGGCTCATGAATTCGGGATATTTCTTGAACATTAGTATTAGTATTTTAAGATGAGGTGCGAATAAAGGGTTTTCCAAATCAACACAGAAAAATTAGGCGTTCAACAACATATGCAAATGATGAAATTGTTTTATGAAAGTGGGTCTTCTGTTCGAGAAACATTTTACGGACATCAATAGTCGTCCTTCTGAGGGGGCTATTTGAAACGTGGTGGATGAATTCGAGTCCGCCGGTTCCGTTCCAACATCCTTGCGTCAACGAAAATATCGCTGATGTCCGAGAGGAAAATCCAAGGTATTTAATTCTGCGCGGCGCACAAGAACTCGGCGTTTCCCAGACCAGGACTTGACTTGTGCGAGTCTAAACTCGTAAAATCGTCAACTAACCCAAGAGTTTTGAGTTAAATGGGCTCTCGAGCAGTTGAACGTTGACCACGATTTCGGCCGAAAGTATGTTATCCATAAAATAAATGTTGGTGTGCCACAGGGCTCCATTTTATCTCCGACTCTCTTTCTCATATTCATCAATGATCTTTTGTCTGAAACTTCTAATCCATTAAATTGTTTTGACAGTACTCTCAACGTCTCATATTCGTTTCCTTGCTGTTCGGATGTGTATTTCGACCGGCTAATTAAATTCTGATCTGTCAAATGTAAAACCATAAATCGCGTAGAATTGAATGCTTCAAAAAATCAATGCTGTCTTCTGTCATGAAAGCGAAACACACCCATCATGCCGCTTTCCATGAGCTGCACTTGCATTTAAGAAACCAAACATGTCTCAGTTCACGGTACATGCATCACAGACCACCATTGTGTGGATTGACCACATATTCTACGTCGCTAAGACTCTGTTGAGTGTTTAGGTTTCCTACCACGTTGCAAGACATTTTTCGCCTTTTCTAATCTGTCTGTAATATACATATGTCTAAGGCCTATATTCGTCCAAAGCTCGAGTGCAATTCCCATATTTGAGCAGTAGCACCAATAACTCACTTGAGTCTCTTGGATAGAAAACAAAAAGGAACTCTAAAAACGTTAAGTGATATAAGTATAACGGAAACATTTGAACTCCCGAGCACAGCCGCAATGTTCCTTGCCTCTAATTATTTTACCCTTGTTCTTATAAATAGTGTTCTTATGAAATAGCTATTTGCATTCTTCCCCTAAAACATTTCAAACGTAATACATCAGTTTACCCATGAGCCCAACTTCGGACGTTCTGTTAAATTTCAGAGATTCTTTCTTTAGCCGCACTACACAAACGTGGAATGCTTCACCCGACTCAATATTCAGTATTGGTATCTCCTTTAACGCTCGCACTATTCTCAAACATTTTAAGGGTATTTATAATCCCTTTCGTTCTCGCAAAATTATAAAAAAAATTATATTCTTCGACGAGGCCCATTTGCGGACGAATAGGTCAACCAGCATAATTATTGAATTTGGATCATAATCCACACGAGATCCACCAAAATTGCAATGAATTCATAGAAAGTCATTGTTTGGTGTAGATTTTGGGCTGGTGGCATCTACAATCAGCTTAAAAATTATCTCAAAAAACGAAAGTTAATGGCTTGCTGGCAGTAAGACTTTCGTATATTAAAATGTCCACTGATAACATATCTCACCGAAATGTGAAACCGATCCCTACACCATTTTAAAGAAGATTTTTCAAAATTATAAGTGGCCCTTTTACCACGATTAGGTGACGTGGCCGACCTAGTTAAAGTTAGACACCTATAGGTAATTGCACTTGATAGAGTTTGGCACCAAACTTCTATGTCGAAAATTCGTGCTTTTGATGCCGATGAATTTCTTTTTCACTTTATTAAAAAACAATTTTCTTACCATTCAATTAGAGTTGGTCTAGATGGTTTAAGTCCTATATTCATTATCCAAATGCTGGTGTGCCCTAAGGCTCCGTTTTGTCTCCGACACTCTTTCTTATCTTCATAAATGATCTTTTGTCAGAAACTTGAAATCAACTTCATTGTTTCGCTGACGATAGCTTACTCAGCTTTCATATTTGTTTCCAGACTTACAAACCCTGTTCTTCGGTTGTAGAACAGAAACAGCAGCTTATGCTAAGCTCATTGGATCATGATCTCGACAGCTTAATAATTCAATGGGGTACCTATTTACAGCCGAGAAAAATATACCACCTATGCCATTATCCATGAATTATCCATGAATGCCACTTGTATCAAAGAATCTGAAAAGCTTTTCATAGTCTGTATAAGTGTTAACGACCATCTCTTATAGAATAGTCATATATTCAACATAGCCAAAAACTCATTGGAATGCTTAAGTTTTCTTAAAAGAGGCAAGAAATTTTATTTTGGCCTTTTAATCTGGTTATTAATTATATGACATGCATCTGCCCTAAACTTGAATATATCTCTCATATTTGGGATAGTGCTTCATTACTCATTTAATTCAGTTGGAAAGAATCCAAAATAGAACCCTAAAAGTCCAAGAAGACACATCCATTACGGAAATTTTTGTTTCTCTTGAACATCGTCGTAAAGTCTCCTGCCTTTCATATTTGTACCGTTTTTCTATCAACAATTTTCAACTGAAATACCCAGTTGCATTCCTCCCCTCAAACAATTCCGCCGTAATACTCGTCTAGCTGGTAAAACTCATCAATTTACCCTCGAATTTAACTTCCGACGTACTGTTAAATACAGAGGTTTTTTCCTTAGGCTTACTACAAGAATGGTGAACACTCCTCAATTTTTTCCCCTCATTGTGATGTTTTCTAAGACCAATGTGCACTGACTCACCTATTAAATTCTGTCCAATTTATCTAAACGTTTGTACTGTTACACCGAAAAGCATCATTTGGAAGTAGTCATAGCGCCTTGAAGGTTTGCAAAATATATAACAAAAAACTAACACAAAATTTATCAGATTTCCTTTGGAACAGCAGAGGCGTCCCTTAAGGCTCAATCCTTGGACCTATACTTCTCTCGTGGTGTGTGAACTTACACTGAAAATAAATTCCTATGTAATATTGACAAAAACGTTTTGTTGACCTTTAACAAAACAATTTTATCGTTTTGATTAAATTTTTGTCAATATGAAAGAATGATTTTGTTGAGCCAAAAAATTCTGCGCGTATATTTTTTTGATCATGACATTTCTTTTGTGTATGATATATGTAGTTCACATTTGGTTTTTGTTAAAAAATCGATGTAAGATTTACTGAACTTGACAAAAATTGCGTATTGTCCATACGTCCTCACAGATGGTTGCATGTAAGATCGTAGGGACGAAACGCCAATTTTTGTGGACTTAAATCCCAAAAAAAACTATTTTGACAAAATTAATTTTGTGGGTTCAACAAAAGAAATTTGTAGAATTGACAAAATATTTTGTTGAATTGACAAAATATTTTGTTAATTTAACAAAATATAACAAGAAATTTTTGTTAATTTAAGAAAATATTTTGTTCATGTAACAAAACAATTTTGTTAATTTGACAAAATAATTTCTTTTATTTAACAAAACAATTTTGTTAATTTAACAAAGCAATTTTGTTAATTTAACAAACAAATTTTATTAATCCGATAATAATAAAAATCAATAACACACAAAAAAAATTGTAAATACAACAAAAGAATTGTTAATAAGACAAACTAATTTTGTAGATTCTACGAAATTTTGTCATATTGACAAAATATTTTTGTTATTTCAACAAATTAATCTGTTAGCATAACAAAATAATTTTGTGGATACAACAAAATATTTTTTGTTACCTCAACAAAATTCTGTGATTTTTATCAATTTGACAAAACTTTTTGTTGGACGTATTGACAAAATTTTATCAGATCAACCTACATTTTTGTCATATATACCTAGATTTTATTTTCAGTGTACTTCCCGCCATACTAAAGCTTCTGCTTACGTTAATACTGATGATAAAACAATCGGCTTTGTAAAAACCAAACATTTTGGTTTGATTGAAGACAATGGAGATTTAATATTCACAAGGTCCTAAATGAATAGACTTTCATAAGGCATTAAAAAAAATTATATCTCGGATTGAATAAAAAATTATTGGATCTTTCGTCCTTCTCATTATTGGTTTCATGTCAAAAAGAAAATTGGGAAATTCCAATGTTTGTCTTGTTTCATCCATTTCTTCCATCCATCTCCTAAAGTAGCCTTGGAGGCGCTGTGCGCATTCTCAGCATCCATCTTGCACTAATTTTTGAAACATTAAAAATTTCATCAAGAATTATATTTTGAAAGCGATACAGCTTCTTAGGTTTTCGGCAAAAAAATTGCAACGGAAATGAACTTTCGAATTTTCCTTGAGCAAATTGACCCCTTTTTGAGATATCATTTTGATGGCTCTACCGATTTTACAATCCGATGCCTTTTAAGAGTTTAATTCCTTTTTTTAAATTTTATAAACAATAGTTTTATAACTAAAATCATATAAAAGATAAAATCCATTTTGTTAAGTATATTTGGCTTTTTTCGGACTTCTTTTTGAAAAATATGACAACAATTTTTAGTCATTACTACAAACGAGTATCGATTATTTTTCATCATTGTGAATGATGCAGAGCTGAAAAAAAATTGATAAATATCAATGAAATGCCAAAATGTATCGATTGATAATTGACAATTCCAATAAGGGTTTATTTAAGACATCTAATATTGCAAGTTTTGAGTCGTACTTTTTTTTGGTCACTAAACACAATTAAGGAGACATATTAATTCGCCTGCAACTATAACTGTTAATAGAGCAAGTCAACAACTGGAAGTTCATATGAATGAATAACTCATCAAAATTAATTGACAAAAAGTGTCATTCAAACCCCCAAACTATTCTCTCCACCGATTGATGACAACCATAATTTATAACAGATTCCTATTTCTTCATTACATTAACCCATCACTACCACTATCTTTCAAATTCACATAAATGGAGCAGCAACTGTCATCCCTATATACGTATGCATGTGCAATCGATTCGATTCGCATTCACCTTCGCACCTCCCAATGACAGTTTTATAATTATGTTCTCAGGCTAATTACCGCCGCAACATGTCCATCATCAGTGTCACAAGACCAATTCGAAAACAAGCCACTGTCACCATTGTGAATTGCACAATGGGCACAATGCACATCCATCATTTAACAGCCAAAAAATGTGCAACACATAAAGCCGCTCATCCCCTCGATATTATTTAAACAAACGAACAAAAAAAATCCAATTCCCAATTTGCCCCAAGAATAACTCATCAGAACAAAAGTAATTTTAATTGCAATTCATGTTGAACATTTGCGAATGCAACACAGTCTGGGCTACAATGGATTATCACAAAAAAAAAAAAAAAAACAATTTGGGGTTGGAAATGGTTTTTATTTTTAATTAATCTCTCGACAAACCCTCTTATACCGTTGACAAAAAAAAAAAAAAAATGCCAAGAAATCCTAAACCGTTTTGGTTGCTCACCTCCTCGGTATTTAGAACTCTCGACGTTTTTTGCGCCTGCAATTATTATTTATTTATTTTTGCTTGAGAAATTATGCCTAGCGTTTTTAACGTACACTTCATTAGCTGACTTAATTTATTAATTATCGGGTAATTTTGAGTTCCATTCAGAAAATTAGCACTTGCGGCGGCTGCGATGTGTGCTGATGATAAATAAGTCTCAAGCGGTTCGTGTTTTCTTACCGCGCGCCATCCGCATGACACTTTGTCGCATCATTTGTCACTTTTCAGATTGTGAACTCTGTCTTCTTTTTTATTCTCAAGAAACAGGCGCTAGACATGTATAGGTATGTATGTAGCCTGAAGCCGAAAGGAAACAGCAACAACAACAATACAAAAAAAAATTAAGCTGTCACCGAGAAGTCCAATTATTTCGACAGTCGGACATGCTTTTGCTGCTGCAGCGCAGAGGGGTTGATGCTGCATGCTGAGGCCGCGGTGCGGCGGCTGACGGCAGAAGATGCAACAACTGACAAAGGCAGCGATTTTAGTTTTTTTTTTGAAGAATTTTGATTGAATACAATATGAGCTCCCGACACAAGGCTGTTTTTGTTATACGATGAATGTTGGCTTTATGTTGGCGCTGGCATCGACAGAGTACTGGGATTATAAGGTGAACCAATTGAAATTCTACAGAGAACCGACAAAAAGCGTTAATGATGCTGATTTTCGCTTAATCGAGGTTTGGCACAGATGAAAGGAATTTTAATGAGATGTTCTAGGTTTGTGCTGGTGAAGACATTCACGGGGATTAAGGGATACGGTATAACTTATAGATGCTTGCAACTTTGTTTGATGGGCTTAAGTACTTTTGATCAAGATCGCGTTAATGTCTCTACTAGCTGTGCGAGCTGCTTCAAATCCCTCAGTTTTCTTTTTGCTTTGGACATCAAAATGCTTTACGATTGATTCGCATACGACGAGATGACTAATCCAACATAATTTGGACCCTTGGTCTCAATCTAGTCAACGTATCTCGACCCAAATATTTTTTCCACTGACCTTATAAACCCAATGTGGCCAATTATCAACATGTTTTGAGAACTTTAGCTAGGACCGAACTTGCGATTTCAGTCGCCCGATTTTTATACCCTCCAAAACAGAACATGAGTTTGAATATGAATGGGCGCACTTGATAACAAAAAATCGTGACCATTCAAAAATCGCAATTTGTTTAATTTTTCTGGTGATGCGATTATCGTAAGTTAAAACTAAAAAAATGAATGCTCACACTTTTCAGTTCAATAACAATGACTAATTTTCAATCGCGCGAGTTTTTAGCGACAAGAAATGTGACACATGGTGTTAAATGTGAAGACACATGCATGCGACTAAGAAATCGTGGCGATTATAAAAATGAAACAATTTCTCGTTTTTTTTTCTTCGCAAAATTGAATAGATCAAATAGATTTAAGTTATCCTGCACGCATTTGCGACTTTTTAATAAAAATTAGGTTTCATAAGGAAGTCTTGTGACGTTGAAAGTCTAACCAAAAACGTAAAAAAAAAGTATTGGTTACATCCAGTTGTAATAGGCAGGTAACTCAAGGAGCATTTAACCCACAGAAATGTGCGATAACCATATGGTCACACTAATTATTCGACACAAAATAAACGTCAAATAAATTTTTTTTCAAATGCAACCAGTTCTGTGTGCGTGTAATGCCGGTCGTCCACTAGGCCATCAACGCACAAATTTCGAATTCAACGCATTCAACTCTAATGTACGGTGCCTTCAATTCTGTTCAACCAACGGGTTTGATCTAGTTGTTGGTTGGCCGTTGCTCAACGAATTGCGCAACAAGTGTACGAGCTCGTGTTGCTCCTTGAAAATGTTCGATCAACACGTTGAGCAACATTTTCAAGATAATGTGTTGCACATTATTTGTTCAACGCGGTGATCAACTTTTTATTTTTCTTTGGGATTTCTTGACGTAATATTGTGTTGCGTTGCGTTGGTTGCAGTGAAATGTGTCTACTTGGTTTAACTATTGCGTTGCCATGAACTTGCAGTTGTTGCAACTTGCAAGCTGTAGTTTATTTTGGTTTTTCGTCATTGAAGGTGACAAAAAAAAACAGAGTGGACCACGTAATTAATTTTGCAATTGATTTCAGCAATTGAGGAAAAGCCCAATATATGGGACATTAAGAGCCCCTCTTATAAAAATCGAGATGCCAGGGAATTAGCTTGGTCTCAAATTTCCTCGAAAATGCAATTGCCTAATGTACCGAACTGAAGTCAAAATTATTTTAGGTTTGACGTTTGAGCTTTTTGTTTATCGTGGTGCGTTCAACGCGTTCCCCAACGAGTGATCCTTGGTTAAGTGTACGAAGGTTTCAACTCGTTCATCAACTGGTTGAGCAACCATATCGAAAACGCAGTTGATCGACTCGAAAAACTTTTTTTTTCTGTCAAAATCGAACAAGTTTATCAACTAGTGTACGAGGTTATTCAACATTTTAGTAAGTTGGTGAGTTAGGTGTACGGAACTATTCAAGAGTTGATCAACTAGGTGTGCGAGGTTAATCAACATATGGGAAAGTTGGTCAATTATGTGCATGGGGCTCCAAACGCATTTTGTTCAACTTTAGTTGCTCAACGTGAATTACTTAAGTTGCTGCACTAGTGTAAGAGGTTGTAAATTCGTTTATCCAACGAAAGAGTTGAATAAAAAGTTGAACGAAGTTGGTTGAACTTATCGCGCACATAGTGGACGACCGGCATTACCCTACAATTTTCAACACTTTTCATTCAGGATTTAATGGAGGATTTGTCAATTCCTCGCAAGAGGTAGTGCACCCCTAATTTTTTTTTGCAGCGGCTGAGAATCGAACCCCAGGGCCCCCTACTTGACAGTTCAACGCACTAACCATTATGCCAAAGGGCACTACTACTCGTACTACAATAAAAGTAGTGTGTTTTATTTTTGTGTGATTGAGTTATTAATCGCGCAACAAACAAAAATATCAAAATTAGTGCACGATAATAATATGCGTCGACCGCGATCTTTTAATCGCCTCGAGAAAAATCCGCAAGTGCGTTCCTAGCCAAAGTTAATGAAAAGCACGCCCGTTATGAACGCATCCCCTTCGTATTTGAAGAGTTCCGCTTTTCAGTATTCACAGTGACATTGTGCTAAGCTTTCTTATTAGCTAAGTCTAGATCTTCCACAATGGGGTGGTGCAACTAGGCCTTATTGATTAGCAATGGTTTTTTTTCTATTACTTACTTTACGCGATGTCCCGGTCTGAAAACCAGAAGCCAGTTGCTTAAATTTTTTGTTATAAAACTTTTGTGTGTTTCTTTCGATATCGTTGAGCTGAAATTAGAATAGGATTTCTCCCTTCTTCTGGCTCGACACTCGTCCTGTGCTCCAATTGTTTTGCGCTGCAGCATTTTCGCATGTTAAATCATAATCATACCACGAATTTCTTCTCTGAGGTAGTTGGTAGCCGAGCGACGCGACGCGACCCGACGGTAGCTTCTATGATGATATCGCAAGAATTGGGACTTCTAATGTGGACGGTACAAGTGGTTAGCTTCTCGCTAAGGGGCTCATTGTGGAACCAGGCAACTTATAAGAGGTTGGGTGCAACGCCATACTTGTTATTTTAGACTATTCGTTATTGATTTTTGTTTCACAGTGAAGCTCCGAAATTTGTTGAAAATGGTCAGCTTGAACGGTTGCTCTTCTACATGTACAATCGCCCATAAGATGTTGGAAAGATGCATTGCGTCCATGAGTTCCTAGTCGATTTGACCGTGGGTGTGCTTGAAATGTGGAAACCTAGTAAAGCCTATTAGTCCTCTGCGTTCTTATCTTCTTTTATCGAGGATCCTGTGCTGACTAACTAATCCGCCAATGATGTTTTCCTCTTCGACTCTAGGACCGTAGGCCATGTCCACGAGGTAATGGAATTTCTCCTTGGTAAGATCATCAGCTTTATCTGAAGCTTTGCATGTACAGATTGCGCTTATGTTCTGGAAGGTATGGTTTCGATGCAAATCAGACCCACCTATCGGCCGTAAGTCAAAAGGCATGCTTCTAAGCATATTCCCTATGACTGACGAATTCACATCCAGAGATGTGGAATCTTAGCTTATCCATTGTATGTCGTACGATATCTGCGTTCTATTCCTGTACGATAGACAGGCAAACTTTGAAGTAGCATAAGAAGTGTTCCATTAATACACTCTAAAGTAGTTATTTTATGTTCTTGAATGTCATTTCCCCAAAAAAAAAAAACAAATGTAAATTTTATAAGAGTCTGTAAATATCGACCAAAATTTGCACCTTAGAAGAGTTCGTCAGCATTTTATTGATGACCCCACTGTCGTACCTGGGCGAAACACACTTTGGAGTTGAGTACACTTGAACTTTCAGTCGGATTTAATTCAAACTCTCCACTGTTTGTTTAAGTAGTAATTTTCTAATATTTTCGTCATTTGCAAGTGACTAATCATTATCCGAGTCCTCTCATGTAGGTACGTTTTTGCTATAAATTTAACGACAACAGCCCCGTGTCACTAACCCATTTCGGGTATTTGAACTTCATCATCTCTTTTTCAGCACCCTGACTTATACTGAAAATCCTTCTGACCTCTGCTCTAGATATTTCAAGTAAGATTTCTGTCATTCAGATAGTTGACGACGACGCCATATAATATATTCACACTATTGATTTCATCCAACGCACATCATCTGCTGATTTTTTCTTCGACTATTTCTGACGGCTCATTCAAACGGTCATTTCTGACATAATAACATAATAACGTATAGTTTGGTTATTTTCTTCCATTAAACATTCCCTTTTATAAGTTAAGCAAGTCAATTCCGGGTGAATGAGACCAATACTCGGTGATTAGCATAAAGAATAGGACTGCTAATGAGAACAAATCAGACTTCATAATTTTCGTCTCGGTCTAGGTAAAATCAAAACATAACAATATCATCCTAATGGGACCTTTAACGTCTAATTAGTATTTCCCGGTCTCTACAATCAACCCAACGAACGGGACATTTCTTATATTTAAGCGCCTCTGAAATTATTACTGACAAATTGGCTTGCTTAAATGAAAATTGTGTGGAGGGGGTTGGGGTTACTGGATTTATTGCAATGCCTCTTAAGGACATATTTTGCCCCATCTAGATCTAGATGAGATGATCACCCTAAAACTCTTCCTCCAAGTTGGTCTTAAAGAAATTTGATTATTTCTGGTAAGTTACTTTCTTCTTCCTTGTAGCTTTCCAGATATTCATTTATGTGCCTTGTACTGCGTTTGCTAATGATTATTGAAGAATTTGTATATGGGACTTTTTTCTAGGCTTATAAAATAATAAGATGTCTTATTAGTTTAAAATGGCCTATGAGGAGACCTGTTACTGTTCTTGGGTTGTTCCTACTTCATCAAATACAGTTCATAAGACGATTTTGGTTATGGATAGTTGTTAATAGTTTAGCCTGCCTTAGCTTGAGGAGTTGTTTCTTTCTTATTCTCATCCTCTGTTTTGATTTTATTTTTGCTCAGTTACTCTCGGCATCAGGGTTTTGGCCCCAAAAACTTCAGCTTCAGTCCCTTCCGTCGTTATCTCAGTGTATTACTTAATGGAATTGACTTTTGGAGCTTCTGTTTCGCCCACTAGCTCTTTTTTGCAACTTAATAAAAATAAATAGGATGCCATTACGGCTCATAGAAAGCCTAAACCTACTGTCTTAAAACTCAACCATTTCTGTGAGCGCCACCAGTATTGGAGGGGACCTATAATTGTCTGCGGATATCAAAGGCTAATGAGCAGAAATTTGAATGACAAGAGATACTCTTAGAGGACTTCCTCGCAATTGGCGGTGAACCCCTGAAAACCCAAGACGCATACGAAACCTGGTTGACTCGTACTGAAGCGATATTTAATTGGATCAAATGATCATCCGGTCGCCTGCTCAATAAAACTCCGTTAAAACACTCAGTCCAGTAGATCGCGGTCTGAAGAATCAAACGGAGGGAATGTCAGAAGTAACCCAAGTTCGTGCTAGAACGATTTCGTCGCGTTAAGAAAAGAGATCAAATCTTAGATTTTCGTTTCCGAAAATTCGTCAGTCTTCAAAAAATATCCTTCCTAATGATTGTGCTCTTAATGTAGGTATGACTGTTTTCTTTCCCTACTAGTCCCAAACAGCTAT
This sequence comes from Chrysotoxum bicinctum, assembly GCA_911387755.1. Classification (NCBI taxonomy): domain Eukaryota; kingdom Metazoa; phylum Arthropoda; class Insecta; order Diptera; family Syrphidae; genus Chrysotoxum; species Chrysotoxum bicinctum. The sequence goes on along the minus strand of OU426990.1, from coordinate 71,838,017 downwards.
GACAGTGAGTGTTGTGAGGAACGCCTAGCTTTACTGCAAGCTCTCCTATTGGCGTGGAGGATGCCAATGATCCTGGCTATGTTTCTCTGGGTCTGCATATCACATAAATTGTTCCATCCTTTTTGGATGAAGTATAACCCCAAAATATGATGCCCAATTTAGGGGTGAACTAGCAGGGAGTCGAGAAAAATGGTAAAAGGTTCAGAAATAAGCTTAAGACATCGATGGGCAAGATCGTGAGCCCCTGTGGTGCCAACGCTAGCAATTCTTTGTCTTTTTTTAAATTTATCGATATTATATGCTTTGATTAGCACGGACCTCCAAACAATCGAACCATACGTGAGGATCGGTCACCATAGCTGTGTTTGTCAACAAGACCCCACTTTTCACCAAAAGTTTTGATACAGGCGTAGAAAGCTATGAAGGTCTTATTCCTTGGTTCAATATTGAGTTTCCAGCCCAAATTAGAGCCAAAAATAAGACCTTGACTTTTGCACTGGTAAAAAACGAGAGTGTTTGGCCTTTGAGTATGTGTAGAGCGAAGTGGTGCATGCACTTATCCAATGCCTCCTTCACAATTGAAATCGTATCAAACTGAATTCCCACTTTCGCCGTCAACTATTAACTACTTTAATTTTTGCAATAAGTTCAATCATGCAATTAGCAAACTTGCCTATATGCTCTCTAAATACCAACTGTACTGGCTAATTTTTAGTTCCCCAAGGGGCAAATTTGAGAAATCAATACCATGTCTAATAAATTGCTCTATAAGCAGTGGAATTAGGTGTTTGTTTTGGTGAGTCCACCTTTCATTTTTTTTACTCAACTTTGGTAATTCCTCGTCTCATTCCAGAGCGAAGATTTTAGAAAAACCCAGTAAACTGGGGTGCGAGAATAAACCATCTTCGAATTCTCAAGTATCCAAGCTGTTTCTTAAAGATTTCGATAGCCGATATTACGTAAAGTACATGAAAAGGAAGTTCTGGCATCCGTTTATTACGTCGCGACGCACGTATAGTACAAAGAACACGCACGATGCACTCGGAATAGAAATACAGACTAATGCAAACGAAAGTGGCTAACTGTCGTCCCTTTCGTCGGTTCTGAACCCTTCTGGGTCAATGTTTGTTAATAAAATTCTGTCCATAGCTTATAAACTCGTCATACTTACTGGACCTATAACAACATTTTCTCACTTCAGTTTCTACCAGTATCAGAAGATTCCATGGAAATCCAACCAACTTCTATAAATTCAACCAAAATTGAACTTATAAGACCTCTTTTCCTATAAAATAACTCAAAAATTCAAAGTTTAAGATATTTTAGAAACATCTTGCATTAACACCCCTCCTAAAACTTAAAAATCAATTCATAATTCAGTTTTCCAGTAGTAAATTTGTCTGCATTTCTCGATTCCTAAGATCGTTAAAATAACCAATGTAATGTATTCCACCCCTATAAAATAACTTTCCACCATAAAAAGCATCTGAGTTCCCAACACCAACAACACCTAAAAATATTCCAATTAAACACAAGTTCTAAACCCCAGCCCGCCCATATTATAAACTTTGAATATTTTGCTATCTCCACAATTGACCCACTATAAACCCTGGGTAATAATAATTCAAATTACCCCTATCTAACTTGCAAATGAATGTTCCCGAAAAAAAAGACTATCAAATTGTGGGCGATGAAAGCCAAAACAAGCAGAAGATTTTGTAGGAAGTTATCTCTCTTAATGTGAAATAATTGTTAATTACTAGACCCTGACAAAAAACAAAAACCCTCCTCTACCTTATATTTCGTGTACGAACCTCTACCTACTGAGAATACCCATAAAATGTCTTTGTAGAGATATTCATTTATTAGGTATACTCGTACCTTTTCCCCGGCTGGCTAGTTTTTGCCAGCTCTTAGGCAGTGGTGGTGTGGTATCTTTGCTTCTTCCAGTTTTTCTACGCAATTTATGGTGACACCTTTTAAAATTGCCTTAACCTTACCACAAGTCAGCTGAAAAATAAGGTCTTTCAATTTTATACGTCTACAATTATTCTGCCCCCGAGAGCAGGCCTTTGCCGAAAAAGAGAAACTTTTCTTCCTACATTGGTTCCCCCACCATCCGTATCAATACGAGAGCATTGTTGGATATCTTTGTCGTAATTTTGGCTCACTGAGTTCGTCCAGTACACTAATGGTAGTTGGAACAATTAAATATTTATAAATGAAAATCCGGCTGGTCATGGCATTAAGTCACCCAAAAATTATTTCATTGCTGAAGTTTTCAACCCACAAGTACCGACAGATGTTGAAGAAGTGACTTTAGCGGCCCGTGCTTAGTGTAATGGAACCAATTTGATGTAATTTAGTTGAGATTGAAATGGATAGCAAACTAGGAGTACTCGAAGTATCTGTGTTGGTGGATATAAAATTTGGTGGAATTTTGCCTCAACAAATGAATTCCAAGCTCAAAATTGAAATTGAGGCTTGAATTCCTTTCACTTTTTGTAAGTTGGTTATGTAGGTACGAGTACAAGTTTTGTGTTAAATTTTGTACTTGCATTCTGATGTTGCCATAATCTGCAAGTTCTACTTTAGGAATAACTGCACTACGATAATAAAGTGGTAAATGGTTTTGAAATCTATATCATCTTGTAGGTAGTTCTTCAAACTGTTTAAGCTCATTTGTCTTGAATATGTAGGTACCATTCTTTTACCAAAACTTTCCTGGATAAAAAGGTGGTTTTCCAATTTCTGTCATATTAAAGACGTATTGGTAAGCTCCAAGTATAGCTAAGCTAACGCATCAATAAGCGTTCTTTTATTTAACACGCAAAAAAACAACAAAAATAAAAAAGATATACAGTTTAATTCAGCAATCAGAGTGAATATATTGTGAATTTTAATTGTTGAAATATTGAGTCAACAGCCTAGGCTTTGATGAAAATATCGCTTCCCATCGATCAGCGAAATCAAGCATCATTGTGCGTGGTTAGTACTTGGATGGAGGACCGTTCAAATACGAGTACCAACCGTGTATTTATTTATTTATTTATCAAGCGAAAAACAAAATAAAATATATATATGAATAACAATAAGAGTGTATAATAAATATATAGAAGGAAAAATAAAGTAATGATAAAAACATTGAAATAAACAATGAAATAACAATTTAAATAATAATATAAAAATAAAATTCTTAAAAAGTATGCGACAGGTTGAAGGATTAAGGTAAGTTGGCGTATAGTTCTTTACGAAGGAGTGATAAGCTCTTGTTAAAGTCAAGGACGTTATGTGCACTGTTGGCTAAGCGCACTATTCTAGTTAGAGGATTGAAATGACCATAGTTGGTGCGATGAGTAGGAGTCGAAAGAAGGGGACAGATCTTAGGTTATGAGGGGCGGTATTAATGGAAATCAATTTGAAGAGATTTGGAGAATCGATGGTACCAGTGGATGAAAAGTATATCTGCTATCTCGCGGCGCCTGACAAGGGTAGGCAGGGTAATCAAAAGTAGAGGAATTTCGTAGGGATGCAAGATAAGAGGGTCTGACCGAGGGAATCTGCATAAGGCAAAGCTGAGGAACCTTCGCTGCACTGATTCAATTCTGAGGGAATGGTTAATTGGATAAGGAGACCAAACCTGACTGCCATACTCTAGAATAGGTCGTACGAAAGTGATGTACAAGGCCTTGGTAACATAGGGATTGGAAAATTCCTTAGACCAGCGCTTGATAAAACCGAGGGAGGAATTTGCTTTTGCAATAATTTGATCAATATGAGTCCGAAAATTGAGCTCTTTATCACATACAATCCCAAGTTCGCGAATTGAGGTGACGACAGGTATGTGAGTGATAAAAAGTCTTGGGAGATAGGGCAGACGTTTGCGAGAAAAAGTCATTGATTGACATTTGTTCCCTTTTTTTTTACACTAAGTGAGAAAAGAATTTAAGTCTTCCTGAAGAAACGAACAATCAAATGGAGAAGAGATTACCTTCATAATTTTTATATCATCTGCATAAATAGTTAACTGAGAGTTGCATCATTAATGGCAATTAAAAATGAAAGAGGTCCAAGGTGACCGCCCTGAGGAACACCTGAGGTGGCAAAGATGGGATTCGACACAGCACATCTGAAAACAACGTTTTATATTCGGTTCTCTAAGTATAATTTAATCCATTTGATGAATGATGTTGGGAAACCTAACGCTTTTAATTTGATGTAGATTATTTGGTGGCTGATCTTATCGAATGCTTTACTGAAGTCGGTTGTAATAAACGTCAACTTCGTAGCCTTTTTCCAAAGCGCAGAGTGCCGTCGAGACAAACTGAGTAAGGTTCATCGTGACAGACCTTCCTCTTAGGAAACCATGCTGTAGTGGAGAGACGATTGACTTGCAATGAAAATAAAGGGCGTGATACACGATACTTTCAAAGAGTTTAGGGATAGAGGAGAGCTTAGCTATCGGACGATAGTTAGAAATTTCGTTTTTACTGCTTTTTTTATGGATTGAAAATATAAAGGAGCTTTTCCAAAGCGAGGGGAAGACTGCTTGAGCAAGCAAAAGACGATAGAGGACGGTAAGGGGTAGGTAAAGAGCATAAACACATTTTTTAAGAAAAATTGCTGGGATGCCATCAGCACCAGGAAAAAAGTCATCTTTCAAAGAAATGATCTTCTCAACGACAATTTGAGGACTTATGTCAATGGACTGGAAGTGATACTCAAAATCAGCATGATTTTGACCGATACTATAAGATTCACAGAAGAAAGAAGCAAATAGGTTAGCAGTCATTTGAGGGTCAGAAGATGTTGTGTTGCGAAAACTAAGTCTGGTGGGAAGGCCGTCGGATTTTCTCTTAGCATTAATAAATTGATAGAACCAAGCGGTTTGATCATACCATCGTTTGGGATGTCGAGAAGGTTTGTTACTGTGGACCTCCTGATTAGGCCTCTTTCCCTGAGAAAAATAATTTTGCCTGTCCCAATTATTTTCTTTGAGACTCTTATGAGAGCTCCCATTGTCGCACTTCCGATGACCTCGTGGAGAGGACGCCTCGAATGTTTCTATGGATTTTCTTTCTGTTTATAATTAGGTTCCCTTAAGCCATGAAACCGCACAATAGATAATGATACGTGTTACCATCATTATGAACATCATCTTGAGGATGTTCGGATTTCCCGACTGCAGCTTCTTAGTAATCTAGTGTAAGTCCTAGATATTTTACCTTCCTCTGTGTTTCAATTACTTCACCAGCTAACTCGATAGGTATCATATGTCACAGAAGTCTTGAAGGGGTTTATTGATAATCCTGCAGATAGAGGCAAAGAGTGACTTCAATTTTGCCTACGGCTATTATAGCGATATCATGGGCAAATCTAATGCAGCTTATACCTTGGAAAGTAAGATTTTCTAACAACTCATCCACTACAAGACTTCACAACAATGGTGATAGTACCCAATCCTGAGGACAGCCACTTTTTGTGATTTTTGTTTTTACATTTAGACCAGCTTGTGCCTCTGCATTTTTAGTCCCTAACATTTATTTTATCCATTGGTACGCATTTCCTAACCCAGCTTTGTCTACAGCCTCGAGGGATGTGTTGGCAAAGTCTTCCTCTTTGTCTAAGAAAACAGCTAATGCAATTTCCTTTACATTTAAGGCTGTCTCTATCTAAGTCAAACAGAGCGGTCTCTGTTTATCTGCCCGCCCTATATGCATGTTGTCACAGCTTGAGAGGCCTACTTATTAATACTTCTGATTTTGTGAAGTTGTCAATTACTTTTCCCGAAGTTTTCAGTGCCGTAATGTTAGGCTTATTGGCCTGATGGAATTTGAATGGCTTTGATCTTTTTTTTCGTACGCTGTGAGGATCTATCATGAATGACTTGGACAAAAATTTGTAGAAATATGTATGCTGTTTCGGGAAGCGGACAAACAGATTAAATCATATCTAAAATTGATTTCAGATTTATTTGATTGCCAGAAATGTTAACACCTGTTATACATATTAATGGTTTTTTTGTGATTTAAAGTAGTCAACCTATTGACTGTTTAAGTTGACCTTCTATAGTCCTAAATAAAAATGTGAAAATATGTACCACGTTTTAGTTCGAATGAAAGCAAAGCATAGAATTGAGAAAAAAAAATATCAACGAACACATCCTTAAATAATCAAATCCTACCAATCGTCACGTAACAAATAATTTTCTACAAATCGATTGAGTGTCATTCTATTTCAGAGATTGCAAAACTTTATATGCACAGTACTTATTACTACTGTCTAATTTATCCCCACTTCCTTTGTTGTTTACTTTGTAAGATTTTGCTACGCTCTCCTTACGTTTTTTATTAAAAGCCCTCTTACCTGTAGATAGATTTTTAATTCTATTTGATCAAATACAATTTTTCCAAAAAGTTTAATCTTGATTCTGTGTACCTGCAAAACAACAGTTTGCTTCTCACCAATTTCTCGTAAACGGATCATTAGATTTTGATAAAATATTTTATTTTTGAATTTCTATGGAACACAAGTATTGTTGTATATTGTTGGATGTATTTTGAATGCAAAAATCATGGGAACCAACATTTTTTGTGGATGGTATGTGGATCGCGCACTCTATTCGCGAGAATTCGTATCAAATCTGATTTGTGGCGACCAGAATATTTTCTCACAATTATCTTCTTTAAAAAAAAGGTATATTAACGTTAATTTCAATTAGTTTTTTTTTAAATCATTTTTACTAGTTTAACTCGTTGATTTGTCAGTCCTTGGTCGCTTTCATGTGTATAGCATAGGTTATGTGGCAACTCCTTCAATTTGTCACCAGAAGTGTCCCAACTGATGTCCTTGATCTTACTTAGCGACCACAGTAAACCCCTGGTCAATGTGTTGCGACGCACGTCCTGAAAGTTTAAAGTTTCAAGATCAGTTGAAAGCTGAAAAAATTGTTCGAATTTCTTTCAACGAAATATATTTCTTTGCAAAAATAAAACGAAAATGCATTAATACATGAGCCATCCCTTTTAGACAAACCGCGAGCTTAAAGAGACGAAGAACGAAGAAATCACCGGAAGATATTGAAACAGTGAGAGCTTTAATCATGTGATCCCCAACCAAGCGTTTGCCCTTGGACTTTCAGATCCGATTTTGAACCGAAATATTCACGATGTCCTTCATCAAATACCTTTCCATTAACCAAAGTCACAGTGATATTTTCTCAGTTTGGATTGTTGAATGTTAAATGCAGACAGGGAGATGGAATTGTTGGAGGAGTTTTTATCCACGACTTGATGAATTGGAATTAGGAGACATATAGTTTGAACAGGATAGAGCAACGGCACACACTTCAAGAGCATCGAGAACTCTTTTAAAGAAAAAGTCGCGAAGCGTCTCATCTCAATAAGGGACGATTTTGGAGTGGTAAGGCCACTTCTTGATTCGAAACCTTGGTATTTGTTGTTGGGGTTTTTTGAAAGCCCATGTTTTTGTCAACCATCCAATGACCATACAAGAAATGAAAAGGAACATTAAGGTAGGAATTGCCGACCTATCCTCTACTATGTTGGCAAGAATCATGAATCACTGAATGATCATTTAGTCAATGTCCCATGAGCGGCATACCCCAACTTATAAACAATTTGATATATAAACACATTTTTTTTTAATTTTTTTTTTATACATACGCACTCAAGGGGTTATGAAACCCTAATAATGTTAAACACAGGGCGAGCAAATTAGGAAAGTAGGATAGGTCAGAAAGGAGATACCGATGCACATTGGTTTTGAATGTCTCTACATTTGCAATGAGTGGGGAAATATTGAGTCGGGTAAAGCATTCCACATTCTTGTAGTGCGGCTAAAACAAAGAATCTCTGTACTTGACAGTACTGTCCGAAATCGGGCTCAAGGGTAAACTGATTAGCATTCCTAGGAGTACGAGTATTACGTTCTCTTACGTTAGTTCTCTTATCCCTAGGGTTTATCAGGTGACATTATTTGTATCCTCATGTCACGCCCACTATTATCGTATATTATATACTTTAAGTTATTTTCAAAGTAAATCTCTTATTTTTTTTTGTTCTAAAATTGACTTTCTTATATTCAGCAAACTCTTATATGTCTTATATACTAACTTATATTTTACCTAAATATTTTCTTGTCAAACGTACTGTAGGGAATATCTCCCACCGATTGACATTGCACTTTGATTACACCATTATAATTAAAATTTACTAAAAGTATGATTTTCTCTGATTTTTTGCAGGCACAACAGCAGCAACAGAGCCAGCAGCAACAGAATGTTTTGAACAAGTCAAACGATGACCTACGAAGAAAGAGGCCCGAAACCGCAAGGCCCAATCATATTCTGCTGTTCACCATAATAAATCCATTTTATCCAATTACAGTGGTGAGTTTGTGTCTATGTTTTTTTTTTCTACTTGAGTATTTGTGTGAATTTTATTTGTGTGTAATATCCTGCGTATGTATGTCTATAACAAAACCAACAAAACCAAAAAAAAAAAACAACAAAAGTTTATTCCTAAAGGGATTTGGTTTGGAAAATATGGCAAAAGAATCTACTAGTACGGGGCTCTGCATGCCGGTGCTGCTCCTGTGGTACATAGTCGCTTTCTCAGATCATCGTGGTGGTGGTAGTTTTTAATTAAAATGCCTCGAGATAGCTTTTGGTTTTGTGTCATCTGCGTGTTTTCCTTATATTTGTCTAGCGATCGTCCTCGTCGTAGGATGTGTGTCTATATGAGGGTATCGATGCGATACTGGGATATACAGGATACTCGTATATCCATTCTGATACCTTGCTGCATTTTCTTTATCCCGAAAGCTATAGGTAAAGTACGGCTCTCGTTTCACTATACTCGTAGTTCAGGAATATAATGAATCCACCCTCCCTTCTTCATTTGAAGTGGATAGATGATGGAGGACGTAGAAATGGAAATCCTATTGGGAATGGGGTTTGATAAAGTAAGTCGAGACAACAGACAGATGAAATGAAATGAAAATGCACCACAAGGTTGGTTAGTTGGGCTTTGTTGGAAGGTCCCTTAGTCAGACAAGTGGAATGATGGTGGCTAGCTAGCAGCATCCATTGAGCAATGATGCAACTTAGGGGTTGGCTTTGGATTACGTTAGCATTTTGAAGGGTTTCTCAGGCATGTGGGCTTTATATATGCATAATATTTCTTCTTATTGCAAATTGTATATATATGAGCAAATGTAATACAGCTTAAAAGGGAGACTTTTTCCAAATTGGAGATATACATACCTTTGGCAATTTATAACTTCAAAGTTTACCTTATGATTGTACAATATTTATTAAAAAAAAAAAAATTAAGTGAGAGGGTTTTCAAAGTTCTACCCATAGACCGAAAATGAAAATACATATACCTACACATATACATGTACATGAAATTGGTTAACTTGTTTCTTAGGGTTGATCATTAGGTAAAGGGTTTAGAAGGTAGAGCATCCTTTTTGAAGGGATAATTTTCACATCAAAAATGTAAACAAATTAAAGTTTAATTTAGATTTCATTTGAAGGTACAGAAGTTTAACTTACTTGAACACATATAAAATAGTGTACTTGGATACCTATCAAAATCAGTAGGTAGTGAAATTGTTTGGCTTTAAGGGTAATTTTGTGCCTTCGAAATGGTGAAATGGAAAATAGTACCTAGTGATGCCTCGGATATAGGAAATTATCTTTAAATAGAAGTTCATGTTTGTGGGGATTGCTGGGGGGTTTTTAACAACTAGAAAACTGATGAATTTTTGAACCAAACAAAGTTAACTTAAACATTTTGAAGATTTTGTAGAATAAGTGTATGCATTTAGTTCCGAGCTTCTGCTAAGGGAAGACTGAGATTTAAAATTTTCTTGAATGATTAAAATAATTGAACGAGAAAAAATGTGCTATGTGAGGAATAGGCTTCAAAGGTATGACTTACTGAATAAAAGAGAGAGTGCTGGAAGAGGAAGTGGAGCTGCAGTTAGAACAGATTTATAACATTCGAATTTTGAGAACTTTATGCTCATTTCAACCTTATGAAAAACTGCATCGAGTGGTTTGATTCGTTGGATTTTAAAACGTCAAAATTGCTACACGCAAAACTTAAAATTTGGGCAACCTTTCCATCTTCGACTGCAGGTTCCGTTTCTAGCTACGTTGCGTTGTGTCCGTAAAGTATTCAATTTGTGTGTATTCAATATGTTGGTACCTATTCCAGCTGCAGTTTAGAATTTTTACGGTTTGCACTGCTACTTAAGGATCCATCCAGTACTAGGTGAGTTGCTAACCCTACAGCTTTTCCTCCAAGTGTATCACTTCGATGAGTTTGATCATTTGGAGTAGCTTCAGAGAGAATAAATCCCTCTCTTCTATCTGGGAGCGTCTAAGATACTTGATTCTTTGATGCAAGAGTGCTTCGCATCTGCCTAGTATGTGTTCCGGCGTTTCCTCATGATAATTGCAGAATCTGCATGTGGGGCTGTTTACCAGGCCAAGAATACTCAAGTGTCTTCTTAGTTTACAGTGACCCGTGATTAGTCACGTTCCTACCTAGGTTGACACAGCTCATGACATGATCTTGGATATAGTTCCCAAGAAGTAGTTTGGCCTGCTTCGGTTTTGGGAGTTCTTTCCAGTTTTTGGATCTTTTGGCCTCCTCCTCTATTCTGATTCCGTTTTTAATCCTGTTTACTTCTATTCTGCAGTAGGGCTCTGGGCCCATTAGAGGAGTCCTTGCACTTAATTTTGCTGGGGAGTCTGCTCTGCCTTTTCATTTCCCTGGACATGTCCAGGTACCCAACAAAGTGAGACATTATTGTTCTTGCCAAGTCTACACATTTCCAAACCAACTAAGACGTGATGGCGTATAAGCTTACTGCATTGATTGCGGTTAGATGATCTGACATAATGGCAATCTTTTGGTTCAGTAATTCCTTTTGAGATTTCGACCTGCATATTCCACTATGGCATTGACTTCCGCCTGGAAAATGCTAGTTGGTATTGAAAGTTTGGTTCTAGGCCCAAAATTTCTAGCACTTGTGCCTTCTGTCGTTCTCAGTCCATCCGTGTAACACTTTATGGCATTAGCTTGAATGTATAGTTTTCCTTTTGGAACTTTAGTCCGTGTTGTAATTTTTTACGAAATTGTATTTTGTTATCATTCCATCCCTAGGAATGTCGATAAAGTTACTTACTGACGACTTTAAATCACAGTCCCTTTCTCTGTGACTTATACATTTTCCGGACCCAGTCACTTCCAAATCTAATGCTAATGGCTGTCTCAGCAGGACTACCAACTGCTACTTGTAATGGGAACAGCTGAAGAACAACCGCTATCGCTGCTTAAGGACAAGTTCTCATTGCTCCAGTAATGCATAAACCAGCGAGCTTTTGGACTTTTCCTAGTGCTTTACCTGCAATCTCTTGCATATCATAAGGGCTTTTATGACTTTGCTGACGATATATTACTTACTTAAGGTGGCGCTACAGTCCGGGGTGGACCAGGGCCTCAACCAACAAGCTTCTCCAGCTAGCTCGGTCCCTAGCGAGCTGTGTTCAGTTTCGCACGCCAAGTTGGTTGAGGTCCTCTCCCACTTGTGTGCGCCACCTGAGTCGCGGTTTTCCCCTGCTGTGCCGCTACCCCTCGGGGTTGGATTCGAAGACTTTTCGGACCGGAGCTTTTGGGTCCATTCGCTCTACATGACCTAGCCATCTCAGTCGTTGGACTTTGTTTTTTTTGACTAGGTCAGTTTCGCTGAACAGACCGTACAGTTCGTGGTTATATCTTCCCCTCCACTTCCCCACTCCCCGTCTATGAAGACGGGACCAAAGATCACACAAAGAATTTTCCTCTCGAAATATCCTAAAGCGCTCTCATCCACTTTCGACAAAGTTCATGTCTCTGCACCATAGACAAGGAACTGGGTGATGAGGGTCTTATACGTAGAGGGACACTTGCTTTGCTGGAGAGAGGACTTTGCTATTCAATTGCCTTCTAAGTCCAAAGAAGCAGTGATTAACAAGAGTTATTCTCCGTTTGATTTCAGCGCTGGTGATGCCAAAACTAGACATTGCTCTATATAGTTCGTTCCAATAGATGTTATCGTACGCGGCTTTGAAATCGATGAAAAGGTGGTATGTGTCAATTTGTAGCTCCTGACTTTTTCCAAGATCTGCCGTAGTGTGAATATTTGATCGATGGTGAACTTTCCTGGTCTAAAGCAGCACTGATATGGACCTATCAGGTTGTTGACGAAAGGCTTCAGACGTTCACATAATACGGCAGAAAGGATCTTGTACGCAATGGTCAGGAGAATTTTGCGTTGGCGCAGTTCAGAGGGTCTCCTTTCTTGAGAATCGGACAGACAATGCTGAGGTTCCATTCGTCGGGCATGGTTTCTTCCGACCATATTTTGCTGATGAGCTGTTGCATACTACCAACCAAATCATCCCTCGCCGTTTTGAACAGTTCGGCAGCGAGGCCGTCAGCTCTAGTGGCTTTGTTGGACTTGAGATTCGATATAGCTATCTTATCTTCGTCCAATTGGTATGGGCGGTATTGTTGGTCTTCATTGCCTAAGTCGAATGGTGCTATCTCTATAGCAGCGGCAGTTACTTCTTCATCGCCGTTATAAAGATTGGAGAAATGTTCTTTCCATATTCTCAGCATGGACTGTGGTTCCACTACGATGTCCCCTTGATTATCCATGCAGGCTTCGGCTCGGGGCTTTTATCCTTGTGATGTCTTTTTACCTTTTTGTAAAACTTCCAAACCTCAATCCTGCCATGTCATCCTTCTATTTCCTCGATCAAGCGCTTCTTATGCTACTTCTTTTTCTTTCTCAGAAGCCGGTGTTCTTCTCTCCTCTTCTGCTCGTAGAGCTCGCGAGTCCTTCTTTGCAGCACCGCTTTATATGCGTTTTGTTTTGCTGCATGTGCTTGCCGAAACTCATCTTCAAACCAGGAGTTTCGTTGTGGTGGTCATGTAAAACCCAGCACATCAGAGGCTGGATCTCTGATGGCTGCTTGGCAATGTTTCCACTGGCCCTCAATACTTGTTGCTGTCGGCATAGGACTTCTTAAGAGGTTGTTGGAAACTCGATCGGAAAAGGACCTTGCGATCTCTTGCCATTGTAAACGTCCAACGGCGAACTTCGTCGTAGTACTTCCTTGTTTTGGCTTGGGTCGGGATATCCTCAGCCGAACCTTGGCTACAACGAGTTGTTAGTCCGAGTCGACGTTAATCCCTCGGAACGTGCGGACATCCGACGATATATTCTACGTGTTTATTCCCGTGGAGTTAACTATCTAGTATAATTCCTAGATATTATACTTCTTTGTCTGTTACTATTTGTTCGCCAGTTAACCGAATAGGTTTCATGCGTGGCCAAAGACTTTTCTTGGTTAATGGTGTTATAGATAGACGTCATTTGCTTGTAATAGTTAGTCCTCACTGGATGATATCACAGAGAGTTTCTACAAACCTTGTGCATACCTTGAAAGGTGAGATTTTCTAGCAGTTCATCCACTGCAATTGCCTCCGCTGTTCTAGTGCCCAGCATTTCATTGATCCATCTAGTCATGGTATTGGGTACATGCTTCCTTCCTGGGGCCTTATTTACTGCGACATGGGAGGTATTATTAATGGCTTCCTCTATGTCTAAGAACGCACAAAAAGCTGTTTCCTTAGTGGATATAGATATAGATGTAAGATATTAGTGATTTCAAACAGGGTGACTTCTGGACATCTACCCGCTCTGTAGGCATATTGCTGTACATTCACAGGCCGATTTGCTAAAACTTCTGATCTTATGAAGTTGTCAACAATTTTTTCCAAGGCTTTCAAAAGATGATAAGCTTATCGGCCTGAAAGACTCTGGATGGGTTATATCTTTTTTTCCCAAATGAAGATAACCTTAGCTTTTCTCCATAGGCTTGGTAAATACGAAAGAGCAATACAACCATGGAGTATGTAAATCAGATAAGGCATAAGATTTTCTTTACCCTTTTGTACTTCACTATCTGTAAATCTTTTATCATTGTTCCGAAGTGCTAATGATTCAAGTGTCTTCTCTTTTGCAAGAACTTTGTGTATTCTTGCCACAGCAGGGGCTTAGAAAATTCTCTAACAGAAGGATTTGAAACTATTACACTTGACTTTCCTTATCTCCTTGTTATAGTTAGTTAACTCTGTGGAGGTATTATGCCATTCCCTGGTTCTTTTAACCTCATGAAAGAGTTTTCTATCCTGTCAGTCAGGTGTTCAGCTGCTATTTTGAGGTTTAAATTTTTAACTCAAATGCTCAGTAGTAAGCAAGAAGTGAAAACTAAAAAGATGAGTATTTGATATACCTAACATTTTGGTTTCTTACAACAAGGTTAAAAACTTAAATCTCTTTTCTTTGAACATTCTCTTAGGTTAGGTTAGTTTCGTGGGCACAGTTGATCTTGTTACCGTCACACTTAGATCAATGTAGATCCGTTGTGATACCCTAGGGTTTGTGACCCCTTGGATTGAAACCTATGATAATCCTATGTCTATCAAGCCTGTTAAGGGTGTAGATGGGTTACAGCAAGCTTTAGCCTGAAATGTCAGAGGGTACTTCTAAATTATTGAAGAAATTTCTGTCGTCACATAATAACCTGGTGTCAGGGACGAAGCGTCCATATATTGAGTGGAATGAGTGCTTCCGTTGAACCATTTAAAAAAATCGTACCTAGCAAGGAATTAAATTCAAAATTCAAAATTGTATTAATATTTTTATTATATTATTTCTATCTATTAATGAATCTTCATTTACTCTGTAAATTACATTGCAACATCATTATGACAACATTATCATCTTTTACTAAAATACTAAAGGAAATCTATATCCCTCTGGTTATTACAACTTAAAATGCATACCACACTGCAAACCAACTGAGAATGCTCAACATCTCTCCATTATTTATAATGCTCAATTTCATGAAAGTTCTTACTAAAATGCTTAACAGCTATGCATTCCTTATTATCGCCTCGTTAACTCAATTTCAAAATACCCTTTCACTCCAAATCAACTGAAAATATACCTACAACATCACTCACGAATATTCACAAAATGCTCAAAACAATGATTCTCAAACAATATATAGAATGCACAACAGCTGGGCATTCCATTATTTCGCATACATAACTTAGATCTCAACCCAAAGTCAAAATAATTTTGTCTCGTTTCTTGCCTTTTGCCCAATGTGTGAAGAATGAGTTGAGTGAATGCATTACGAGAATTTTTTACAAGAGATAGATAGAAAAACAAAGATGTATCTATTGAGTTGCTTATTGTCTCAAACTGATAATGAGTTTAATTTCATGGACAAAAGGGGTAGAAAAGTTTTATTTTAATATAATGTGTGTGCAAATTTAGGTGCAATTCATAACTATCAAAAAACAAACAAATATGAATTTAAAAGGTGGTAGTTTTTTAATTATTTTCGTGGCGATAAATACAATCCACCTGTTTTCTGTTTATTTTTTGTTATTATAACAAAAAAGTGGTCAAAAATAGTATTTCTAATATTCATATCTCAGGTTTCTTGACATTCCAGCAGAAATATAACTAAAGGTTATTTTCAATTATGAGAATTTTAAATCAATAAAAAACTTCAAGGAATCTTAAGATTTTTAATATCCCGTAATAATGGCATCTTTAGAGAGATCATATTCATGTTTTAAGAGAATTAAATATTTTTTTAGAAATAAATGTGGACAAGAAAGGCCATCAACTCGTAGCTTAGTTCTCATTTATAATTAATTTTGCCTTAAAAGAAAAAGGATAAATCTTTGCGCAAGGCATCAAGCTCTTTTTTCTTAATTAGACTTTACTGTAATATATTATTTATGTATATTATTTTATGTGTATTATCATTAAGTGGAAGTTAAAAGGTTGGATCTCAGAGGTCTTTCATTTTTGGTTTTATGTTCAGTGCTTCCGCTATCGAAAAAGTCACGCCTCGTGCCTGCCTGGTGTAAAATTCTCTTAAATGCGTGAGGTGTTAGAAAACCGTAAATCGAATTAAAAATGATGCGTTCATCGTAGGAACCTAACGAAGCTTGACTTAAAAGTAAACTTTTTAAGATCTAAAAGGGCACAACATCCCACCTTATGGGTGATTCCATATTAACAGAGCCTGAAGAACTCAAAAACCGAAAATATGTATGATTTAAAATTGAAAAAAAAAAAGGAGTAAAGTATGTATGGTAAATTGGGGTATTATGGACCACCAGTTTTATCAACTTTGCAGTCACTATTTGGAGGAAATAAAAAACACCACATGGATATTCGTCAATCACCAGACTATGCTCGAAAGAAATGACCAAACGATTAATTGTTTGGCCTCAGTATTTGATGGCAAATCTGAGAAATTTTATTAGCACTTCTGTCAATTTTTTTTCAGATCGCTGATATTTCTGAACAGGCTTTACGGACAGTCTTCTTCAATAAAATATTGTAAGACCCTGTATTTTCTGTTTATAATTCCAATTATATTTGGGAGAACTTTCAAGCACCTAATTGCCTCCATTCTTGTTGCTATTGGATATAATCAACATATTCCTGTTCGACTTCTATATATCTGTCGTCTGCAGCAAATTCTGCTCTCAGAATTTACCAATACTTCACATTATTCCACTACTTCGGATTAGTTGAAGGTTCAAGACCAATCGCTCAAGTCTCCCATATTAGCTGCCAGACTTAAAACTTGGCCTGGGACTACAATGTTATTTGACATTTTATGTTGATATTTTAAACATAATGTTATAATGTCCGAAAAATTGATTTTCGTCCATTTTGAATTGGCAAATTGCCCAAATTTTTCAGGGATTGTGGCGTCCCGCGGGATTGCTTAGTTGTCACGATTGTTCGGTTCCTATGAACGAATTATGAAAAAACAAACTTTCGAATTCATCTTTACTGATTAGTCAAAAGTGGACACACGAACTGAAGCAGAACAATACTTAGAAGCCTTAGAGATGATAAACCTGGTTTCAGAGGCGGGCTCCAAGTAAAGGTTATAATACTAGTAACAAAAGCCCCCAAAGTTGCTCAATATCGGCCTGCAACTTGTCAATATTGAAATAAAATTCCTCTGTAAGTGTATTGATGACGATACTCCTTCAGTATCTTGCCGTTCGAAGTTTTAAGTTTTACTCCCAATATTTACTAGCTTTGTATATTGGTTCAAATATTTGTATTCCGTCTTAATTTGAAAATAAACTTTTTATCGAAATATGTTCAAGTTGAGCCCTAGAAATTAGCAAGTGCTTGATGCCTCGAAAGATTTCTGCACTTTGATTATAAAAACGTCCCAGTTACAGTTTTACAAAACGGGAATGTACTGTTAAAATAATTGATTCTAGCATTTTATGAACTGTCATAACATTCTACTAAGCATTCATTTTTATGGGTATTCACCTTCCCCATAAAAGAAAATCTTATAGGCCAACCCAAAAGCTGTCAACAACTACATTGACTTGTCGATAATCATCTCAAGCCCAACAACGTAATCCTCGTATGTCTTGTGGTTCTAGAAGTGTGGTAAGCTCAAGGAACAAATGATTACACATATAGAAATGAAACTCCTAATCTACTTAATTACACTACAAACCACAAAACCGTTCCGCTTCGAATTCTACACCATTTAATCGATAACAACTTCTGGATTACATACCTTTGCATTGTTGAAATCAATTAATCGCTTCGCTGGAGCTTGCTGCACACATCGAGTTTTGAAAACAAGTCAACCCAACAGACCCCCCGCCCTCCCAAGTAACGAACCACAATCTCTTTAGAACCTAACGTCACCTTCAGGAATATGTTCTTCACCCGGGCGCCACTCTCTTTGGCTTCATATTAAATTTCTCCAATTTGATTAATGTCATTGCACAGTAATTCCAGCTGTATGCCATAAATTTCAACAAAAACTTTTGCACATTTTCAATTTAAACTTTGCTATACATATACATACACCATCGCCGTCGTATATAGTTGGATAGGTGGTGGGTTAAAGGTACACTTTGTGCAGGACTGCATATATGCGTTTAGGGTTGACTCGTATGTCACTGAGCTCCTGGATCACAAGAAAAAAGCAGCGGTGGCTTGCACCTTTTGTGGTTCTTAAAATTCAATCGAACTGCTGATGGTGCTGTTCATACGCCTCCGCCGCTGTTTGAACGAAAAATATTTACATTCCAACGGTACAATGTAGAAGCTTTTCTGGGAACCAAAGTACGAGTATGTGTACCTGAGACGCAGAGTGTTTTGAAGAAAATTTAACGGTATACCTTTGTTTTGCCTTTTTTTCGTTGCCTGCTTCTATTTTTACTGTTAAACCGGGAAGTGAACATAGAGGAACAAAAATCACCTCATATCGTCGTTGCTGAAAAAAGACGTTAAGGTTTTTTTTTAAGCGAGTATATAGGAGGCGGCATTTTATGAAATATTTTTTTTTATACCCAGCTTCACTTCGAATTTAATGTGAGACTTCATATAGAGAGGGAAGACTCTTATGCAAAAATCGTCCTGGCATATGCCGTACACTGAACTTTTATGCAACAAGAGTAGTTTGAAGTTTTTTTCGCTTAAAATTCATGCAAAATTCATGAAAGTTTGAAGTGCATAGCGTGAGATGAGGACGAAGAGTTTTCTTCATTTTTTTTTCTTCTCTTGAATCCATTTAAAGGATATGAGCAGACGACATCTGATTTATAAAAAAAAGGCTTAGCTAGGCGTTTGGGGGAAACATAAAGATACATAAAGTTTTCTATGAAAGTTCATACTCTGCAAAAGCAGTTTTGTGTTTTCTTATACTGTACGAAGGCATTCGGTCGAAATTTATACAATTTCTTGGCTTTGAGGATAATGCAGATTTGTTTTGGGTTAACATATGAAGTTTTTTTTTTTATTCTTAGAGACATTTGAAACTTTTTTTTAGATTTTTGTTTTTGTTAAATGTGTCGTTGTTATTATTATTGCGGGTTGTGGCAAAAGTTTTCCTACCTTGCGATTTCCTTAAATGCATTTGTATAACAAGGATGCAGATCGAAGTAAATTTTCTCTGTTGGTTGAAAGGACTTTTTTATTAAGGAAAATAACTTCCAGTGAAAGTTGGAAAATAAAACTTAATGAAGTTATTTAAGTTTTTTTGTTTTCTTTTTTTAATTTGTTGTCTTTCTTATTTTGGTGCAAGACAAATATATCGTACCCTATTTTCCATATAAAATTGTAGTTCAATGAGGTACTTGGGTAGATTTAAAGTAGATGTGGATTTTAATCGATGTACCCAGGGACGACAGTTGACGTCATAAGATGCTATCCTATCCTTAAAATCATCTAAGTATCGGGTTTTTCAATAGGAGCGCTACAAAAGTTTTTTTAAATAAAACAAAAACGGTTTTGGATATCAATGAAATTCTTTATTCCTGTGAAAGTACGTTCGATGCCATTATGTATGGAACTCGATTTCCTTTGCATGGCCACCACGGGCACGCTTGCAGAAGTCCAGACGCTGAACCCAATTTTCGACGGTTTTTAAATTCGCCACAACGACGTCACAGAGATGCCCAACGCTTGAGAACGACGTGTGAGAGACACATTTGGGCTTTCTGCAACTGAAGCCATTTCGACTCGTTGTCGGCTCGTATATCTTTCATTCATGAAATTGGAAACCTTACTGAAGAGAAATGTCAAAAGAGCGGCAAAAAATATGGCGTCGTTTGCTGTCCCTGTCGCTCTACTTTTGTAGCGTCCCCGTTGAAAAACCCTTTACTTCGATAATTGTTGACTATCATAGAACTAACCACACAAGCACTGCGAATTAAGTTATTCTAATTTGGAGTTTTCTTCAATTCTTGTAACTAGAAAAATATAGTTTGTAGCTTGAAAGAAAATCGGCACTTAAAATATAAAAAAAAAAAACCTAAATTGTTTGAAGGATTTTCCTTAAACTTGGTATGTACCTATATAGCTTTTTGAAATGTTTTCCACAACAAGTTTTTTTTTTAAGGCGAAAAAGAAAATATTTTTTTTTTACCAAAAATTGCTTTACAGATTTGTTTTTTAAATTGTCAATTTTCTCAAAAACTATAAAACTGATTTGTCTAACGTTAAAGCTCCTAAAAAGTTTGAATATTATTGTGCATTAAAATAATAAAAAAAAAAATATTTGGATTTATAAGAAGTTATTCCAAACTTTTGCTTGGGAATTTAATATTACGAAAACCACATGCTCGATTTTGTTGAAACTTGACAATAACCAGTTTTTTAATACTATCTACAAGATGTGAGATATTTTTACTTGCGACTTATAGGTACTATAAGGCAAGTTATGCATTCGTAAAAAAAATTGAACTCGAGATTTTGATCAAAGTTGACATTACGATGATAGCGAAGACTAAAAATGTGGGTCTGGCAATTCTGTCTGTCTGTCTGTCTGTCGCTGCGACTACAGCCTAAACGGCTCGGCCGATTTTTTTTAAGCTTGGTAGATATGGGTTTTGATTTTTTACCCCCACACGTTTTTTTCTTTTTTTTTTTAAGACCAAAAATAACGGCACCTGCCATACGATTTTTACTTGCGATATAGGTACTATAGGGCAAGTTCTGCATTTGAAAAAAAAATCGAACTCGAGATTTTGATCAAAGTTGACATTACGATGATAGCGAAGACGAAAAAAGTGGGTCCGGAAATTCCGTCTGTCTGTCTGTATGTCTGTCTGTCTGTATGTCTGTATGTCTGTACCTCGAACTACAGCCTAAACTATTGGAGGTATTTTCTTCAAACTCGGTACTTAAGGGTCTTCGGTGATTCCCTAGAGGGGAAATTGAAATTTTTTTTTTTAGCTCTAAAACAAACAGTACCCCCATACACCCATAATGCATAATCTTATTTATCTCAAAAACGGCTCTAACGATTTTGATAAAAAAAATTAAGTGTGACATTATGGACATGGACTATATTTTGGTCAAAAAAAAAATTGGGAGGAAATGTTATTAGGGGTACCTGTCATAGAACCGTTTTTTTGATTTTCGAATTTCTCACCAACGGCTCTAACGATTTTAACCAAAATTTTTATGCAGGTTTCTCCTTAAGTTTAAAATAATATTGTATATAAAAATATTCGAAAAAATTTTTTTGTTGTGTTTTTTTGAAAATTTTTTTTTTTGAAAAATCGATATCTTCAAAACCTATGAACGATTATTTTTAGAAATTATTTCCTAAAATAAATATTATTAAATACTTAAAATTTTAAAGAAATTTCTTATATAAAAAATGTATTTAATAATAAAATGATTTTTTAAAGTTTGTTTGCATAAATTCATACTTTTCTAGAAATCAGACGGCAATTTTATGCATTTGAACATTATTATCTCATTAAATTCATGTTTTATATTTATAAAATGTATCTAAAATTCCAAAGTACTTTTACATAAGAGCAAGTTCGTGCGATCCAGTCGTGCATTTTATTTTTCGAAATTTTATAAACATTTTTTTTCTCAAAAACTGTTCGACAGTTTTCAAAAATAAAAATACAGAAAAATTTCATTTAATTAAAGCTAGGTATTGGTTGAAAAAAATTTTCCGAAAAATGGTTATTGAGGGTACCCCCCAAGGAACCATTTTTTTTGTTTTTGATTTTCTCAAAAACGGTTCAACCGATTTTAATAATTTTTTTTTTTGCTAAAGCTCCCCAAAAACATTAATAGAATTGTGTACTCATATTTTCAAAAAATTTTTTTTTTGGATTTTTCAAAAAACCTTCAAAATTTTTTTTTCAAAACTCAATATTTCGAAAACCCCATGCTAGATTTTTTTTAAACTTGATAAATAAAAGTTTCTTAATATAATCTACAAAGTGTGAGAAAAAATATTTTATTTTACTTAAAAATAAAGGTACCTACCATACAAATGCTAAAAAAATTTGAAAAATGGTTTTCAAAAATCGTATTTTTCTCGAAAACAGCACCTAGAATTTTGATAAATTTTTTTTTCTTTCAATTAATTTTTACGATCTTTGATTTAATAAAAAAAATTTTGAAATTAAGATATTACAGCTTGTACCTACCATAGAACCATTTTTTCGAATTTTGAATTTCTCTTATCCACATAACGGATCTTAATGAAAATTTGTATAGAGAAGCTTCTAAAAAGTCTAAAACACATTACATTTCAAAACTTTAAAATAAATATTTTTTGAATTTTTGAAAAAAAAGATCTATTTTTTCTTTTTTTGAAAATTCGATATCTCCGAAACGGGTTAATATTTCTTTTCGTAAATTTAATTTTTATTCGAACAATAATAAAAGCTTTAAATTGGCGTACCTAATTTTTTTTTAAGAAACCACTACAACGACTTATAATTTTTGTTCTTGCATAAATTCATAGTTGGATAGCATTCTGTTTTGTTCTCTTACTACTAAAAGAATTTAAAAATTAATTATTGTATCTTTATGAACAGTTTTCTCTAATAACATTCGTTTTTAAAATTCCTAGTCGATTATATATGAGCAAGTTCGTGCGACCCAGTCGTGCATTTTATTTTTATTTATTTTACAAATATCGGTGCCCAATCCACTAATTAAAAAATGGGTTTCGAAAATCATATTTGTGATCTTTGTTAGAAAATAGTTGAAATAGTTAGCATCTTTACTCACTCACTTTACATTGAGCTAGAACCTAAATGGCTAAATCGATTTTCTTAACATTTGGAACATAACTTTTCAAAGAACATTTTCGTAAATATTCCAAATTTCAAAAAAAAATTAGTCAACCCGCCTAAGCCCTAGCTTTAGGTAAAAGCGAACTTAAAAACGCAAATTGTATTGTGGATGTTCCTGTTTTTCCAAATGGCACGTAAAATTTTAATATTTTTGTTTTTCTTTTGCTTTATTTGTACGATTTGTACTCAATAAAGAAAACTTGGAATTAAGACATCACTGAATGTAGGTATTTGTCATAGAAATGTCATAAAATGGTATTGTTTGGATTTAAAAAATCAATTTATTTTGAAAATTCTATATCTCCAAAACGGGTCTACATTATTTTTCTTTTTGGGAAATTGAATTTTCATTTGAACAATAATAAAAACTTATTGTTGGTTTACCAAATTTTGTTCTTAAAAATTTTATATGTAAACTAATTTTTACCACGATTTATAATTTTCGTCCTTGTATACATTTAAATTTTAATGGAGAAATAAGATTGCATCCTGATTTTATTTCCAATTATTAAAGGAGTAATTTATTCATTCAAAAAATTATTTTTATGATTATAAACTTTTTTCTCTAATATCATTAATTCTTAAAATTCTAAATCTATTACGTAAGAATAAATTCGTGCGAGACAGTCGTGAATTTGTTTTTTGTAAAACCCTTTATATTTTTTCGAATACATTTGCTAAATGCATTTTTTTATTAAAGAATATAACAAAAAAAAATACAATTTACGACGATTTTTATTATTCTACCCCTTAGCTCATAGAACCCGCAGTGAACCGTTTCATATGCCTTGCAAAAATCTTAACATTTAGTACTTTATTTTAATTATTTAAAGATGTTTCTTATTAAATACAAAGTCAATTTCATAAACAATAGCATTTCACTTTCTACGGATTTAGTATTTAAATTTATTGTTTTCTCAACGATTTAGTACATCAAAAGATGTTTAGTAAAGGATTTTTTCAATAGGGGCGGGTAGATCTTAAAAATGAAATAAAACAAGCCGCTAGTGAGGTCTTAGGATTTTTGTTTGACATTGAAAGACCCATGTTTGGCTTGTTAAGCTGGCACGGGTCCGAGAGGTCCAGTTTTCAAAAAACCTTCCTCTTGGATACGGCTGAATTTGAGCGATGATCTGTGTTATGTTCACCTTAATGAAATCGGTTGATTGTCCTTTATTCGCATAGACCGGCGACTTCAGGGAATCCCGCGAGGTCAAATTGTATGACCTTGGTGGCCAATTCACGTCACCTTTGTGAGAGATCTTGTCTAAATCCATATCGTTCAATTTGGGCCAAAGAAAGTTGGTTATCATCGTTCTGTAGCGCTCGCCATTGACCTCATCAACGTCGCGTCGTTTTAGAAAAAGTACAGACCAATAACGCCGCCAGTCTAAAATCCACACCAAACGGCAACTTTTTAAGGATGCATCGTTAACCTCGTGTGGGTTGGTATTCTACGACATATGGCAATTTAGCTTGTTAACACAGCCATTCGTCCAAAAATGCTTATCGTCGCTAAAGTTGATATTTCAGCCAAAATTGGGGTCCTCTTCCGGACACTCCGAAGCTCAATCAGCGAACAAACGTTGTTGTTTGGTGTGATCATGAACTTAGAGCTCCTGAGCTAGTGCGATCTTGTACGGGTGTAGGCCCAAGTCCCGAGGACGCGAGATTCGCCAAGTTCAAGTCTGCTTTAGAAATTATGAATCAAAAGAAAATGCAAAACAGCTTCCTTTTGATCTCCTTGTTCTCTAGCTTCTGTGTTCCTTTAACCTTCTATATTGTTTTTTATCTCAATTCTGAACTCTTCCCATCTGCACCGAATTATTTTCACTCGCCTCTTAAGGTGGCTTCTTTACATTTGTATATGAAATTTATAACTGCATCTTTTGTTTTTGGCGAAAAATGCACATATATTATAAATTTGTTTTGTTGGATTATGCCCGTTTGTTTCATTAATAACAACTCCACAAATTTTGTTTAAATTTTGCTAAAAAGTATTTCTAAATAATATTGCAATTTAAAATTTTACATGAAAAAACTATTTTTTTAAACAACAAAAAAACAGAAGAAAGAAATTTTTCAAAATTGCTTCTGAATTTTGTACTAACTTGGTACTAACTACCTAAAACTTTATGCTTCCAATACCCGAGATAACTCGTTAGTCGTTAGTCGTTAATCGGGTATTATTTTCGAAAAAAAAAACGAATGATGTTATAGTTTTGCTATTAAAAAAATCTGGATTTTCTTCAAAATCATATCTGTGAAAACGAACCTTCAAACAAGATTAACTTCTTATCCCAAACAAATTTTGGAAGATCTTGTTCTCATTTGAAATCAGGAAAACTTGAATATTTGAAAAGTACTTTGATGTGCAATGATATTATTGTTACGATGAGCTCAGGAAGGAATATTTCGTATTGGCAAATTAAATCATTTTCAATCAATTGACTCCGTTGTAACACTATTAAGATTGTCCCAAATAATCAATAAAATTCTCTCACAAAAATAAAGAATCACGCTCATTCAACTGTGGTGAATGCGAATACAAATCAAATTACTACGAATATATATGTACAAAATTGTGAACGCAAAAGTATGTATGCAGCTTCTTCATGAATCCGAAATGCGAATTTGACATTATAAACACAAGAAGGTAGGACACAATATTTGCAATTTATTGTTTTCTTCTTTACACTAACCCCTTAGTTTGGGGTGACCATATTTCTTAAATTAAAATAAAATCAAACAATTTTACACAACAAAAATTATTAAAGGATGAATTCGATATTTTTTAGATTTTTAGATTTTTTAGAAAATGTTCGAAACAAGTTCTTGGAAAATTTTTGGAAAATACTGAAAGCTCTATCCTAGAGGTGATAGAATTCTCACAGCCAATGATCGAAATCTGGAGAGATTACTTCAACCAAATGCTTTATGTCTATTAAGGTCAAGATTCCATCAACGAGCAGCCCCGTCGATTTTATGCGGTTGATGATCTGGAGTTTCACCCACCCGACATAAATGCGATCAAGGCAGCCATCACCAGGCTCAAATCGAACAAAGCAGTCGGTGACGGTGCTCTAAAGGTGGAGCTTTTCAAGCTCGCGGGGGATGATCTGTTAAGGAGCATACGCCAACTCGTAAACAAAATTTGTTTGGAGGAAAGTATGCCTTACGAGCGGAACCTAAGCACCATCTGCCCGATCCACAAAAAAGGAGATTGCCTACTCTGCACCAACAACAGAGGCATTAGTTGCTTAAACATCGCCTACAAGATCCTCTCAAGCTTATTATGTGAACGCCTGAAACCATTTACTGACGAAATTATTCGCTCTTATCATTGTGGTTTAAGACCTGGAAAGTCTATCATCGACCAAACGTTCACATTGCGCCAAATCCTGGAGAAAACCCAAGAACTTAATACCATCTTTTCAAAACAGCTTATGACAGTGTGAACAGGGATCAGCTATTCCGTGCCATGTCAGGTTTTGCTAGCCCTGCCAAACTGATATGCCTTATAAGGATGACGATGGAAAATTCTCGCTGATCTCCAAAATTGGAAGAGATTCAACCGTAACCTTCGACACTACTAGACACAAGTATATTTTGTATGAGATGATGACCTCGGCATATTGGGAAGAACCGAACGAGCGGTAAGAGTGCTTTTTCCAGCATCGAGTCAGAAGCGATTAAAGTGGGTCTTGTCCTCAATGAGGAGAAGACGAAGTTAATATGTGCTGTCATCAAATAGAATCAATTCCATCACAGTCTTGGTCGGTCAGAACGTGACTATTGATAGCTATAACTTCGAGGTGGTCAGTGAATTTGTCTACCTGTGCTGGGCACTGCTGCGAACTCTGCAAATGGCATCACCACTGAAATGACGCGTAGAATAACTTTGGGCTTAGTAAGCAATTGAGCAGTTAAGTCCTATTAAAAAGTACCAAAGAGACGCTTTACAAAGCTCTAATCATCCTGGTCTTCCTCTATGGTGCAGAAGCATGGACACTTTCCCAGGTGGATGAAAGCTCCCTTGGTGTCTTCGATCGAAAAGTACCACGCACGATGTATGGGCGGGTTTGTTTGGATAAGTGAAATTACACGTGGCTAAGACGATACAGCCACGATGTACAGCGATGTGCACCTGGTCAAAAACTATGTGCTCAACGGTTAAAATGGCTAGTGCATGTAGAGCAAATGAACATCGACGCTCCAGCCCTTAAGGTATTTAACGCTAAGTCAAACGAAACGTGAGACAGATGCAGACCTCATCTCAGGTGGGATGACCAAGTTAAGGGTGATACACGCCGACTTGGTACTACAAATTGGAGACAAAAAGCTAGAAAGCTGGCAGAGTCTATTACTTGAGATCCAGAAGCACAAACTCGCTCTTGTGGTTGAAAGCTATATTTTATATTTATATTTAAATAAATTCTTGAAAATATTATCAAATTATTTCCTTCAACAAAAAAATAAGAACAGATGGTCACCATTGCCATGTGGTACACGAGTACACAACTATACGAGTATCTCATCAGTTGTATCTTTTACCTCACTTTTGCCATTCTTCTTCCTGGGTGTATTTATATTTATTTTCAATCTGCATCCACAAGATAGTTTCGCAGCACTAAATAAATCTTACTTTTTCCACAACAATCCAATTTGAATAAATTTCATTCAAATTAAGTATAAGAAGGGGATATTAAATTGATTTTATTTGCTTTTGTATTTACCTAAAATTCTGATTCAATGATATACTCGTAACCCTTATATTACATTATGCTGTCGGTTAAGGTAAACAATTTTCAAATTGAATGTACACAACTATCAAAACTTAGTACATACATATGTACATAAACGAGTATAGTACCTAAAAAAAAAAATAAGTAAGATACAAAGCCCTATTTATTGCTTTATGGTTAACTCCCTTTCTCTTTTTGTTTAGACCAAATAAACAAACTAGTTTCTATTTTTGCTACGTATAGAATCATATGTCAGTAGTGCGGGCGGTGGGTTTGTTGTGGATATTTAAACTCATGATTTATTGGTTAACTTTCGTGCCCTTCAGATTGAAAGAGCTTTTTGCTGGTTTGGCATTTAAATTTTGAAGAGAATTCATCACAAATGCTATCAGCAGCTCCCTTAATCGTTTTGCATATAACATTAAAACCACCAAGCGAGAAATTTCTATAAACTTTAGGGTTTTGATTTTATGTGACTCTAGGGAGCCAATGGGACATTAACTAACGTCGTCAAATGGCTAATTTTTTCTTTAAAGTTTAATTATCAAAACTGTTATACAGGGTGAGTCTAGTTTAGACGATACAAAATAAATTAATTTTTGAATTAAATCTTAACATAAGAAAAAAATATTAAATTGTACACACATTTTTAAGGTGAATTTTCTAGTTATAATAAAAAACACAGATTTCGGAAGAAACCATTTTAAAATTCACATATTTCCAAACCCCATTCTTGTTAAATGTTTAAGTAATTTATTTTTAATAAAAATAATTAATTTCTAAACTTAAAACTTTATAGAAACGTTGAACAGAAAATGTTCAATAAATGGACCTTATAACAAATAGAAAATAAATAGGAGGCCATAACGGCTCGTAGAGAGCCTAAACCTAGTGACTTACAACTCTCAACCATTCCTTGTAAACTTGTAATTTCGGCTGAATATTAATAATTCGTAGAAAGTCGCCAGCGACTTACGCGAAAATGAACTTCAAGGAAAAAAACTTCTATGAAATTGAAATTAGAATGCGACAATTTCTATTCGATATTTGTTGCTTTTGTATAATACTAAGAATTTTTAAATTAATTAGTTAAAGTCAAAAATTAATATTTTCAAAGAAATATATTTTCTTCTGAGATTTACATAATTTTGAATTACAGTAGCCTGAAAGCATTTTCAAGTTAAATCATTGAGTTAACATTTAACACCAAAGTTTTCGCCTCTTATTTCAAAAATAAAGGGTGGTCCAACAAAAACGCACGATAATAATTGTAAATAAAACAAAAATTTTTCAGAGAATTATCTTCATATTTTTTATTATGATAGAAGGTCTATGACAATTATGTGTGAAACAAAATATTGGCCATATGCTTGCCACGGCTTCGGTGGCATTCTTCTATCCGAACAATGACTCTGAGACATAATTGAGGTTCAGTGTCGTTAATGTGCCGACTTATCTCATCCTTTAGCTCTAGAAACTTTCTTGGTTTATTGACGTACACTTTTTCGTTTAAATATCCCCAAAGAAAGAAGTCCAACGGTGTCAAATAACATGATCTTGGCGGACAATTAACATCGCCACGACGTGAGATAACACGGCCATTGAATTTCTCGCGCAAAAGAACCAT
Organism: Chrysotoxum bicinctum; assembly: GCA_911387755.1. Lineage (NCBI taxonomy): Eukaryota > Metazoa > Arthropoda > Insecta > Diptera > Syrphidae > Chrysotoxum > Chrysotoxum bicinctum. The sequence continues at coordinate 71,808,864 of OU426990.1, read as the reverse complement.
TGTTTCGTTGGCTGTTTGTCAAGTGGCACCATCCCGTTGGAAGCACATATCGTCCACGTCCATATACTCAATTTCTGTCCACAAGAAGGAGGACGTTATCATCTGGCGATAGCGAACAACATTCACGATAACTGCTTGACCGACCTCATTTTCGAAGAAGTACGGTCCGATTACGCCCCCAGCACCAAACAGTCACTTTTTATGGATGCATCAGCTTTCCAACAATCACTCGTGGATTCTCATTTGCCCAAATGTGGCAATTCTGCTTGTTAACGAATCCACTGAGGTGAAAGTGTGCCTCGTCTCTGAAGATGGCTTCAGTAGGCTTCATCTCTTGAGTCAATTGAACCTTGTAAGCGTGTAAATTCAAAACTTTATTCAAAATTAGTATCAATGATGTTCGTGAGATTTTCAATTGTTGGGCACGACACGACGACGAGTCGAGGTTGACGGCTCTTCTGGGACACTATCCTATCGCGAACAACAGCAATTGTTTCCGCAGAACGAACTGGGCGAGCATGTACAGTTGTTTTAACATTTTCTACAGACCCGGTTTGCTGAAATTTCCGCACAATTCTACCGATTGTGGACACATTTGGTCGATTATGCTGACCAAAAAAATCGCGAAATGCACTTTACATTTTGATTTGAACGCCTATTTTCGTAAAAGGCTTCAACAATCTTAAAGCGCTTCTGAGTTTTGTACCTCTCTATGGTTGAATTTGTCAAACACTGAAACAAAGAAATGTCAAATTAAGTTGGGCAACACACTTGACGTTAAGGTGTGACTCACAATTAAAATCGTGCATTATGGTTGGACCACCCTTTACCTGTTTCTATAAAAATCATGAACTATCAGCTTATGTCTGTCAAAACACCTTATATGGGTGCCGAGGCGTAGAGACATTCCAGGTAATTGTAAAGCCGACGATCTTGCAAAAAATGAAACAATCTTACCTTTGTCGGATTGCAAATCTAACATCAGTATACCCCTAGCTACTTGTAAACTTATGCTAAAGCATGATACCATGAAGAAAGATGGACCAGCACCTCAACTTGCCGGTCTACTAAACTGATTTGACCATTGTTTGATGCTAAATGCTCAAAACAACTAATTTCTATTGGTAGATTGCATATTAGCTCTATTATAGGTGTCCTTATTGGACACTGCCTAATAGGTAGACATGCTTTTCGACTTGGAGTTCTGCAAATGATTTTTACAGAAGCTGCATGGATGAAGAAGAATAGGAGTCAGTTCCTCACCTTCTATGTTTTTGTCCTGCCCTAGTGCAAAGACGTAGACTCCACTTGGGAGACTACTACTATAACGATCCTAGTGATCTAAATAATTCCGACATTCACTGTCTCAAACGCTTCATAGTTAGCTCCAAATAGTTTAACGAGTAACGGTGACCAAATATTGGTCTAAGTGTGTTGGCTCTTCCTGCCAGCAGCCACCTAAACCTAACCTAACCTAACCTATCAGCTTATGTGACGATAGATCGAAGTTGCTAAAGCCGCAATCGAAAATTCCCCCTTCAAATTTCGTGTATAAAATTAATTTTGGAAAATATGTACATATGTAGCTCAAACTGATGTACCGGTTCGTCTTAGCGCAATCCATTTATGACATCTCAATAAATGTTAGTGGGTGTGGAATTTAGTTCAGAGCCAAGAACCACTTGTCTTCTAGCGTCTAAAATGTAATGATTTGTACCTAGTTGTTTTGAAAACCTCCGTAATGTTTCTTGTCTGTCGATATTTTATCGTTCTTGCATTCTTTATCTAAACAATCCAACCGTAATAAACGTGCTTTTAAGAATGCCCATTAAGTTTCTCTCGAGCCTATTTTCCGACGTGCTGTTAAGTACAGAGATTCTTTCCTTAACCAGACTACACGAATGTGGGAAGAGCTCTGTTTTTCGCTTTTATTATGATATACAGATATACAAAACCAATGTGCATGGGTACCTCTTTGAAATTCTCTACACTTTCTCTAATGCGAGCCATATAAAGGGCATTCAAATCCCCTTGATTGCAATTAATCAATCATAAAAAAATGTAAACCTGGCGTACAAAGCTGCTGGCGCGGATGGCTTGCCAGCTGAGCTATTCAAAGCAGGTGGGGATCACTTGGTAGGGAGCATGCACCAACTCATCCCAAAAATTTTGTCGAATGAAAGTATGCCTAATGAATGGAACCTCGGCATAGTGTGCCTCATCCACAAGAAATGAGATGCCCTGACGTGTGCCAATTACAGAGGTATAAGTCTCCTCAACGTCGCATACAAAATCCTGTCGTCTGTACTGTGTGAGGCGTTTGTCAACGAGCTGATCGGCCCCTATCAGTGTGGTTTTAGTCCCGAAAAATCTACCCTGGATCTGGATCAGATGTTCACACTTCGACAGATTTTGGAAAAATCCCAGAAGTTCTAAATCGATACACACCACCTTTTTTTCGATTTCAAAGTCGCGTATGATAGCGAGGACAGAGAACAACTATATAGAGCCATGTCTCATCTCGGAATCCCTGCCAAGCTCGTGCGCTTGTGCAGGATGATGATGGAGAAATCTCGCTGCTCCTTCAAGGTTGGTAAGAACACCACCGAACCCTTTGATGTTGAGAAAGGTCTGAGGCAAGGTGACACGCTATCATACAACCTATTTAACATCGGTCTTGAAGCAATTGTACGAAACTCAAACGTCAACAATAGAGGTACAATTTTTCAAAAGTCAGTTTAACTGCTTGCTTATGCGGATGATATTGATATCATTGGGAGGACGAAGCGACCTGTTACCGGTGCGTTTGCAAGTATTGAACTGGTGGCGGACAAAATGGGTTTGGCTGTTAATGAGAACAAGATGAAGTATATACTATCATCGAGAAAGGAATCTCAACATCGTCTACTCGGGCAAAACGCCACGATGGATAGGTATAACTTCGAAGTCGTCAAAGACTTTGTTACCTGGGCTCCACTATAACATCGCAAAACGACATCAGTGCAGAGATCAAGCGAAGAATTACTCTTGCCAACCGCTGTTTCTTCGGGCTAAGAAGCTATTTGAGTAATAAAGCTCTATCTCAGAGAACCAAGGAGACTGTATAGGGCTGAAGCATGGACACTGTCTAAAACGGATGAAAATCTGCTTTGGTGCTTTGAAAGAAAAATTCTTCGTTTGATCTTCGGTCCAGTCTGTATCGATGGAGTATGGAGGAGAAGGTTCAACATCGACGTTGACCTAGTCAAGAAGCTGAAAATACAACGGCTGAGATGGCTGGGACACGTGGAGCGTATGGACACCGACGCACCAGCCAGCCGAATCTTCGAATCCACCCCTGATGGTCTGCGACCTAGCTGGAGGGGCTTGTTGGTTGAGGTCGTAGTCCACCCTGGACTGTGAGCGCCATCTAAAGTAAAGTAAAGTAAAACCTGGTGAAATTTGACTTGACAAAAATGATTTCTACAGAATATTTCGTGATGTATGTACGTATGATGTATGAGAAAATCGGTTTTAAAAATTTGTGAGTTACAATATCTTGGAAACCTGCAGTTCTCGGATGAATAAGGGGACTTGTGATTATCTGCCGAGTCCGAATGGCTAAGGTGCGGAGCAGTTTTCACGGGAAAACATGCTCTTGGAAGATTTGGCATTTCCTTCTTTAAGCCGGTACCTCTGATTTTTTTTGAGTTGGTAGTGACTGAGATACGACCTTAGACGTGAAAGTATTCCTGAATTATTGAATAATTTACATTTCTGTTCTTATGGCATAGGGATAAATGGCGGCCACGAGCAATCTTGCTCAGTGACGCAATTAGCGCTTAAGTTCGCCGTTTTGATTTGCTTTAGCATACAATTCAAAGAAATTATCCTGACCCTGCTAAAAAAGGCAGTCGAATGAGTTTAATATTTTTTTTTTAACGTAGAGTCACCCTGCACATATACAATTTACTTCAGTAAAACACCCTTCAATTTTCCACAAATTTGAATGGGTGCAGCATTTAAAGTGCCATGAGGAAACTCAGTGTTAATTTTGTTTACACATGTCAGTGGTGCATGGAATTATGGGTATAATTAGTTTAGGTAAAATCAGGTGAATTACCTTTATGAACATTTAAATGCAACAGCAGTTAGTTTTTAGTTGTATGCTCAACAAACAGAAAAATCAGAAGAAAGTGTATTTCATTTCAAGTTTACGTGTCTAGATGGTATTAATTTTATTATTAAATTAAAACAGTCCATGAAAATCGAATTAAAAAAAAGACCTGCATAAACTTTTTTATATTACAGATATTTTATAATTTAAATTCTAAATCCTAAAAGAATGATGATGTTTTGTTAATCAATCAAATGTAGCCTTAGCATAAAGAAATAAGGGGGTGGTCCGATAAGTATTTAGCCTCACCGCCCGAAGGTTCCAGTATCGCAAGAGAGATTTACTATCGTCTAGTACATTCTCTTGGACGGCTACTGTCAAAATTTCAGGCGAATCGGACTCCAAGTTTTGTTTTGCCCACGTTGGAAGCCAGCTTGTCGGCGAATTTTAGAAAAATTGAAAAAGAGCAATATCGGTCGGTGATTCGATTCTTGTTTTTGGAAGGAAAATCGCGCAGCTTAATCAAAGAGTGCTTGAATTCCTTCGATGGCGACCGTCAAAAATTGGTATAACGAGTTTCAACGTGGTCGCACATAGGTTTTTGATGAGCCCCACTCAGGTGCCCCCAAAATCACTCGCCGGGCAGAAATTTGAGTCGAATGAGGAGGTCATTGCCGCCACAGAGGCCTACTTTGCAGACCTCGAGAAAACCTATTTTTCGGATGGGTTAAGGAAGTTTGAGCATCACTGCATCAAGTGTATCGAGCTAAAAGAAGACTACAATTTGGCTTACAACTAATAAGGTAATACATATGTGTGAAAATTTACATTCGCTCATAGGGGGCCTAACTATATATAGTGACTTAAGTTTAATTATTTTTATATAAAATTTACATGACGAAAAAAAATTAAATTCAAAAAGTCGGTTGACTGTATTGTCCTCAGGGTGTTCATTCCTGGTTGTCAGTGGTGATTTTTGTGGGTTGTATGCAAGGATGGCGTTTTAGCCGCGGTGGTAGGCTGACCCAATGTCAGCGTAGAACGAGACTACTTCCTCGTTGTACATGATTACATTGTCATCCAGAGTTTCCATCACACTAAGGTACCTCGGTTCGGGATGTCGTTGTTCTGTGGTCATCCTTGTCAAAAGCTGATTCGGGTGGTCGATGATGTTCCCCATTAGTTTTTTCGCCGAATGAACTAGATATTTGTCCAGTTGGATTAATTTCGCTTCTGTGTAGAGATGCTCGTTCCTGTAGTGTTTCTGTCGTTGACGGTCGAAGTAGAGTCCAGTGGAGATCCTCAGTATCTTCCTTTCGAATAGTTGAAGTTCCTTCATAGCTGTCTTCGAGATGGAAAACAATACTGGGAAGGAATAGCTGATCACTGGTCGCAGTGTTCAATATCTTTGTCGCTTGGCTAAGACCTGATCTTCTTTTTGCAAAACGGCTGAAGGCCCAGCTGGCCTTTTTCAGAACATTTCTTGAGTGCAGGTTAAACCTTAGCAACTCGTTGAAGTGCACTCCCAAGAACTTGACATTTGGCTTTGCCGCTATGGTGGATCCGTCAGGGAGTCTCAGGACCAGATTTCTGCAAATTTTTGCGGTGCGAATGCCTCTACCATTTGAAGGTCTCCTGAAGCAGACAAGTTCCGATTTGGAAGTGTTGATTCGGGTGCCCCATTTCTGGTAGAATTGAAAGAGTCTGTTGATGTGGGTTTTTACTTTTTGGACAGCGATTAGTGGTGACATTGATGTGGCGTAGGTAAGCAAGTCATCACCATATCGCTTCCAGTGTACATATAGACAATTTTAATGGATAATCCGTTGAGCTCAAGTTGAGTCACCCGAACTTCGTCATACATATTTGGTAAGATGTCTTGGGATGTAATGGCTATATTTTGTAGAATCAAGAATAGAGCTTTAAAACTGATAGGCGGCATATCCATAAAGGAAATTTGTTTCGTTGGAACACGTTCGAAATGTTTCTTGTTCATCACTGCTTATTGCCTATCGCTACTTCTTCAAACGTTAGTCTATTGGAATAGTCAGTTGCATTCCCCCGAATTAAACAATTTCAGTATAATACCCGATCGGCGAGGAATGCTCATCAGTATACCGTCAAGACTAACTTCAAACGTACCGTCAAGTTTAGAGATTGTTTTTTTAGCAGTACCACACGAATGTGGAATTCCTTATCAAACTGTTTTTACTTCCTATTTCAATATCCAGACATTTAATACAAATGTACATCGTTCTTTCTTACTTAATTTTTTATTTACTAAACGCTCGGACTGAACATTTTAAAGGTAGTAATAACATCTTAAGTGTGGGTCAATTATAAAAAAAAGAATCTTGGCCTATAAAACATGTTTTAACTCATCCAAAAGTAATCAAAGGGCACGGTAGTGGCCATCCAAGTGCTGGCACTACATCCTTTTTACAGGAACAAACTTAGTCGATTTTTGACCCCTCCCTATGTTCAGTACCAATGAAGTCAGAAACTTAAAATTCCGAATATTTGCTAAGCTAGTCAGGCAGAGGCGCCTCACCAAATTTCAATTTTCTAGCATAAGTGGTTCCTGAGATATAAAGCCTCAAAAATCACAAAAACCGCAACTGACTGACTCACTGACATCATCAAAATTATGGAGCACTTCCCGACATCGTAGAACCTTGTAATTTTGCACAACGGTAGGTCTTGTCATGCAAGCAGAGGAAAAAAATCGAAAATTTGAGGTTTTCCATTCAGTGGGCGTGGTATACGCCCACTTTCTCCGAATTGGTGTTGGTTGAATAGAGTACTTCCAACTGCTGTAAAACGATGAAATTTGGTAACACGGTAGGCCTTAAATTGAATACAAAGAAAAAAATATAAAATTTGAGGTTTTTCGTTCAGGGACGTAGTATGCCCCCCCTTCCTTAGAACTGATGTAAATTATATATGGCCCACTTCCGATTGCAGTAGAACAATGAAATTTGGTAGAACGGTAGGGCTCAAGTTGCATATAAATGATCAGAAATAAAAATTGAGGTTTTCCATTCAGGGGGCGTGGTATCCGCCCACTTTCTGAGAAAATGTTTAATTTATATGGAGCGCTTCTGATTGCTCTAGAATGATGAAATTTGTTAGATGGGTTCACTGGTCAAGTTTTTAAAACCTTTCGAATTGGGCATAAAAAAAACTTGCCAAGTAAGCTCATCAAATTTTAGTCAGTAATCATTAAATAATAAAATTTCTCTATTACATTGTAGCTGTTTCAATACTTTTCAAATTCTTGCAATCACGACGATTGGGATTTAACTTTTTGAAGGCTTCTTTTTCATTTGTCCATTAGATGATCTTAATTGTTAGGTATATGGTTATTGATAATTTTGAGAAGGGGTGCATGCTTCAAATTAACAAAAGGTCCTATAGTTCCTCGAAGTATTGAGACATTAGCACTTCGGAAGCGGGAAAAAACCGCTACCTCTGGATCTTTCATCCAATTGGAGCAAATGAATCACCATATGACCCGTTGTACCAACAGCAGCCTCATCGTTGCTTTCATAATCAAATTCGTCTAATTAATTTTTCGGATATGTATATCTGTAACAAAGCCGAATTCTGAGAATTTTTCTCTTCATTTCATTTTGTCAATTAAAGCCAAATTGTTTCGAAAACTCAAAGTTATTTCACTAACATACATATATATATAGCTTTAAATATTAATGCAATTTTTAATTAAAAAAAAATTGTGTTGAAACCCCTGGTAGCATTTTCACAATATTACTGCAAAATATCTCGAATGCTCAGCAGACCATAAATTTTGCTAAGAGCCTTTAAGGCTCGTAACTCCTTTAGTACTAATTTATTAATGAATGTTTTTGAATTGCAAACATTTTTGATCCACTTTTGACTCACTCAACTTTAAACAACTTTTTTTCCCTTAACCTCCAAAAACGCCCATAGCTCCTTTAACGTTACCTCAAAACTCCTGTTTGATCATTACCTTCAGCTTCCATCGTTTAGCGTTGAGGGTGTGTTTTTCCCCTTTTCAACTTCAAAGTTAATTTCTAACCAACCCCAATTCTGATTTGAAAAGTAAAAGAAAATTAATACAAAACACAGAAACACCCGTTGGTGGTGGCCGAGAACTAATTTTATGTAGTTGCAGTTAGGTACTGTGTTGCTGTTCTTCCAGAACAACAACCTTAAAGCAAACACGTCCGATAGCTTTTGAAAAGAAAACACCATAAAAAAGGTACCTATTCATCCTTTAGCGCCAGTGGTGTAATGTTACCCTTATGATAGACGAAACTCACTGTAAATAAGGACTCTTGTCTAAACTAGGGCAAACTCTTGGAACTTTCCTTAAAACTGTGGTTGGTTTACCTATTTCTTTTCAAAAAAAAAAACACCGTCTGCTCTTTCTCACACCATCGGCATTATCGTCCTTAAAAGAAGAGATGAACTTATTTTGCTTTGTTCTTTTTATGTTTGTTCGTATGCGCTCTTACACGCTCTGTTTTGTAACAAAAGTTAAGAACCATTTACTCTGATGTGTAGCCCTACTACTTAATGCATCCCTACTCTCAAGAAGAAGAACAAGAAGCCTCAATGCTCAACTCGGCATAAAAAAAAAAGTTCATAACTTCACACCCAGCACACGAAACGAGGCAATGTCGTAATTATTTCAAAGTATCACACAAACCAAATGTTGCTGCAACATGTTGTTGGGAATTTTATTTTTAAATTGTCAAAGTCAGGTGGAAAAGTTTACCACAAATACCCCAGACCAATTTGTATTTCTTTTTAAGTTTTTGTCAAAAAAGAAAGATATATTAAAGTAGCAACATTGTATAATCTATAATCAGAGCTAGCTACGTGGAAAATATTGCGTGTGTTTGGGATGGAAAATTTCTTTCAGATGAATTTCCTACCTTGATGGGCGTTAAGCAAGGATGCGTCCTTAGCACACTCTTATTTATTTTATACATAAATGACTTATTTGATACGGTGAAAGGTGGAATCAATATAAACGGGAAAAACATACCCGGCTTGATGTTCGCAGATGATATTGTGTTTTTTGCAGAAACTATAGATGGCATGCAGTTAATGATAAACCGACTGGAACTCTACTGCAAAACCTGGAACCTAACAGTTAACCTTTCAAAGTCAAAAATGATGATTTTGAGAAACGGAGGTGGCAGGTATTCGAGAATGGAAAAGTGGAGTTACGGAGAGGAACAAATAGAAATTGTCAAGGAATATAAGTACTTAGGAATCGTGATTACATCAAACCTGAACTTTAATAAACATCTCAATGCCAAATTATCAGAAGCTAAGCGTGCTTTGTGCTCTGTTTGGAAAACTTGCATTTCCAAGAATAATATATCTCATGCTGCCAAAAACAAAATTTTTCGTACAGCTGTAATTTCCATACTCTTCTATGGAGCCCAAGTATGGGGTTACCTTCCCTTCGACGCTGTTGAAAAGTTCCTACGATTTTTTCTGCGAACCACTTTCAAGTTGCCCAGTAGTTCACCGAATTATATGCTCTACCTGGAAACAGGGGTAGCTCCACTATTTTTAGATACCCTGAAAATCCATTTCGACTATATAGCAAAAATAATGTCGATGAAAGAAGAAAGAATCCCAAAGTTGGTCCTGTCTCAAATGATTAGTTCTGGTGGAACCTGTGTAGAGGAGTGGAAAAAAATAGCTGCCGAGTGTTCGACAACCTTAACGGTAACGATCAATGAGAGCTCTGATTCCATTAAGCTTAAATCCAAAGACCTGCTTCAGAAAATGGGAAATTTGATATACGACAAGTTTATGGTTGAAGCAAAATCATCTCAATATCGAGCTTACTACAGCAAATTGAACCACTTCCTAAATAACAACACCTACTTTCTGACCCATAATAATTCCGAAAAAATAAGCACAATATTTAAAATAAGAGGAGAACTTATCCGTCTAAACTTCATACCTCACAGACCAGAGCTACCATTATTGTGCGATTTATGTAATCATAAAGTACAAGAAGATGTCTTTCACTTTCTTGGAATATGCCCAATATTAAAGGAATTTCGCAGATATTACTTTGGGGTAGAAGTTCTGGACATAACAGAAGTAATCAACATTTTGAATGGAGAACGAGGTTGGGACCTGTTAAACAACTACATCGTTACCTCTTTCCATTATAGAACCCGCATTGTACAAGAAAATTTTTGAATATCCGCTTGAATAATAGCCAACAACAATTATAAATGCCACTATTTAATATATTGTATTTTAGTTTTTTTTTTTTTTCAAATTATATGATTAAAAATAATACAAATGTCAATCTGGTAGACGGCCTTCGGCTAAACCACTATAGACTTAGTCATACCCTTATAAAAATGAAAATAATGTATATTTTTGAAGTCAATAAACTAAACTAACTAACTAAACTAGCAACATTGTATGGCTAAAGCCTGCTCAGTTTGTCTCAGTTAAATTGTGCTAAACCATTAATGAAGTTAATTGCTGGAAAATCACCCTCAAAAGTATGCCTTCATTCAGTTGGAATGTAGCGGGGAAGGAGGCAGAAACAATTCAAAACGACCAACTTTAAGAAAACAGACGAACAAAACAAAAAATCGTTGAAAATATTTCTTCAAGTGAAAATAGGAACAGTGTTGCAAAAGAAAAATCACATTGTTCGCCATCGCTTAGCGAAGTCTGCCTTGGTACGAGAGTATGTCTATGACTACTTGAAAGCATTTGATAATTGGACGATTAAGTTTTCAGAGCATCAGACTCCTCTGGATAAGTCACACAAAATGCCATTAAAAATATCATAGAAGTTGAGAAAGGCTAAGGCGCCCATTGTGTGTGATCTATTGAATTAATGACCAAATGCTTACGGAAGCGGAAAGGAAAGAAGAACAGACGCACAAAACTAACTTTTTAAATAACTTTGTTGGATTCGCTATTCTTTGATGATCTTTTGACTCGAACCTGCCAAGCCATTAGGATGATGTGCTTTTTGGTTTAATAAAAATATATAAATTTTTTCTTCCAAGATAATTGAATTGAATTTTTTGAATTACCGAACCGGAATTGATGTCATTAAATTAGACATTAGAAGGTAGACAATTGGTTGCAGGAGAAATCTTGATAGAAACAAGTGATGACAGTTAATGGTTGAGTTGGTTAGTTTGTTGTTTCAAAAGAGCTTTGGTTTCTACTTTTTAACCTTCTCATAACCTAATCTCCATTGAAGGCTTATCATTTATTAAGCTATTCTATTTCTATTAATCTCTATTTTGTATTTTTTTCGCTTATAAGTTGTAAAAAACGAATAAACTCTTAGAGGTATAGAACATGTTGAAGAGAAAGTGTGTCAAATGTCAAAAATATGAAACAGAATTGATTTTATCTTTGTATTTAGAAACAAATATTTGTAAAATTTGCTAATACAATATTGTATAAACTATTAAGGAGCTTTCAATGAGATATACAGGTCCATTCCAAAAATTAGACAATTTTCCCAAAAAACATCAGAATCCTAATTCTCTAAGGTATGCGAATTTTTTGACGAAAATCTGATTCGTAGTATTAGATTGATCCCTTCGAATATAACATAAACGAAGTTTTATCCAAGTCGGTGGAGTTGTTTTCGAGAAATTAAAAAACAAAAAAAACTTTGTATGACTGCTACGAAAAAAGTGGATCTTGCAATTCTGTCTCTGATGCCTGCCAGTTCGACTACAGCCTACAGATAGCATTTTCCCCCACACGTTATTTTTTTACTTGCGACTTATATGTAGGTACTATACGGCAAGTTATGCATTTGAAAAAAAGCGAACTCGAGATTTTGATCAAAGTTGACATTACGATGATAGCGAAGACCAAAAAAATGGGTCTCGCAATTCTATATGTCTGTCTGTCTGTTCGACTACAGCCTAAACGGCTCGGCCGATTTTCTACTAACTTGGCAGATATGGGTTTTAATTCCGCCCCCCACACGTTTTTTTCTTTTTTTTTTAAGACCAAAAATAACGGTACCTGCCATACGAATTTTGATTTTCTCAAAAACGGTACAACCGATTTTGATCATTTTTTTTTTTTGTTAAAGCTTCCCAAAAACATAAATAGAATTGTGTACTCAAATTTTCAAAAAAAAAATTTCTTTTTGATTTTTTAAAAAAAAAACTTCGAAATTTTTTTTTTTCAGAATTCAATATTTCGAAAATCCCATACTAGATTTTTTTTAAACTTGATAAATAAAAGTTTCTTAATATAATCTACAAGATGTGAGAAAAAAAAATTTTATTTTACCTAAAAATACCTACCATACAAATGCTAAAAAAATAAAAAAAATGGTTTTCAAAAATCGTATTTTTCTCGAAAACGGCGGCGCCTAGAATTTTGATAATTTTTTTTTCTTTCAATTAATTTTTATAATCTTTAATTTAATAAAAAAATTTTGAAATTAAGATATTACAGCTTGTATACTACCATAGAACCATTTTTTCGAATTTTGAATTTCTCATTATCCACATAACGGATCTTAATGAAATTTTTAATAGATTGTATTTCAAAACTTTAAAATAAATATTTTTTGAATTTTTGAAAAAAAAAAAAAAAATCTATTTTTCTATTTTTGAAAATTCGATATCTCAGAAACGGCTGAATATTTTTTTTTTGTAAATTTAATTTTTATTCGAACCATAATAAAATCTTTAAATTGGGGTACCAAATTTTTTTCTTAAAAAGCTTCTAAAAAGTTTGTACATAAAAGCTTTTTTTAAGAAACCACTACAACGACTTATAATTTTTGTTCTTGCATAAATTCATATTTGGATAGCATTATGTTTTTGTGTCTTACTACTAAAAGAATTTAAAAATTAATTTTATCCTTATGAACAGTTTTCTCTAATAACATTCGTTTAAAAAAAAAACAGCAAGTTCGTGCGACCCAGTCGTGCATTTTATTTGTTTCTGATTTTCTCAAAAACAGTACAGCCGATTTAAATCATTTTTTTATGCTAAAGCTCCTCCAAACTTTGAATATTATTACATATTAAAATTTTCAATTTTTTTCAAACTTGACAAATAAAAGTTTCTTAAGTTTCTTTCTACAAGATTTAAGAAAAAAAAAAAACTTTGTTTTAGCTAAAACTAACAGACCTTTCCATACAAATGTTAAAAAAATGGTTTTCGAAAATCGTATTTTCTTGAAAACGGTTCCGAGAATTCTGCAAATTTTTTTTTTCTTTTGATTAATTCTTACGATCTATAATTTAATAAAAAAAAAAGATTGAAATGAACATAGAACGGATTTTAATGATTTTTTTTATAAAGAAGATCCTAAAAAGTTTAAAAACATTGCATTTCAAGTTTTTGGAAAAAAGTCTTTTTTTTTTTACATTCGATATCTCAAGAACTGCTCTATATTTTTCTTGGAAATTTAACTCGCATTCGTAGAATAATAAAAACTCAAAGTTTGCGTATCCAAATTTTGTACATGAAAGCTTAATTTTTTAAGGAACCACTACAACGACTTAAAATTCTTATTCTTTCATAAATTTATATTTGCATAGCATTTTGTTCATATCTCTTACTATTAAAAGAATTTAAAAAGTTCATTCTATCCTTATGAACATTTTCTTTAATAACATTCGTTTTTAAAATTCCTAATCTATTACATAGAAGCAAGTTCGTGCGACCCAGTCGTGCATTTTTTTTTTTTTAAGGCAACAAATAACGGTATCTACCTGCCCTTAATTCTATTGCCAAGTTTTATATAATATTTTTTTTTCTCAAAAACTGTTCCACAGATTTTTTTTTAATTCACAAAACTTCAATTAGTTTAAGGTACCTATTAGTTGAAAATAAAATTTCCGAAAATGGCTAATAATGGTACCCCCCTCATCTTTTTTTTTATTTTCTCAAAAACGGTACCGATTTTGATTCTTTTCCCAAATGTTTGGATCTACTCAAATTTTCAACAAAAAAAATTGTTTTGATTAAAAAAAATTTTTAATTTTTTTTAAATTAAATTTTTTTTTGAAAATTGTATGGTTGATTATTTTAAAAAAACTTGATAATTAACAGTTTTTAAGACAATCTACAAAATGTGATAGAGAAAAAATCTCTTATCTAAGAAAAACGGCACCCACCATACAAAAGTTAAAAAATCATTTTACAAAATCATATTTTTCGAAAACGGTTTAAAAACGGATTATTTTTTACCATTTATAATTCAATGACATGGAAGTGTAAATTAAGATATTACGGAGTGTACCTATTATAGAACTATTTTTTTTTTTAATTTTAAATTTCTCATTATCGACATAATGGATTTTCATAAAAAAATTTATGGAGAAGCTTCTTAAAGGTATGAAAAACATTTTATTTTAAAAACATTAAAATCATTGGTTTTTGAAAATTCGGTATCTCAAAAATTAATTTTATGTTTATAAATAGTTCTTTTTATATTAACACCACTTTATACTCTGGGCCCGTATTATAGATTACGAAACGAAGGGCAAAAAAACGATACCCTAGAAAACGATAGTCAACACATGGACCGATTATGGTTTACGGTAATGGATGCATCAAAATATTGCCTGATAAAACAAAAATAATCTATTTTTTTAGGCGCATCCAACTTCATTCTTTCAATATTTCTGTCAAAAATGGTACATGTGTCAAAACAATGAAATACGAGTGCCAAAAGCAGTCGTAAGAGAAAACGATTATCGTTTTAAAAAAAACGAGTATCGTAAAACGTAATCGCAACTTAACGATAACGAGGGATTTTAAACGATAATCGTAATTCGTAATACGGGCCCTGTCTTGATGGACAAACTGAAGCACGGGGAATCTAGCTTCTTTTCAAATTGATACATTTTTTTTTCGCTTACAGTTTAATATTTAGAATAAAAAAAAAAAAAATCGATCTTGCCAGGAGTCGAACCTGGAATCTTCTGATCCGTAGTCAGACGCGTTATCCATTGCGCCACAAGACCATACGTTTCTTAACATACAGATTTCCAGATGAGCAGACTACTTCATGAATATTTTTACACTTTAGTCTATTTTTTTTGCTTCTGAAAAATAATGATTTGATGCTTGTTAGGGCTTTGATGAATCATAATGTTAGTTTTTATTTAAAGCAATAAAATGGGAAATGTCTTTAAAGGTTTTAACCCTTGGGTAGACACAGTTTCGATTTTGATGATGATAAACTTTTTGTAGATTTTTTTTTATAAAGGGTTTTCAAATAAGGGTGATGATGAAATGGAATAAAACATGATGTGTGTGAGGTGTTAACAACATTCTTATTTTTTATTTGAAAAGGCTCACGTGTGCCATGTGTGGAATATGACATTGTTCAATTGCCAGCTTCGGCTTCTTATGGTGGCTCTGATCCGATTGGTCTTACTCTTACTCTTCCGCATAGATCCGACTGAATTTGAGTGATTACTTGTGTTATGTTTACCTTAACGGCATCGGTGGATTGAGGTAATTCGCATAGACCTCCGACTTTAGGAAACCCCACAAGAAAACAGTCTAGCGGGATTAAATCGCATGGCCAATTCACGCCATCTCTGTGATAGATAGTCTGATACTCAAATTGTTCATGCAGAATGTCCATCGTGGCGTCTGCAGTGTGGCACGGGAACACACCAAGCCGGTCCTCTAAACATTTTTTTTCCATTTTTCTAAATAGATGTCGAAAAAAAAATTTAATTGGACCGTTTTTCATAAAGGCATTATCTTCCACAATAAAGAATCGACATACATAAAAAATTAAGAAAACAAAATTTGATTTGTATGTACGATTATTTAATAACAATCGCACGATTCTCATGTACGAATTTTTTTTAAATTAAAAAGAAAACTGATTAAATTATCATTCACAAAAAATCACGCGACTTTTTGCAAAATTCTTCAAAATTTGACACGATCGTTCTGCAAGAGGAATAAAACCGTCTTACAGAAAAACAAACGCGAGGTGTTTGCGTGTAGTTATTTATTCAATGTTGCATTCTATTAAATTTTGAAAAATCTTTTTGAATTAATTCAATGAAACAAATTTTCAAACTATGGCATTACTGACAGTACCAACCAAGAAGCCCACAAAAGCTCTTATGAGTCCTTAAGCAATTACCTTAGAAATTAAAGAAAATATTTTTTTTTATCAAAAACTCTTCCACGGATTTTTTTTTATAGAAAAATTAATTTTATAAAAGCTAGTTTAATGTCAAAATATGTCGAATTTTCTCATAAACGGTAAGAACTCGTTTTTGACGATATTTTGTATGCAGAAGTTCCCAAAATTAATAGTACTGCGTATATAAAAAACAAATGACTTTTTGTTACAAATCATAATCAATAAAGAATCGCCACAAAAAAACTACACAAATCCAGAACGTTTAATTTTTATTTTATTGAAATCGGGCGATTTGTACATAATGTACGATTTTTTATTTTAATTTAAAAAAATAAAATAGTGGAACAAAACAATCTCACGATTTTGTGTATACTTTTATAAATGCAGATTTAATTATCGTTCACAAAAATCGTGCGATTTTTTATCAGATTTTTCAAAATTTAAAACGGTCGTTCCTGGACAGGAATAAAACAATCGTACAAAAAAAAAAAAAATGCGAGATGTTTGTTGGCTATTATTTAATCATAGTTACAGAATGATTTTTTTTAAAATTCGAAAAATATTTTTTTTTAAATTATGTAGTAAGTATGTTATGTATGTATGTTTTTAAATTAAATTTTTAAACTGTTTAACGTTAAGATATTACTATGATAATACTTAACAATTTACTAAATAGATCAGTTTACTTACTCTAAATTTAAATAATTTAAATGCTTCTGCACCTACAACAATGTCAGTTCATGCAAAAACCAAAGTAAACAGACCCTTTTTGACGTTTGTAAATGTCAAAGAGTCATATGGAGTTAGCACGATACTAATAAATAACATAAAACAGCTATATGTCGATTTTAACTTTTAAAAAATGTTGGAGAAAGTATTATGTTAAACTCAATTAGAATTTGAAAATTTGTCGGTTTTACCAAGTATTATATTAAGTAATAGTTTTAACATCATACTTATTCGACTAAAATTTTGCGCTATAGGTTTTTAAAACCTAGGCAACATTGAAAAATGTTTCGATATGAAATTTTAGCACGCACAGAAATGATTTTGTTCATTTGCCAGACAAAATTGAATTTTAATTTGATATTTGAAAGTTTGTTTCTTGGACCTAATGGGTCTAAGTAATAAGACCTGTAATTTACTACTGCCGCGCCCCTATTTTAACTTGCGTTAAACAAGATGTGCACCATTTTGAATGACTTGGAAAACATTCCAATTGTTTGCCATACCCCACTAGTAACTTAGGCTTAAGACAAGTTAGCGAGAGTTGTATTGGCAGTTACAGATAAATTTAAAGATGAAAAAACACAATATTTCCGAAGAAAAAATGTATTTTCTCAAACACGGTACGACCGATTTTGATCATTTTTTTTATGTTAAGGCTCCCCAGCAGTTTCAATATTATTGTGTATTCAAATTTTCAAAAAAAAAAAAAATTTTTTGGAGTTTTAAAAAAAATTCAATATTTTTTTTTTGAAAACTCAATATTTCGAAAACCCCATGCTCGGTTTTTTTTACAACTTGATGAATAAAAGTGTCTTAAAATAATCTACAAGATATTAAAAAAAGTTTATTTTACCTAAAAATAACGGTACCCTCTAAACAAATGTTAAAAAATGCTTTTCGAAAATCGTATTTTGCTCGAAAACGGTTCCGAGAATTTTTTTTAAATTTTTAGTCTGGATTAATTTTTAAGATCTATAATTTAACACAAAAAATTTTGAAAACAAGACATTACTAACTATACCTACCATAGAACGATTTTTTAAAATTTTGAACATCTCATTATCGACATAACGGATTTTAATGAAATTTTTTATAGAGATACTTCTAAAAACTTTAAGAAACATTGCATTTCAACACTAAAAAAAAAATATTTTTTGAATTTTTGAAAAAAAGAAAATCATTTTTTTTTTTTTTTTTTTGAAAATTCGATATCTCAAAAATGGGTTAATATTTTTTTTGGAAATTTAATTTTCATTCGTACAATAATAAAAATAAGGCAAGTTATGCATTCGTAAAAAAATCGAACTCGAGATTTTGATCAAAGTTGACATAACGATGATAGCGAAGACCAAAAAAGTGGGTATCGCAATTCTGTCTGTCTGTCTGTCTGTTCGATTATAGCTAAACGGCTCGGCCGATTTTCTTCATACTTGGTAGATATGGGTTTTGATTTTTTACCCCCGGATGTTTTTTGATTTGATTTTGTAATACCAAAACTAACGGTACCTGTCATACGATTTAAATTTTATAAATATTTTTTTTTTCTCAAAAACTGTCCCAACGATTTAAAAAAAAAAATTCAAAAAATTTAATTTAGTTAAACCTATGTAGGTAATGGTTGAAAAAAAATTTCCAAAAAATGAGTAGTTTTGGTAGGTGCAGGGAAATAAGTCCACGGGAACTAAGTCCACTGAGGGACTAAGTTCTCGCTTGAGGTGGGAAATAAGTCCACGGGAACTAAGTCCACTGATGGACTCAGTTCTCACTTAATGGGAACGAAATCCACTTTACTAAAGTGGTCTTTGGGACCATTTTTTTTGTTTTTGATTTTCTCAAAAACGGTACCACCGATTTTGATCATTTTTTTTATGCTTAAGCTTCCCAGCAGTTTAAATATTATTGTGTATTCAAATTTTCCAAAACAATTTTTTTGGATTTTTAAAAAAACTTTCAAAATTTTTGTTTGAAAACTCAATATTTCGAAAACCCCATGCTCGATTTTTTCAAAACTTGATAAATAAAAGTTTGGAAAAATAATCTACAATATATGAGCAAAATAAATTCATTTCACCTAAAAATAACGGTACTCTCCATACAAATGTTAGAAAATGGTTTTCGAAAATCGTATTTTTCTCGAAAACGGTTCCGAGAATTTTGCTTAAATTTTTTTTCTTTCTATTATTTTTTAATATCTGTAATTTAATAAAAAAAAAAATTGAAAACAAGATATTACTGACTGTACCTACCATAGAGCGATTTTTTAAAATTTTGAATTTCTCATTATTAGCAGAACGGATTTTAATGAAATTTCGTAGAGAGAAGTTTAAAAAACATTGCATTTCAAAACTTTAAGAAAAATATTTTTTTGAATTAAAAAAAAAAATCAATTTTTTGTTTTTTGAAAATTCAATGTCTTGAAAACGGCTCAATCCTTTTTTTGT
This sequence comes from Chrysotoxum bicinctum, assembly GCA_911387755.1. NCBI lineage: Eukaryota > Metazoa > Arthropoda > Insecta > Diptera > Syrphidae > Chrysotoxum > Chrysotoxum bicinctum. The sequence goes on along the minus strand of OU426990.1, from coordinate 71,789,447 downwards.
AAATTTAATTTTTATTCATACAATTATAAAAACTTCAAATTGGAGAACCAACATTTTTTCTTAAAAATGTTTTAAAATTTTCTTATATAAAACCGTATTTTTTAAGAAACCACTACAAAGACTTATAATTTTTGTTCTTGCATAAATTCATATTTGCATAGCATTCTGTTTTTGTCTCTTACTGCTAAAAGAATTTAAAAATGATGATAATTTTATCCTTATGAACAGTTTTTTCTAATAACATTCATTTTTGTTTGAAATTCTTAGTCTATTACATAGGAGCAAGTTTGTGCGACCCAGTCGTGCATTTTAGTTTTGTTTGAGATCCTCGTAAAACCTGGTTATAGAATAATGATTGTTTTTGTTTTTGCAAAGTTTCTCGAAAACGGCTCTAGTGATTTTGATTAAACATCACACCGATGATGCCCTAAGTGAAAAGTCGAAAAATGGACAGAACGGATTTGGATTTTAAAATTCATTTTTTCTATAAAGCCTACCAAGACACATTGAGTATCCGCCTTGTTGGTAAAACACATTTATTCAAACATTTTTTTTTGTATATTTTACGCGAACTCAAGGGCTTTTGACTACCCTTAAAACGTTTGAGCACCGTTTCTATGTATTAGGGCAGTTTTCGCTACATAAAAATATAAAAAAACCAACTCAGGTGTTTTGGAAATGTTAACACCAGATCTTCGTTTTCCATGGATTACCTTCAATTTCAATTCCTCTTGCGTCTGAGTGTCATGTTTAATCTTCAACAAGACAATTTTAAGCTGAATTCCCTGAATGAATCAAATTCATTTTAATCCTCAAGTGGACATAATCTTCTTTTAATATTCATTCATTTAAAGAAAAAGAAAACATAAATAAAGAAAAGAAGGAACAAAAAAAATCAAAATAAAAAACTGTATAGGTCCCGCAAAGGGATGTCCTGCGCTAAAATCAACAAAAATCTTTAATATTCAAGAAAACTAAATTAAAATACTAACTCCACAATCTCTGTCCAAACATCCTACAAAAGCCGGGCATTGGTCTACTTCCAAAGGAAATTTCAAAAAAGAAAGAAAAACAAAAAAAATTGTATATATAAAATATTCGTTTATCCCCCTCCTTTAATATTTAGTAAATCAAGAGAAAAGAATATCCTTTACGTGAGTAAAGTTGAAGGAAAAAAAAAAAATAAAATAAAAATAACGGGCGGACAGACAGGACAACCCACTAAGGACTTGTTTTTAATGGCCTAATATTTCGTTTTCCTTCTTCACCCATGATTCCAGCCACTTAAGAGTCGTACTTCATAAGGATGCCTCAGCATATCTTTAAGGCATATTGTATACCTATGTACATAACGAAGATTTTTCCTTTTTGTCCATGTATATTGTGTATGTGTAGGTTAGATACCCATACAGCGATACCTATTCATGAATGAATGAGAAAATTTGTTTCTTCTGACACACACATTTATTGCGGCTCAATGAATGGGCTCTTTCAGTTTTGTCCTGCAGCTCTGCATCCGCTGAACAAAAAAAGGACGAATATTCGTTTTATTTTTTTGAAATTGAGCCAACTTGGGCGTTATTGGTGATGATGATCGAAGTGTATGATTTAGGGGTACATAAATGCAAATTGCTCCTTCGAAATATTAAGCTGAGAAGAGAAGGCGATTTTATCAGCTCTATATTATAAGTGCGGTATATTATGCAAGACAATGTCCTTAAGTGACTCGCAAGCGAACAATAGAAGCCTGAGTTTCAATTTTAATGCTGCTCCCTGAGGGTGAGATAATTGCCACTGACACACACATGTGTAGAATTTATACGAGCAGCAGCAGCAACCCCGAGCAACATCCTCAAGAGGTAACATGAGTTCAATGGCAAACAAAAAGAAAAGGATATTATTTTTGTACTGAATCCATTCAGCTTGGAGCCTCAGATAAACATACGAGTATGTACATACATATATAGAACAAGAGAGAGGAGAGAAAGAATATCATATTTTATTCTTTAAGAGAGTCCTTATCGTAAATATTTATCCATAAAAATGGCTGCAGGGTCGATAGCCATCTTTATGAGTATCAGAAGTGGAATTATATCATTATATCAGTGTTTTCCTTTGTCTCATTCTCCTCTTGTGCGAGATCATAATCCTTCTTATGATGGCCATATCAAAAGGACTAAGTACTTTGGATTCTGAAAGTTCTGTTGACTGGTTAAGCAGAGGTGGATCTGATTTAAAAAAAAAAAACTAGGATATGGGGATATATCTATAATCTTTTTAAAAGGCACGAATTTGCATGACCGCAGACAAGGACATCGACAAAAAAAAAGGATAATCCAGTTTTCTTATTTTTTTTGTTATTGAAATTCTTCTTCGGTTTGCTATGTGTTATTTTTGCACTTACAACTCCTTAACTAAATGAACCCCATCAAGGATCACCTCCAATCTCAATCAATAAAAATGTTACCACGACTGAGTAATCAAGAATTCAGGACACGAATCGGAACTCAGGATGTGGTAATGGCGGTGGCAGTCTCGCTTAACGGTAAATTTATTCATTATCATTGAACATCCTTCGTTGGTCCATTTTTGCTGACTCTTTGGGCCAAAGGACAAGAGAGCACACTTTGCTTTGACATTTGTTAATCGAGAAGAGATTTTCACAATCGAAACTGTGGATGATGATGAAAACCACAAAATAAAAGCGATGCTTTTTTTTATGGGTTCGATAAAAATCGAATTAAATTGAAAATGTGTCGCTGGCTGTGTGGCGTTTATTTTGATCTCAAAGTTAAATAACTAAAAATATACGGAAGTTGTGGCTTTATCGAGATAAAAAAAATTTAAAGCAACAGTAAAGAAATTTCGCTGAGCAAAATCCATTAGTCACTTTGCGGTTTTAATTGATGAGCATCAATGGTTTATCGATGAAGATTAAAACTGTTGAACGAAGTTTTGTATTCGGAGAAAAAAAAGATGATGTATTTTTAATTGGAAAGAAGTTTTTGGTGGTTTTCCAATTTGTAGGTTAACATTTGTTTTTAATTCATTCGAGTTCGGTTTAGCACGAAAATTGGTTCAGATTTTAAGTTTGAAAGACTTAAATTCCACTAGAGTCTTCCATGAATGGACTTATTGAATAATGAACTTGAGCCACTAGCTCACCATCCACTTCTAGGCGAGGCGATAAGTTGACAAGAAATTATGGCCCATTTTATTTTTTTTATTATTTTTTCCTTTTAGCTTTTGCACCATATTTTTGGAGCAAACTCAAGTCAGTTATAACACTGCTGTTCTCTGAATTCTAGAGTTTTTTTGTGGGTGTCTTGTAAATAACATGATTCGTAGGAAATGCAACAAAAAACCGGTCTTGTAGGTTTGGTTAATATAAGAAAAAAATCGGCTCTGCGAACTAATTCCCAGAAGAGTTAACTTCCACTAGCCAAAGTGAACTAACTCCAACCAAATTGGCTGGTGGGATTTAGTTTATTCATAATTTTGGGAATTAATTCACATGGGACTTAATTTATAATTAATGAAATTTGGCCATCTTTTCAAATCAAATTTACCCTTATTTCGCTTTGGAAATTATGTTAATTGAACAGTTTTTCTATAACAAATTGGAAGTTTGTTCGTTTGGTACCTTGTTGATTTTTATTTTGGAACTCAATTCGGCTTGAGGTTGTGAATTAGTTTCTTAAAGAAATGAGTTAGTTCATATGAACCAAGTAAACATTTGAAAAGGAGTTGGTTCCTTTGGGAGTTAATTCGTAGAGCCAAAACATCGAATGTAATTTTTTTTTATTTTCCCAAATGTTGGCACTATCACGAATTTTTTTTAGACTATCAACGATTAAAACCCTCTTGTTTTCTGAAGTTTTTATACTCACGTCTGAGCCGCTATATTGGATTTAAGTTTTTATTCAATATATTCGTTATTTTCAGTAATTGAAATACATAAGTGCAGATTAAAAGTACAAAAATTCGCAAATAAAAATATTTAATTTTATGATATTTCACTTTTATCAAAAATCAGAAGACCTCAAAACATTTTGTTTGCTTACCTTATATTAAGATTAAAATTACATACAATTTTGAAAAAAAAAAAAGAAAAACATTTTTGTTTTTAAAATTTCCAGTTTGGAAGTATAGTTGCAATAAATTTAGTATATTGATTTCATTTCAAAATACAAAAGATATGATGGTAACACATCGTACACATTTTGTAAGCCTAAATGGTTTGCCCTATGGTCCCCTTTACTAGTAGGCGTAACATAGGACATGGTAAATTGTAACAATACAGTACCTTGCCATATTATTAGGCCCAAGCGAAAAAATGGAATATATGTTTACTTTGCTTTATTTTCAATGTTTTTTTTTAAATAGCTTAAATTTTTTGCTCATATTATATAATTATTGCTAAAATAAAATAAAAATAAATATCAAGTCAATTTTTGATACAAAGAACATAGATTAAGAGAAACCATCTTTATTATAATATTTTGTGTGTTGACCTTTTGCTGAAACAAGCGCCTTTATTCTTCGGGGCATATTGTTAACACACGCTTGAATTGTAATTTTCTATTATTTCTGCAACTTAGAATTAAGCTTTTCCACAAGCTCAGAGTTGGTTGTTATAGGGGTTTTTGCAACTTTGAGTTTAAGAAGCTCCCAAGCGTTTTCTATGGGATTCATACCCGAAGAATATCCAGGCCAGTCCAATATTTAATTTTTTTTTAATTAAGAAAAGCCATAACACTCTTGGATTTATGATAAGAAGCACCGTCGTGCATGAATATTGGGCCCTCATGGCTCAAAAACCACTTCCGAATTTGTGGCACCAAAACGGTTTCAAGCACTTTCTTGTACTGGTCCTGCTTCATGTTATTTATTTATTTACATAACTAAATTGCTAGTTTTACAAAAAAATTTACAACATTTCTAACAAAGGTTTATAATAAGATTTCAAATAATTTCATGGAAAAATGTTGATTTAAATTGACATGAATTTATTATTGTTTTATAAAACAAATTGTTATATTTATGATTGTAGAAATTAAATAGTTTAAACATTTTATTTAATGGAGAAAATTTCTCATAATTGGTACGATAGTTTGAAATATGTATAATCTCCGGTATGTTCCTCAAATTTCTTTGAGAAATATTAAAGTTAATACAGTCTATGTTACCGTTGATTAATTTTACAATGAAAACAAAACATAAATAGGAACGTCTGTTATCGAGACTGGGTATATCAATAAGTCGAAGTCTTTTGTTATAAGGTGGGAGATCATAAATATTATTTTCCACAACTTAAAGAAGACCTACTCCTTACCCTGATATTAAAGACCAAACAATTATGGATAGAGGGTGCTTGAATGTTGGAATAATGTGCTGTGGTTTGTTCTGCTCGCCTGGTCTTCTACGCACAAATTTTGTCTTTTCAGTCAAAACTTGGAATGAATCGTTTCATCCGAAAAGCAAACCTGGGAAAATGCATTTTGATTAATAACAATAGCTTATTCCAATCTTCTACAGTTGAATGTTTGTACTTATGAGCCCATTCCAGCAGCTTCTAACTTATTGCAGGCGTTAGTCTTGGCTTTCGAGCAGGTTTCATTGCGATAAACTTCATTTCTGCCAAGCGCCTTCGAACTTTGCGTTACGATATTTTGACTCCCCCATCTTTGGTTATTTTCGTGAGCAAACGCACTGTAAATTTTCTGTTTTTATGGCAAACAACCCTGATTTTGCGATCTGTTCTTTGAAATGTGTGTCGTGGTGGACCACAGCAACCTTTTCTTCGGGGACTTAAGGTCATCCCTAGGTCAATCTTTTTTTTTTTTTTTATTCCTAACAGAACTTCTGGAAACTCCGACTGTGACCGCAATTTCATATTGGGATAGGTTAGTAGCCTATAAAAGTCCACCTACTTGCCCAACATTCTTTGGAGAGAGGTCAGACGCCCTTCCCATTTTCAAACAAATAAGTTTTTTTTTATTTTAAATTTAAAATAACAAAAAGTACAAAAGACTTAGCACTCATACTTACCATAAATTTATACAGAAATTGTAGATACTATAAAACAACTTAAAATTTAAATCACTCTATTAAATTTTCCTATAACCTTCCGCACAAAATGACCTCCATGAAAGAAATGTGGCGTGTTGCATTTGGTGTAAGCTTTAAAGTTTGAAACTTATTTTACAGTTAAAAAACAGTCTTAACAATAAATATATAGTAGGTAGTAAAACTTTCAACTATAAAGTAAACATGTATAAAATTATCGAGCTATGTTTCCGTTTAATTATTTTTTTTCGCTTGGGCCTAATGATATGCAAGGTACTGTAATTATGAGAGAATGAGTTTTCTTTTTTAACGAAAATTACCAGCAAGCAACAGAAAAAGACATAATCGAACACTTTTCTCCACAACTAAAAAACTAAACCAACACGGTAAACATCAAAAACCGTTCTCCATCGTTTTTGTTCACAACGACGATTTGAAAGAAAATCAGCGGGGTTAATTTTAACATTCTACAACTTACCTCGAAAAACTGTTACAATTAGCCTTGTTATGGTGTATAACAAAGAGAAGACAATTTAGAACAAAAAAAAGGTCACTCATGTATGGTGTTTTTTTTTTTTGAGGTGCCTAACTTTGAATTGGCAAAACTGCGGATTTGAAAGTTCTCGGTTGTTATGAGGTTAGTTTTGGTTTTACAATTCGCCATGAATTGATTTACGCCAGAGAAATGTTTGTAAATTGTGCACAGAACAAGTGATTGCTGATGTGCTCCTTAGTGCTGGTGATGATGGAAGTGGCGTAAAAATAATATGGTCCTCCAGATTACACCATGTATGTGCCAGCCCCGGCGACCAAATGCCTGAAATCATACTCAAACGTTAAAGAGAAAAAAATCATATTTTAAACAAAGTCAATATCATGGCCTTTAAAGAAATTTGACTGAGTTTGATTTTAAATCAAAGTTTTCGTCTCTATAAAAACAACACCCTATATATAACTTATGAACTAAAACATAACCAAACTCCATATTAAAATCCACAAACGAACATTTGGCACTGTTTATCTTTAGTGTGAAGAGGAAGACTAAAAATACAAAACTTACTTAATTTTGGGACCGTACCTATTACTTCCTTAAATGGCCTCCAACTTTAATTTTAAAACCAGGTAGAAGTGTCGGTAGCTATGTTGAAGATTAATATTTCTCTTTTTTACGCGATTCTAACTTTTCAGTGGAACCCGTTGCTCTTTAGTTGTTACTTTTTTCCTCTGTTACTTCCAGGCAAGCACTTCCTTAATGTTTATAATTTCTTATTCTAAAATTATCTTATCTTGTACAAATTAAGTGAAAATTTTAATTTTCAAAAAAAATTATTTTTAAACTCAAATTAATTTTTTGAAGTTTTAATACACAATACTATTTAATTTTTTAAGTACCTTAAGCATAAACAAATTTATTAAATTAGTTTTGTATAGTTTTTGAGTAAAAAAAAATTCAACCATAAGTTAGATTTTACAAAAAAAATATATTTTTTTTTTTGTAAAATTTTAGAAACAAAAAATACTTTCTTAAAATATGTTAGACACATTTATTTTAGCTCTTAAAAAAATGTTCGGCGGGAATTATCAAAATACGCTATTGACAAAGTTTTAGAGCCATTGAGAGTACAGCCAAATTGAACAAACAGACTGTCGGGACCTAAATTTTCCGCCTCCCTATCATTGTACTGTCAAGTTTGTTTTCGTGAGTAAAAAGCCTCCAAAAGGCTCTATGAGCACTATAAGCGTGCTTATGTGTGAGTTTCTTACATCGTACCGTAAGCTTGAATTGAATTGGGGGGTAATTGCACTGCGACCTGTAGATCTATTGTGCCCCGCTTATAAATTGATGAGCTGGCTCATCCTACAGTTCCTCTTCCAAACCTATTGCTCTTAGGAATTTTAGCATTTGGGGCACTTTCAGAGAGGATAGGCTGCTCCCTTCTACCTGATACTGTCCCAGATGGATTTTCCTTTGGTGCATGATTGGGCAACACTTTCCCAGTATGTGTTCCGGTGTTTCTCATGCATGTTGCAGAATCTGCAACTGGCACTGCTTACAACAGCAAGTAAATTAAGGTGTCTTCAAAATTTGCAGTGTCCTGTTATAATACCTGTTATTATTCTTAGTTTATTCCTGCTTAAGTTGATGCAGTTTTCGAAACGTTGTCGGTTGTAATTGCCCAGTAGTGATTTCGCCTGTCTCAGCTTAGGGAGTTCTTTCTAGTTTTTGAATCTGTTTGCCTCATCTAACCTAGGGGGGTTGAAGCGCCTATTTTAGCTAGGGAATCTGCCTTTTCGTTACCATGAACATCAACGTGACCAGGTACCCAGTAAAGTGTGACCCTGTTCTGGTTACCAAGTTCATTTGGCCTGCTTATGCATTCCCACACCAGCTTAGAGCTGATAGTGCTGCTTGACTATCTGACATAATGGCAATGTTCTTGTTACGATAATTCTTTTCGAGATTGCGATCCACGCATTTCCATGTGGCGTTTACCTCCGCTTGGAAGATGCTGGTGGACTGCCCCATCGCTATGGAAAGGTTGGTTTTTGGCCCAAAGATTCCTGCACCAGTCCCTTCGCTTGTTCTCGATCCATCTGTGTACTATCTGATGGTATTTGTTTCGAGTGTGTACCGTAAGCTTAGGCCGGCTTACGTACCTTCCTGTTTGCTTGTTTTTACTATTGAACTTAGCGTGCTTCGAGAGCAACCAGTATATTTCTCTGAATTTAATATTCAATTGTTTACATTTCTTTTTAACATACGGTTTCCATTTTAATTTTAACGTCGAGATTTATATCGAGATACTTATGTATACTTCGCCTTGTTTGCGTATACGTCAAGTAACCAGATTCTAGTTCATTGGGCACTATTCGTTATGTTTTGTCTATTCATTGACACTATCACGAGCGTTTTGTAGCTTCGTTGGTTGCCCCACGGCTGGCGTGGCAGTGTCACTAGTAAAAAATTTTACAAAAGTGTTTCGCGTTTTAGGTACATCACGTGTGAATAAAAGGTACAACAATGGACCAAGCACACTTCCTTGTGGTACGCCAGCCACTGTTTCTTTGACATCTGAATACTCATACTCATACCCCGTGTCTTTTACGAAAAAGTTTATTCTCTAAATATTCTTAGTTTATCGCATCAAGCCCTTCAGGCAGAACTTGTCTTAATTTAAAATTCAGGGCTTCGTACCACGCCTTATCAAAAGCTTGCGAACCAGCTTTCTTTTCATCAAAGGCTTTCTCAATGAAGTCAATGATTCTATGCACTTAATTCTCGAGTGTTTTCTTTTAAATCCGAACTGATATTCATCTAATAAGCGCTTTCCTACTAATATTCTATCAAATACTTACGAAATTACGTACGTGCAGAAGCGAAATGGGTCTATAGGATTTCTATGTAATGGCTTACCTGGTTTCAGAACCAGTAAAGCTTCCATAACTTTGTACTGGCCTGAAACTTACTCTAGCCTTAGAGTGGTTAGTTAGTTCGCCCTTTGCGACGAAGCTTTTTGAGATCTTCGGCTCATATGCCGGAGCTTTTTTAGACTTATGTTTTTTTTAATTTTTGATCTTAATTCTGCAAGGGTAAAATTCCTTGTTAAGTAACTTTCGCGAAATGGTTCAAATGTTTTCTCCAGGTAATTCGCGAATACGTTCAATTTTTCTTAGTGGCTCTTCGTCCATTGGTTTTTATCATTCTTAGTCGCAGTCGATGGGAGCTTCGGTTTCTTCGTTACTTTAATAGCTTTCAGGCTTCAAGATAATTTCCAACTTCACAATTAAAATTGAATTCCGATATCGTCTGTTTTAGCGAGTTAATATGGTTCAATTATGGCCATAAGAAATTGGTTATTATAGATTTGTACCGCTCGCCATAGACGACTACCATCTCACCGACATCGTTTTCGGAAAAGTACGGAGCAATGACGCTGCCATCTCAAAATCAAAACCAAAAAGTAACTTTTTAAAGATGCATTGACATTTGGTGAACCTATGGTGAGTTGGTTTCTTCCCATAAACGTCAATTTTTCTTGTTAACAAAGCCATTAATCAAAAAATGTGCCTCGTCGCTGAAGATGATTTTTCGCCCCAAATTGGGGTCCTTTTCCAAACGCGCCGAAGCCCAGTCAACGAACAAACGGCGTTGTCAATAGCCGTGAACCCTGAGATCCTGGGTCAGTTAGATCTTGTTCGGGTGGAGGCCTAAGTCTCGATGCAAAATTCGCCAAGTTGAAGTCTGCGAAGGGCCGAGTTCGACCGCCTCGGGTTCTGTTGTACAGTTTGTCGGCCGATCTTGTATTCCTTTGACACGAACTTTGGCTGATTTATTATCGAACAAGCCGTCTCAAATTTGGCCACTATACGTTGAAGAGTCGGCTCTAAAGAGCCACCATGTTTACCGTAAAATGAGTGCAGTGTTTGCACTTACTTTGTTAATAAACTTTTATCATTTTAACGTGCTGTTAACAGGTTTGACAGATGTCATCAAAACAACATGGCCGCCAAAATCTACCCGTGACAGTTGGAAAACGCTTTAAAACAGAAAAATTTGCGATAACTATTCAAGCCCAAAATTCGTTAAGCATTCACGAACACTGCCCGCAGCAAAGAGTAGGAAAAACTCTTAGTTGTAAAAGTATAATCGTACAGACAGAACCTGCCCCACTGAACTTTCCCTGAAATTATTTTTAACGCTAACTGCCTTATGTCACAATCTCTTGCTTAACTCTTCTGCTTCTTGTTTTGTCTTCTTCAGTTTTTCCACTCAATTTATTCAAAGCCCCCAAAAGTGTTTTTTCCTTGAATATAAATTATAATTTCAACAAAAGCACGCGCTCCGTGCGATAAAAAATTATAAAAAAATCAACAAAAAAAAAATTACATCCAACTTAGTGTTTTATGCAACAATTAGCGTCATTGTCATTCGTTCTCTCGTTTGCCCCCATGCCCGAATTATGTAACAGAATATTTCAGTTTCAGCACAGTGCAGCTCTCTCGGGCTGTGCATTTCAATAGGTATGTATATCCAATTCCTCACCAACTCTCAGAATTCGAAATTGGACTTGGAACTTTTTAAGTTGGCGCTGTTGTTATTCTAACCGGTCTCGAACTTGAAAGGTGTACCACCCTTAGAAAAAAAAATAAAGTGAGGATTGCTCCAAATTCGAGAGCAACAAAAAATTGTGGATCTTTCACATCTTTCGAATTGGTAGGAAAAATTATTCCAAACTAAGTTATCCCCCAGGCGGAAATAACAGAAACTCAATTTTGACCTAAAGGCGGTAAGGTAGTTACCAACCAAACCCTGCGAGCGACATCGACAGAGAGTGAGAGATACTACGTAACTTTCATAATCTTCCAGATACATTTTGCTGCAGCTTACAGAACAGAACCACGTTCTTGTAGGTAGCAGGAAGGTGGTACCTACCTATCAGGTTTGCTTTTTCTCATATTTTCGTCCATCGACGGCGTAGTCGGATGCAGCGTCATCCTCATCGTCGTGTGGTTTGGCTGTGTGCTCCGATGTCAGTGGAGCATTCGACTTGATTATGAGAACGATACAAACAAAACTATGTTTAATTGTATGTATGAATTTGAGGGGGCTTGGGGAGGCGATGAAGGAATTAACCGGTTTATCACGTTCTCAGGTAAAACACTTAAAAAAGCTGCGCTCCAATGTGGTGGTAGTAGAATGGAGTGGTACTTTAGTGTACGAGTAACAGTTCGCTCGACGACGAGTGTAGCGCTGCGAGCAATGGAACAATGCGCCGCACCACCACCGATGCGGTGGAACGGTTCTTGTCGTATAGCGTACCCGTACATTATACTCATGATGCCGTTTTGGTAAACTGGATTATGGAAAGTGGATACGATTGTGGAAACGAAGAAAGAAAAAAAAGGAAAATCCAGGTGAAGTGATGTCTCGGACTTGTTGTTTTTCATTTTTTGTGTTTTGTACTGTTATATCATCCTCTGCTTCCTATCACGCGGGCCACAAATGCTATTACTTAAATATTTGTGAAATGAATATGCAGAGCAATGTCCCTGGTTGTCCCTTTGGGCGGTAGAAGTCTGCATTTGGGATCTCCTTCTTCTGAATGTGTTTTGGAATATGTTTACCAACAAAGGTTCACATCTGGGTGGGGGTTATTATGTTTTTGTTTTTTGTGGATTTGTTGTTGTTTTGTTTTTTAACAGTTTGCGATGTTGCATGGCGGGAGATGAGGGGGAGGTTGAATTTGTACTCTGCTTGCTTTTCATGATTCTCGTATTTGCAGACAGGATTTGGATTTTGGAATTATTTGTTATGAATATGAAATGAGATCTGAAGAGAGTTGGTGAGCAGGTTTATTTTTTATGTTGGTGTGGGTGTGACCTGAAGTTGAATGGTTTTGGGGTATTTTTTCGGATTTCTTTTGTGCAGAAATGACTGTCCGAGATTGGGTCAGCTTTCCAAACACTATAATGACCATTGTATTTTTAAAATGTTACAAAAATTATTTAAAAAAAAAAGGGAAATCTGTTCATTTCTTTGTTCCATTCGCCGGAGTCCAGGAAGACCGGGACCTTTAGTACAAAGGTTTTGCGTACTTATTAATTCAATTCTGTAATACGTATGGGTATGTACATAAGATTCACATATTGTTGCTTTAACAATCTCGGGATTTGTTATCGCTGGCTCGAGCTTCGTAATTGAATTACTACGCTGAGCAGGTACTGGATACGAGGTCCAAATTGCACACAAACAATGGTTCATCAGGATTTAGGCTTTCGTCAGCTATCTGGGTTTACGTCCACAGCCCAAGCTTTCGTTTAATGTCAATGGTTTTCGGCGGCAATAAATAGGTTTAGATATTTTTAATGGCAGTTACCCTTTTTTGGAAACAGGTAACACGTCATCACTTGGCGAAACATGGGTGCAGCTTTATACATTAAATGACTTTCTCACATATTCAAGATCATACATATGTACAAGGTGTCGCAAAAGTAATCGTGCAGTTTTGTTATTGAATTACTTTGTTTTTACTAAATAAAAAAAATAATTTTGAGTGACGGAAATGTTTGTTTGGACCCTTACAAATTTTTTCTGTTAACTGGAACAGATGATATCAGTTAAATTGTCAACGGCCTAGGCTTTGATGAAAGCATCACTTCCCATCGATCAGCTAAATCAAGCATCATTGTGCGTGGTTAGTAATTGTGCTGCTGACATTTGTTTCTTTTCTTCTTTCTTTCTGTGTGACTCTCTGTTGTAATATGTAAGCCGATGGTCCCAGTTGCCAGTTCTTTCAGTGTCTCTACTTCGTAGAATTATCTACTGAGTAGTGTAATATGTAATGTAATCTAATGTTATGATATCCGTGGCTGCCGCCAGTGTTGATACACATTTGTGCCCGTTTTATCGCATTTCCATGACTTTACGCAAGATTTCCGGTGATAACTGTTCAGATTCCTGTCGAATATTCTCCTTAAGGGTTGCGATTATATGAGGCTTGTTGGCATAAACCCACGACTTCAAGTAGTCCCAAAGAAAGAATTCTGGAATGACTAAAAGGGAGATCTTGCTGGCCATGCCAAATCGCCAAAACGGGATACTACGTGACCAGGAAACGCTTCATTCTCAATATCCATTGTGGCTCGTGCTGTGAACCACATGTTCGCCAAGCCCCGCTCATCTTATTCCGGTAGTAAGAAGTCGTTTATCATCGCCTAGTAGCCTCTAGTAAGAGGGACCGTACTGCCAATGGCGTTTAAAAAAAAAAAATACGGTCCAATCACTTTCCTCGTGAACGCCGCACCACACAGAGGCTCTTCTTGCATCACAAGCGGATATTCAGTGCCCCAAAAACAACGTGACTCGTTGTTCCTAATGATTTTAGTCCCAAGATCGTCCTTTTCGTTATTGATTTTGAGGCAATTAACTGAAGCACTGTTTGCAGTTTGTAGGGAAACATGTTTATAAGTCTTTCACTAAAATTCGCTGTAGGGTCAGTCTGGTGATGTTCAATTGCGTGGCCCATCGCGTCGTCTGGTTGATGTTTCTTCGTTCTTACTGACCCAGGCAGCCACAGCCGCGACAGTCTCCGCCGAACGACCAGTATAGTGAAGGCCACGCCCAGCATGGTCTCCTGTGGCTCCGCTCTGCTCGAGTCGAGTAGCTAAGCGATGGAATGTTTGCCTAGTTGGTTCGACACGGTTAGAAAATCGACGTCGAAATTCAAGATGCGCTAACACCATCGACCGATTATTGGTCAAAAATAAAATCAAAAAAATTATTCCACGCTCTTGCGGAGTATAGCGCTCCATTGACTTTGTGTTTGTGTACTGCAGATGTCGAGTTCACGAATGTCAAATGATTGACGTACTACGAAAACGAAAAAATTCGGTCTCGCAATTCTGTCTGACTGTCTGTTCGACTACAGCTAAACGGCTCGGCCGGTTTTCTTCAAACTTGGTAGATATGGGTTTTACTTTTTTACCCCCGGATGTTTTTTTTTTTTTGAGATAAAAAATAACGGTACCTACTATACTATACTATATTTTTTTTCGAAATTTTATAAGTATATATTTTTTTTTCTCAAAAACTGTCCCAAAGATTTTTTTAAACAAAATTCAGAACATTTCATTTAGTGAAACCTAGGTAATGGTTGAAAAAAAATTTCCAAAAAATTATTATTTTTGGTACTTTATAGATAAAAGTTTCTTAAAATAATCTACAAGATATGAAAAAAAAAAATATTTTACCTAAAAATAACGGTACCCTCCATTAAAATGTTTAAAAATGGTTTTCGAAAATCGTATTTTTTTTTTCAAAAACGGTTCCGAGAATTTTGCTTAAATTTTTTTTCTTTCGATCAATTTTTAAGATCTACAATTTAATAAAAAAAAATTTGAAAACAAGAAATTACTGACTGTTACCTACCATAGAACGATTTTTTAAAATTTTGAATTTATCATTATCAGCATAACGGATTTTAATGAACTTTTTTAGAGAGAAGCTGCTTAAAAGTTTAAAAAACATTGCATTTCAAAACTTTAAGAAAAATATTTTTTTTTGAATTTTGAAAAAAAATCTGTTTATTTTTCTTTTTAAAAATTCAATATCTCGAAAACGGCTCTTTTTTTTTGTGAATTCAATTTTTATTAGAACAATAATAAAAACTTTGCCGTGCAAAATTTTTTTCTTAAAAATGTTTTATAATTTTTTTATATAAAAGCTTATTTTTTTAAGAAACCAATACAAAGACTTATAATTTTTGTCCTTGCATAAACCTATATTTGCTCGAATCACATGACATCTTATTTTTACCTCCAACTACTAAAGAAGTTGTTTTAGTCATTTAAAAAATTAATTGTATGCTTATGAACAGTTTTTCTCTTATAACATTAATTTTTGAAATTCTTAGTCTATTACATAGGAGCAAGTTCCTGCGACCCAATAGTGCATTTTATTTAAATAATCAAAGAGCAATTCTCGAACAGTTGAATAGTGGTATGGGTAAAAATTTCTCCATGCAGTTCATTAGAAATTTTATGTCTGGATACATTGATCTGCAAAACTAAGCGTCTGGTTCTGATTGATTGATCAGTTGTAACAGCTTCCAGAATTCTTTCATCAGCCGAAATTTTTCTTACCCGCATTAGGTAGTGTATTTGAAACTGATCCCGTTTCCCAAAGTCTACCATACTTTTGTATATGAAACTTTTAGTACTCTCATAAAGACGAACGATTGGGGCGGCATCTTAAGCATAGCGACAGTACTTGCTAGATTAGTCGCTGCTAAATTTAATAATACAATATTCGCTTTTTTACTACATATTTGTTTTGTATCTTATCCTACTCTACACAGAAAAATCGTGCTCCAATTTCAGCGCCACCACCAGGATATTGTTGGTACCACAAAATCACGCTCCATGATGATTCTATAGGACATAGGTTATATATACAAAGACCATACGTATTTCCAAATCCCCCTTCACTAGAAAGTCGTCGGTTAAGATAAAGTTCATGGTATTGTTGTCGCGCACTAGCTTAATTTCCATTGTACATCTCATAAACGTATTCTTGTTTTTTAAATACAGGTTTCTTAAATATCGTATATATAGGCCCTCATACCCCAAACCTCCCACTTACTGAAAACTTCTAAGGAAGAGGGAGAGGGAAGACGGAGTTTTGACAAGTAGGCAATTAAATGAAGTAAACAAAGTTGTTGCATTATTAATTCTTGGAAAGCAACTCTTGTCAACTGTTGTCAGAAATATAATCAAAAAATCCTAAGTTCCTTTTTTTTTTTACCTGCTGCAGCTTTTCCCAAGTACCATAAAATTAAATAAAATTAAAAAAATAAAATAGTTGAACGTTATGTTTATTTGGAATTTTCTGGAGAAAATCGACCTCAAACTCAAAAATTTATAAAGGCTGGTATATCTTCTTAAAATAAAAATTTATACGTTTTCACCAATCGTATTAACAGAAGAATGGTTAGGGTAGACTAAAGTAGGGCTTTTCTTAGATATTAAATTGATGTCATCATTGGAGATAGACTCGTACTGTAGAGCGACTTTGTTCTTAAAATATACTCAAGAATCATATCCCAAAAAAATGACAAATGAGGGGACACCCTGTTAAATATTTATTGTTTTGTTATAAACTTGTGTTAAAATTCATAGCCATCTTGAAAAAAAAAATGGAGAGCATATATAAATTTCGAAATGACCAAGAAAAATAACCCCAAAGCAATATTCCTACGTGCAGATAAATTTGCAGAAACGTTTCTACTTCTGAATGGTTTGTGTTTATTGATAGAAAAAACATTGAGATAATAATAACAAAAATTTAATATCTAATAAAAAAAACTCTGAGAGCATCTTAAGATCTTCCCCTCTGCTGGCAGAAAATAAATATAAAAAACAAAATCACATAAATATTCCCTATCGCTGATTTAATATAAATCATCAATATTTGAAAAGGACGCATAAAAAGCCAACATTTAGAATATGAGAGAACTCATTTTATGGAACTTGAAATCCGGCTGATAGGATTTGACTATAAACCCATAAATAAATAAATATCAGTGTCAATAAAATAAAATTGATATTCAGATCAGAATTTAATAAATTTTTCCAAGCATTGATTTTGTTGATGCAAAAGAAAGTTTTGAGCATTTTTTAAGAGCTATCGGAAATTGAAAAAAAAAAAACACATAAAATTCAGAAAAATGCATGAAATCTTTATTTCAATTAATAGTACGATCGATATAATTTAATGTTTGAAGATTATTTCATGCAAAAGTTGGCCGCGGCTGAGCCTCAAATGGTCCATCCACTTAGTCCGATTTTGGCATACACTTTCTAACATTTCGGCCGATATCTCAATAATGGCTTTCAATATTGGCTTTCAGTGCGTCAAACGAAGCGGGCTTGTCGCTATAGACATGAGCCTTAAGATATCCCCACAAAAAAGTCTAGAGGGGTTAAATCGCACGATCTAGGCGGCCAATTGACAGGCCCCAAAAGCGAAATACGTCGTCGTTCTATGAAAACTCCCTAAGTCCATTTTTTGTGTTTTGAGATATTTGCTTTTAGAGTTGGAAATTAATATTAAAAAATCCAAAAATTATGAGAATAGCACGGTCTTAGGTTTCAACTGTAAAATGGGTTTGGCGTAGCCATTGTCTAATGAAATTTTTTGCAAATAGTTTATTCGGAATGAATTAAATAAGAATTAAATCACAATTTGTTTTTAAATGGACTAAGGGAGTTTTCATAGAACGATGACGAATAAACTGTTTACCAAACCCGCCTCTCTATTGGTCCATTTGTACGTGTGCTGTGTGGCATGTGGCACTGTCTTGTTGAAACCACATGTCATGCAAGTCAAGCTCTACCCTTTTGCGCAAAAAAAGTTTGTTATCATCGCACGGTAGCGGTCACCATGTAACATTGCGATTCGCATCATCTTTGAAGAAATACGGCCCAATGATTTCGCCAGCCCATAATTCGCACCAAACAGTGACTTTTTCTGGATGCATTGGTAGCTCTTGCAATGCTTCTGTCTGCTCTTCAATCCAAATACGGCAATTTGCTTGTTCACGTATCCATTCAACCAGAAATGAGCTTCGTCGTTGAACACAATTTTTCGATACAAAAGTGGATCTTCGGCCAACCTTTCAAGAGCCCATTCACCAAAAATTCGGCGTTGTGGTAGGTCGTTCGGCTTCAATTCATGCACCAGCTGTATTTTGAAAGGCTTCACACCTAAATGCTTCCGCAAAATTTTCCACGTATTGGAGTAACAGATGCCCAATTGTTGCGAACGGCGCCGAATCGATAATTCACGGTCATCACTAACATAATACTGCCCGATACAGCTGCGATATTTTCCTCAGTTTGCACTCTACGTAAGCGTGTTGGTGGTTTAATGTCCAACAATGTAAATTTGGTCACAGTAGCCCGAATATCTGCCTCAGTAGGTCGATTAAACTGACCATAAAATGGAAGAATCCCGCGATGAACTTTCTTAACAGAGCACGCATTTTGATACTAAAATTCAATAATTTTGCAAGACGATTCATGGTTAAATTATACACCAAACTGAAGATGTTTGACAGTGACACGAAACGTACTTGAGCCGCCCAAAACCAGTGTTGCCAAAAAGAAAATAGCAAAAAAAATCACCCTTTACATACATAGATCAGTTCGGATTTTCCTATATGGCGGATT
The DNA here is from genome assembly GCA_911387755.1 of Chrysotoxum bicinctum. Taxonomy (NCBI): domain Eukaryota; kingdom Metazoa; phylum Arthropoda; class Insecta; order Diptera; family Syrphidae; genus Chrysotoxum; species Chrysotoxum bicinctum. Next base: position 71,770,649 of record OU426990.1, on the reverse strand, counting down.
TAGGTAGGCTCGTAGAGTCGTTACTTTCTGCACTTGGCCTATTCGAAATCTAAATTGAAACCACCACCTTCGATTTAAGGTTTTGTTTCTTTGTGTTCAACAATGCCTTCATTTCTCCATTCAACTAATTCTCTTCAAAATAGAGGCCCGATAGATTTGTGTGTGTTTGAATAAAATATAGTTCATTTTCTGAAATTTGCACAATGCATACCTAAAGATTTACGTAAATAATTTTGCCTAAAATGTGAATTTAAATTCAAGAATCAAATCAAGGCTATACCAAATACTCGTAACGAATCAATTTAAATAAAACAAAAAAAAAAACTCCGAACAATCTGCAATTCCTTCTTCTATTGAATTGAAAACCAAACCAAACTGTTGTTAAACGTCAGTGATACGCTTACCTGCACGTGAACTAAGGTAGTAGGTTAGGTATCGTGGTCCTTACAACGTGATGCATCCTTGCACATCTTTTTCCTTGGAATGAACATGACGAAAAACCTACTTGTCTAAGCTGCCATGCATTCAATATCAAATTCTTTATCTATTTTTCAAAAAACTACTTTTTTTTATTTCCAATTTCGACATCTCCCTCTCTTATACAATATATACAAGTAGGATCAAATATCCTAGAGAATATAAAATAAAAAAAAAGAAAATCCGACACAGTTCTCGTAGCTGTTGCCCTTTCACCTTCTTCGTCGACGTCTATTTGCACTGCGTGCTTGGTTGCAAGTTCCATCTCCATACAAATAGTTTCTATACCTACACACATACTAAATATTGATTTCAGTGTGAGTGAAGGTCAAATTCCGAGCCTATCCTCCTTGTTATCCTTAAAAAAAAAAATAACTATCTCAACATCAACGAAGGCATAACTAAAAGTCGAGGCAGTGTGAAAAAAAGCTTGTTGTTATTGGCCCTCATTGCCCTCGTGACTCATTCGGGGTGATAAGTCGTCGGCTAATCTGCTTGACATTCAGCGTGACTTGAAAATGTGCCAAATATTTTTGAACCCGAACCTTCCCACCCACACCCTCCTCGCCATTTCATCTACTTCGCCACCAACAAATTGATATGTCCCTACCTACCCGTGAGGAACAAATGCATTAAAACTTGAACGTTGCCCTTGAGGCAACAAGATACAGGGTATAGGCTTTTTTTTCCGTTTAAGGGTGGGGGATGGTAACAGCAATGAACAAGAAAAAAAAAATTGAAAAATTGTTTGTAAGCGTGTTCTTTATGCTTATTATAGGGTGTTGTTTTTTTGTTATTTAAACAAATTGAATTTTTATGTGCACTTTGGGAGCTAACTCGACTTTGTCAAGGTGATGGAATAATGCCGATAGCAATTTTTAGTCGACCGACAAAAATTTGGATGGTGTTGTTGGTGGTGGTGGAGGATTGATGGTATATAAATTTGAATTGATATTTAGTCCTGAACTCACGTAATCGACTTCGACCTACCGAAACGCATTTATTTTGATTATGGAAGTGATTTTGAAGGAGGGAAATAAAATATCGGTGATTATGAAAGATGCCCGTATCCACGGTTTTAAAGGGAAGTTTTTTGTACCTCATCTCATTTGAGGATTTAGTTATGTATCTTATGCTGTGAATTTTGGATAGTACACGCAGAAAAATGATTGGTTAAAATCAAATACAAAAATTAAACAAATGTGACTGCTGCCAATATACAATATGCAAACTTACTTGGTTAAAATTACCCGAGACAACTAGTTTAAATTATTAGATAAATTGGAGTGATTTTTTTTTAACTAAATTGGTGTGTCATTTTAAAAATGTTTAGTCAGTTAGTTCCTTTAAATCAAACGAGAAGATTATTTTGTTTTAAAAAATTTAACCCAATTATTTAGTAATATTTAATATATCTGATTAGTTGTTTTAACCGAGATATCCGTTTTATTTTAAACGTTTTATTATGTTTTATTTTAAAATTAAATTATTTTAATTTAATTCAGAGATTTTTCAATATTATATAAATATGTGGAAAATTGATTAATTGTAGATATTTTACTTAAACAAGTTACTCGTTTAAAGTAAACAATCTTGGAAATTTTGAATCATTGCCTAGTTTCTCGATTAATAAAACCAATTTTTTGCGATTAAAATAACGTTATTAATTGTTTATATTTAATCGAGTTGAAAACTACGTTGTTTTTAACAAATTTTTTTCTATCCCACCAATAAATAAAATGCACGATAGGGTCGCACGAACTTGCTCCTATGTAATAGACTAGGAATTTTAAAAACGAATGTATTTGGAAAAAAAAACTATTCATAAGGATAAAATTAATTTTTTGAATTCTTTTAGTGGACAGAGACAAAAACAAAATGCTATGCAAATATGAATTTATGCAAGAACAAAAATTTTAAGTCGTTGTGGTAGGTTTCTTAAAAAGGGCTTTTATATACAAACTTCTTAAAAGATTTTTAAGAAATAATTTTGGTACGCCAATTTTAAGTTTTTATTACTGTTCCAATAAAAATTAGATCTACAAAAAAATACTGAGCCGTTTCTGAGATGTCGAATTTTCCAAAAAAGAAAAAAATAGATTTTTTTTTTTCAAAAATTCATTAAGATCCGTTATGTGGATAATGAGAAATTCAAAATTCGAAAAAAATGGTTCTATGGTAGGTACAAGCTGTAATATCTTAATTTTGTTTTTTTTTAAATTAAATTAAAGATTATAAAAATTTATAGAAAGAAAAAAATTTTATCAAAAATCTAGGTGCCGTTTACGAGAAAAATACGATTTTTGCAAACCATTTTTTTAATTTTTTTAACATTTGTATGGTGGGTACCTTTATTTTTAGGTATAGGTAAAATGAATTTTTTTTCTTAAATCTTCCAGATTATATTAAGAAACTTTTATTTATCCAGTTTAACAAAAATCTAGCATAGGGTTTTCGAAATATTGAGTTCTGAAAAAAAAAAAAAATGTTTGAATTTTTTTTTTTTTAAATCAAACAATTTTTTTTTTTAAATGTGAATACACAATTTTATTTAAGTTTTTGGGGATCAAAATCGGTTGTACCGTTTTTGAGAAAAACAAAAAAAAATGGTTCCATGGGGGTACCCTCAATAACCATTTTTCGGAAATTTTTTTTCAACCATTACCTAGCTTTAACTAAATGAAATTTTTTTTGTGTTTAAATCTATCGAACAGTTTTTGAGAAAAAAAATATTTATAAAATTCCGAAAGAAATTCGTATGGCAGGTATCGTTATTTTTGGTCTAAAAAAAAAAAAAAAAAAAAACGTGGGGGGGGGGGAAAATGAAATTAAATATACCAAGTTTAAATAAATCGAACGCGAACCGACAGACAGACAGAATTGCGAGACCCAGTTTTTTCGTCTTCGCTATCATCGTAGGGGAGACCGGGGATAGTAGACTCAAAATTTTCTTATATATTTTTTTTTAAAGAAAACTAAGAAAGATATCAACACAAATTAAATGCCCTTTTATAAAACATCTTTTTTGCTTTATAAAAAAAAATATGTTCTCTAAAATTAGTTAATATTAAGACCTTTTTTTCCTAATTTTACAAAACGACCTCAAGTGGGTCAAATAACCCCTGAACCGGGGTAAGTTGGCTAAGGCTATGGGGTCAGTTGACTATATTCTTATTTCCAGCTTTTTAATACTAAAACTATAAGCAAATAGAATTAAAAATTAATTTTGTTTGAAACAAAAAATTATTATTATACACAAAATATAAAGCGATGCATATAAAAAAAATTAAATAAACAAATTAAATTTTTGCACATATTATCTTTGCATGGTTTTATATGGAATATCTACCATAGTCATGAGCAACAGATCGTATGCTTTTTCCTTTTCCACAAATAAGCTGGCACGCACGTTCCAAAACTGTTATTTTAGTTGCCCCTCATGATGTTTTTCTTACATATGTCCCCATTTTTCTAGAAATTACCAAACAAAAAATGAGTCAATTTACCCCCAAGAAAAAATGTCAACTTACCCCGATCGGTGTTTCAGCATTCAATGATTTTTTTTCGGTTCTCAGAAATCAAATGAACATAAAACTACCTGGTGTTATGAATACAAACACTTACTTGCTCTTTTTTCCTAAAAAAAATTTGACGTTAGGCAAAAGCACCCTTACGAAAGAAGAAAAAGAAAACAAGACAAAAAAATTACTCACGAAAGCAAAAAGTTGTTTTTTCGCGATAACCTCCGAACGACGCCGGACTCTGGCGAGAGACAACACGAAACTAAGCAAGCAGCTGTGCTTGATGTAATAAAAGGAATAAACTTGAAAGAAATTGTTTTGTTTTGAAGTTATTGGCGGTTAGTCTACTTGCCCCTGGAGCCAACTATCCCCGGTTACCCCTAATGTCAACTTTGATCAAAATCTCGAGTTCGATTTTTTTTTTACGAATGCATTACTTGTCTTATAGTACCTATGAGTCGCAAGTAAAAAAACACTCGGTTAGAAATGATTTTTCTGTGTGTGAGGAAGTTAATCTTAGAGACTACGTATAATTTATGAAGTATTTTAGTTTAGACCGAGAGGTAGATAGCAACGAATTAATTTTCATGAATGCATAGCGCATAGGCAACTGTATGACCATCAAATACAGAAAAGTTCTTTATACACTTTGGCACGTATGATTATGTCTTTATTCAAAAAAAAAAAAATACCAATAAGGGCCCAATCGAATGAATTGGGTCGACATATTTTTTATTTGATGACTATACATCATTTCCGATCAAAGTTTCAATCTTGTATGAAATGAGGTATGTATGTCCGTCACTACCTCTCCGACTGACTGACTCCGACGACGCTTTTAATCAAGAGATGCAACGTGAAAAACTGTTCGAACTCGATGCTTTAAGGGAATCGGTTCGAATATATGTTCCGCTGTTGAACCAACAACAAAAGTATTTCTTTGATACACTTATGAAAGTTATAAATGATGGAACTGGAGGGTTTTACTTTTTGGATGATCCTGGTGGTACAGGAAAGACATTTTTAATTTCATTGATTTTAGCAACAATTCGCTTACAGAATGGAATTGCACTGGCACTTGCTTCCTTTGGTATTGCAGCTACATTGTTGGAAGGCGGTCGAACAGCCCATTCAACGCTAAATTACTATTGAATATTCAAAGCAACGAAACTCCGACCTGCAACATTTCGAAGAACTCTGCAATGACAAAGGTTTTGCAGCAATGCAAGTTGATAGTATGGGATGAATGCATGCTGGCACATAAAAAGTCTTTGGATTTCGAGGCATTAGACAGAACTCTGAAAGATCTGCGAAACAATGAAAACCGATTCGGTGGAGCGATGATTTTGTTAGCAGGAGATTTTCGTCAAACATTACCAGTTATTCCACGGTCTACACCAGCGGATAAACTGAATGCATGTTTGAAGTCCTCCATTTTGTGGAAAAAAATTAAGATACTAAATTTGCGCAAGAATATGCGTGTCGAATTGCAAAATGATCGATCTGGAGAAATATTTTCAAAACAACTCATTGACATTGGTAATGGTAAAATCCCTGTAATGTTATGACGGGCTGCAATACATTTGATGTCAATTTTTGTCAGTTTACAGAATCAAAAACTGAGCTTATCAGCCCAATTCTAAATATTCTCCGGGAAAATAACTCCCCGGGAAACATGGTCTCCCGGGAGTAGAATCCTCTTATTCCGAATTCCCCGGGAGAATATTTTTCCCTTCGAAAGCGGGAGTTAGAATTATGAAAGTTCGAAACAGCTGTTTTGCAGTATTTGACACATAAAAATATAAAAACAAATAATCTATCAACGTGAATAGGTTCAGAGTCATTGTAATTAATTATAAATAAATACACAAGCAACAAAATGTTTAGCATTGCAATACGAATTCTGCATGAGAGGAATTTGAAAGAAGCAAAGATCCATAAGGGATTCCCCAAATCCTCTGGAGTTGCCTCAATGGTTGTATGTACACAAATAAATTATACTTTTGTTATCATACTTCATTAAACTATTTGTATTTTAAGTTTCAAAAATATTTTACAACAAATTAAAATTTGCTATTTTTTGTTCTAAATAATTTTACATTCTTCCATTCTGTAATTGTTTTGCTTAGAGGGCCACACGAATTCAATTCATTCTCAACTGTTTGCCAAAACAGTGAAATTTCTTCCTTAGGCCTTTTATGGAACCCACACGCAATGTCTCGATGAGTTTCCATCAAATTAAAAAGCATTTGCAATTGGCACTCTTGCTTGTTGTTTTTGATCTCAAAAATAATTTAGATTTTAAGTTATTTTAATTGCAAAAAGAAAAAACTTACATTATTGCAACCAACTCTCCAGCAAATGTGTCGGGAACAAACTCGCACGAAATGAATTAAAATTTCCCCCTTTTTTGACATTTAGAATGCATACTTTTTTCCCGCAATATTTTTTCCCATATTCGAACTTTATTTGGAATAGGAGGAAAGGGAAAAAGGAAAAAAAGGCACGCAATTTTTTGTTTAGAATAAGGGAGTAGGGAAAAGAGAAAAAATTCCCCGGGAATTGTCATTCAGAATTGGGCTGTATAGAAAAAGTGTTCCCAAATGTCGCTCAAAATTACAGAGATCATTGTTGGTTAAATGAACGAGCGAAATTAGCTGCCAAAAACATGGATGTAAATGAAATAAATTTCAAAATCTAAAATCAAATTGTCGGTGAATTAAGGACATACAGATCACTTGATTGCGCAACTAACCAAGATGATGTCGTCAATTATCCAGCAGATTTTTTGAACTCACTGGATTTACCAGGATTACCCCCTCCCCCTTATCTTCAATTAAAACTAGGATCGGTGGTCATAATGTTACGGAATATCAACCAACCGCGACTTTGTAACGGCAAACGGCTAGCACTGAAAAAATTACTGAACAATGTGATCAAAACAACCATTCTAAAGGGAAAATATAAGGGAGAGGATGTGTTGATACCCCGCATCCCAATGGTGCCAACTGACGTACCGTTTGAATTTAAACGACTGCAATTTCCAGTGCGGCTTGATTTCACTATGACCATAAATAAGTCAGTCGTTGAGTGTTTGCGGCGTCAATATGGAAAACCCATGCTTCTCTCATAGACAGTTGTATGTTGCCTGCTCTCGCGTCGGAAAACCGATAGCTTTATTTATTTACGCGCCAGGTAATCAAACAAAAAATATCGTGTACGATAAGGAATTACAATGAAAATACCTCATTATTTCTACTACTACTACTAAAGTCTTGCAATGTACAAAATAGAAAACTTATATTTGTAAGTAATCTTTGTTTATTATGGAGACATAGATCTATAAATAAGGTGATCACTCTGAAATATGTTTTATTACTGCGAAGGGCCAATAATTTTTGACAGAACAAAGTCTTTCGGGGAAAAACTATACCATCAAAAATCAATGTTGTGTTGTTTTAGAGAAAATAGGGCAGAACAACGTCTGCCGGGGTAGCTAGTTATAAATAAATTTCTAGTAATGAGTTGTAAAGTTACCACCATGAATCTCTTCCATTTTTATAATCATAGTTTAAAACCAATGTGCATCGATGTCTCCTTTTTAACCCTTCCCTCTTTTTCTGACTCCAGCATTGTGTTAGGGTTCTTGCAAATTCTATAGAAGTCATCACAGTCATCAATAAAAACTGCAAATTAACTTGGCTTGAGTAAACACCTTTTCCGCACACCAGTCTTAGAGATATTTTTACCATCCCATACTTTGCATCTTGAAGCTTGAAAGTCCTGCGTCCATCCACGATCTTAGTCGATTGTGCAGTACCGTAGTTAATATTTTATGGATGGGGAAAATCAGGGCTTCTTTTAATTCTTGGGGTACACTTCCGTGGTCCAGTAGGATGTTAAATACGCCTGTTAGATTCTTGAGAAGTTCATCGGTGCCATATCTATAGAATTCCGATGGTATTCTATCTGAACCCCCGGCCACCTTTCCATTGTTAAGTACTTTCAAAGATTCAGTGACCTCTTTAAGATTGTCTAATCCAAAACTTAATCATAAAGCGGGGTTGATCATGATTAAGTAGTTATTGAAATTGTAACTTCAAGGTGTCACAGTTCAAACGACGGTTTATAACATAAACTTTGTCATTAAGTCTCTTTACTTCCAGAACTCAACTGTATTTCTACATTTAGTAAGGCTTTTGGCAGATTCCGTTAACATGGCTGTACCCGAGACAATTGACCTTAACGGTGTCTACTTCACAATTTCGAAAGAAATAATCATCGATCATGCCGCCATGTCATAAACTGGACCAAAAACGCAATGTTTGTAAACTGTGTGCGTTCTAAGTAGAACAAATTTGCTTTTTGACATACCTACTGAGCTAAAAATGGGCCTCGAAGATTTTTTGACCAACATTCGGATCTCCTGCCAATATTTCCAGCGCCTAATTAGCGAACTCACTGCGATGTTTAGTGTCATCTGGATGAAATTGCAAACATTAGTAAATATTTTGACAGCTGAATGTCATTTGTAACTTTGACAGGTGCTGCAACATAACAAATGGAAAAACTCGCATTGCTATCTGGTCACAATATATAATTATTATCGCTTAATTTAGCCCTAGTACCCCTTGGCATAATAGTTAGTGCATTGGACTGTCATGCAGAGGGTCTTGGTTTCGATTGTCAGTCGCTGCATAAAACTTTTTTTTCAGGGGCGTATTGCCTCTCGCGATGAATTAATTAATCCTCCAAGAGTATCTCTTGTCATGAAAAGTGTTGCTCATTTAGCCGTTCGTAATCGGCAGAAAATTGTAGGTCTTCTCCATTTCTGGTAACACACACACAGGAATGCTGGTTGAGAGTTGTAAGTCGCTAGGTTTAGGCTCTCTATAAGCAGTCATGTCCCTCAATTGTTTTATTTATTTAATCCACCGAAATCTGAGTTCAGTTTGAGTATGAATCTGAATTTTGTTGGACAAGGGTGTAATTTAATAAAAATCCAATTGAAATGCCTTTATGATCTCCTATTTAAATGGGTTTATCGGCTTAGTACTACCTTTTCTTCTAAAAATTTATATTTCAAATGGGTTAAACTGTATAAGCATTAAAAGTCAAATAAAATGTATGAGGTTAAGATATACGAGTAACAAGTTTAGGTGTCATATTCAATTTGCATTTATAAATATTTCAAAACCTATTGAGAACGCATCTGAACTTAGCTTCAGACAACGTCGAAGGATACAGAACATGTATTATTCAAACACCAATACCAAAATTAAACCTTTGAATAATAAATACAAAAAAACAGAATCTATTTAAGCATTCGAGTAAAAGGATATATCCTTAAACAATTCAAAATATTTGTCAGAAACAAATAAGGATTACGATGTTCCATTCAACCAAAGGATATATTACAATTCCACTTCATTTATTTTATTTTTCTCCTTCCCATTCAAAGAGTTTTTCATTCAAAAAATAGAAATAAAATGGATCCCAAATGTGTGTGCGTGTATCTAAATTATCCTTCCAATACAAATGGCTGCCAATTTGGACATCATTGAAAATGTTTGCAGATGTTACAAAGAAAAAAAGTTTCATATTCAATTTGTTACTCGTGTGAGTTAAAGAGGTTTTTCCTTGGGACATTTTGTCATCAAAAAAAAGGAACGGAAGTAAAAAGATGTTGTCACTTCATTTGATTTCTGATGATGATAAACTAGAATTGCCAGTTATCCCCTGTCGAACAAATTTTCGAATAAAATTAAGTTTCGGATCATGACTGATGAATAAATCAGATAATATAGTCTAGATACATGTTTGCTTTTTTATCAAGTTTTTGTTTTGGAATGTATGTCCTTAAACAAGATGAAGTTTTTATATTGTAGCAGCAAAATAGTTCCAGTTTTTGATTATCAGAGCGAAAGTAAATGGTTAAATTGTCAAGTTTTTTTTTTTTTTTTAAACAAAACAAAAAGGAACCATTTTTATTTCGGGTTCCCTTATTCCATTATTGACCGGAGAAGATTTTCTGATTCCTTCACGAAAATAAGAACTAGCTTTCTCATGCAAAATAATTTATGTTTGAGACTTTTGAAATCCAAACTTTTGAAACAAAGATAACTTAATATCTAAAGGCTTATGCCGAATAATCGTTGAATGATTTATGCCTCAGAACATGGGTTAGAAAACGAAACATTTTAACAATAAGATTGAATAAAAAATAACATGATTTGGGTTCAAGGAGAGAATTATGAATTTTGTATTTGAAAAAATTGAACAATACAAAGTGCTATATCAACTCAACACATTGAAATATGTTTTTTCATGAAAGCAAGCTTGAAGGTCTTTTTTTATCGTGATTTAATACTCGTCAAAATTGTAATTTTAGTACCTGAGAGTGTAAATTTTCAGACATAATTCTGTTTTCGATTTTTAATAGATCTACAAACTTCCTAAATTTTTAGTGACACGATGCCATTTCCATTCCACAACACTTCCAATTAATCTTTTCTAAGAATTATAGGTATAAATATGTTTATTCACGCCATCTACCGTCTATACTTAGATCTTTAACTATGATCAATCTCACTTAATACATTTATTAATTAAAAGAGTTCAATCTAACCCTGACCCTGGCCCCAGAAGCCGAGGTGTAGCAATCTCGTCGTATTTTCAAAATTATTAAAAAAAAATGGTCATTGATAAATTGAGTGTAGAATTGAAGCCGGTTTAAGAAATATCTTGAAGAACGAAAGCTTCTCAATGACCGTCAGTATGGCTTTCGTAGCAAAATAGAACCACTGGTGATCTGATGGTATATTTCACCGAAGAGTGGAACAAATCTTTACATCGTTTTGGAGAAAGTAAGATTATTGCACTTGATATTTCAAAGGCATTTGATAGAGTTGGGCATCAAGGTCTCGTATCGAAAATGCGTGCATTTGGTATCGATGAATCTCTTCTTCGTTGGATTAGAAATTACCTTTCGGACCGTTCACTACAAGTAGTTTTGGACGGTTTCAAATCTGATATCCACAAAATAAATGCTGGTGTGCCCCAGGGCTCCGTATTGTCTCCGACACTCTTCCTTATATTCATAAATGATCTTTTGTCTGAAACTTCTAATCCACTTAATTGTTTCGCTGACGACAGTACCCTCAGCTTTACATATTCGTTTTTAGATTCACATCCCTGTCCTTCGGATGTGGGCTTCCAACGTCAGCGTATGATAATCTCATTAAATTCTGATCTTGACAGCATTGTCCAATAAGGAATCAAAAACCGTGTAGAATTTAATGCCTCGAAAAATCAATGCTGTTTACTGTCGCTTAAGCATAACCCTCCCTCAATTCCACTATCCATGAATGGCACTTGCATGGAGGAAACTGAACAGCTTTCAGTACTCGGTAAGAGTATGTGTATAACAGACCACCTTTTGTGGAACGATCACATATATGATGTTGCCAAAAACGCTGCTAAGCGTTTAGGTTTTCTCCGCCGATGCAAGAAGTTTTTTACCCCTTCTGATCTGGCTGTAATCTATAAGGCCTATATTCGTCCAAAGCTTGAGTACAATTCCCATATCTGGGCAGGTGCTCCAAAAACCTGCTTGAGTCTCTTGGATAAAATTCAAAAGAGGGCTATAAAAATGATAGGTGACCCTTGTCTAACTCAAACATTTGAATCTCTCGAGCACCGCCGCAATGTTTCATGCCTATCATTATTTTATTAGTATTTTCATAAACAGTGCTCTAGTGAAATAGTCAGTTACATTCTTCCCCTCAAACAATTCAACCGTAATACTCGTGCTTCTAGGAATGCTCATCAGTTTACCCTTGAGCCCGATTTCGGACGTACTCTCAAGTACAGAGATTCTTTTTTTAGCCGCACTACACGAATGTGGAATGTGGAATGCGTTACCCGGTTAAAATGTTTCTCATTCATTGCAACGTGCAGACATTCAAAATCAATGTGCATCGGTATCTACTTTCTCATCCTATCCTACTTTCCTAATTGCTCGCACTGTGTTTAACATTATAAGGGAATTCATAACCCCTTGAGTGCGCATATAATGTAAAAAAAAATTCATTGCTACTAATCTTGCTGAAGACTTATGCTATTTACACTGATTTTAGCAAAACATTCGACCAAACAGACTGTTTACTTCTAAGTTTTTTTTTTATAGTTAAAAAATTAGCAAAAAAGAACTTTCCAGAGAAAAAATAAAACACAACCAATTACTTGAAAAATATATTCATAGTGTCTTTTTATTTGATCATGAGACCTGATGTATAGTTGATTTGTACATTCGTTGCATTAATTTTGTTGCATTTTGACATGTAACTAAGTTGTGGAATGCATCAGAGGTTTGTTCGATTAATAAATTTTCTGTACTTCCGTACATTCTCCGCCTCGCAATGGAAATTTTGCGTTTCATCCTACAAATCGTATCGTCTAGTGTGAATCAGCACGGACATCGAAATTAAGGCAGCTTGGCATCACCTTATCGTAGAAATAATTTTCGAACTACCTTATCAGCACGATCTAGTACTGGACTGTCATCACCTTCCTTATTCACAATAGGTATACATGAAAAGAGACACAGTATTTAGTAAAGCAATTACAAATACATAAGACAGAGCCAACAAGAGACTGAACAACAGAACAAGATCAAAAATAGAACAATGTTTGATTCGGCGACCCCATATATTTTTCTCGCTTTTGCTCGTGCTCATCAATGAAAATTGATAATAGGCGGCATAGTGTGTAGTAAATAGAATACACACTATTTCAGTTATCATGTTCCGTGTCGCGTAAGTTTTCTTTGATAATGATGGTTATCGTATATAGCTGCCATTCTGTTGTTCGGGTCGTGAGTTTTTTTTTTTTTTTGTTTGTTTCTTAAATTGTAATTAAATTGTGCGCGTTCGGTTTCGGTAGTGATAATATTAATTAGTTTAGTTCGTTGGCGTCGTTTTTTTGTTTTATATAAATATGTATAATATTTTCATTGCATACAGGTGAGTAATTAATAAAAATGTTGAATGAGTTGTGAATTGTGATGCTGCGGTAGCGTACTGTCGGAGTCGCGAGCTGCGCGTGCGGCTATACGAGTAATTTAAATATCGATTTCGTCGCGATAGCGGTGTGTGCATGAGTTGTGTGCGTGTTTTATTTTATATTTTAAATAATTACAAAATTAAAAAATATAATTGTAATTGGCCTTTAATGCCGTTATTTATAATCAAGTAAGGTTAATATATATATATATAAGCAAATTTGGCGTCATTTGCTATACATAATTATGTATATATACGTGCTTATGTATGAATATACATAATAGTGCATTTCCAAATGGAATATTTCGGTTTCCATTGGAATGTTTTTGTTTACATTTGCATAAAGTGCTAAAGTGGTGAAAACTTGGAAAACAAATAAAAAAAATAAATTATTTGTTAAATAATGAAATAATTATGCATTAGTTTCAGTGATGTGTATATGACATAATTATGGTGTTAATTAAACCGGCGCGGTGATTTTAATTAATTTGTTGTGATAAATTCTTAAATTGTCTTCGTAGAATTTTGACGTTTGTTCTTAGTTTGTTTTGATTTTCTTATTGGTGCTCAATGTTGATTTGTTGGTTTTTAAATATTAATTTTTTTTTTTTTTTTTTTTGATTTGATTAATATGTATTGATTTAATTGCATTATAATTAACGTAGAATTTTGTTTGGTTTATATAGAATTAATTCGATTAAAATTTTAATATTTATCGCGATCGAAAAATTGGTTTTGCCGACGGGATTTGACATTTTGTATTTGTTGCTGAATATTTTGGCATATTTGCTTGTGGATTGTGTTTAAGTTCATGTGAAGTTTCAATCGTTCTGTTTATTTGTGAAATATTTTACATTTGTGATTGATTTTGTGCATTAAATTTTGAATATGATTCTGAAATTTAAATTAAATGCATGCCTTGTTACAGTGCAAAATTTAGTTTTAATAATTATTCTTCAGATGTTTATTCCATGCATTGCCGCAGTCGAGAATTTGGATATATGATGTGAAATGCCATTGAATGCGATGGTGATGACATCAATTAATTTTATTTAAATGTTAATTACGGAGTAATGTGACTTTAAATTAAATTATTTATTGTTAAGTTTGTGAAAATGTTGAATCATAATTAATAAAGTGTAAAATATAATTTTGTGTTTTAATTATGTTTGTTTTGGCCATGAAATAAAAAATTTTATCATGTGATATGGATGTTATTCTTGAAAATTTAGATAAGATTTCCGTCGGATTTGTTTTTGTTTTGTAAATTATTAGAAGAATAATTTTCCTTCAATTGGATGGAATCGAGATGAAAATATCTTAAGATGATTCTGATGAAACTTGATGAAACTTCAGTTTTTTTTTTTTTTAACTTGTTTTGTACAAAGAAGTTTATTAATAAATTATCATATGTTTTCGTAGATGGTGTTGAAATAAGATTTTAATTTTATTTATTTCGTTTTTTTTTTTTATATTATGGCAGTTTGTTCAGTAGAATTATTTGTGGGTAAAAGACAAATTTTTGCTATTGGTCGTTTTATCTGTCCGGATTGTGTCTTTACAGTGACGACACGAATAAGTCCGTCCGATCCGGCATGAGTCGCTTCAATTCGGGCTAAATTCCAGTTCGTCGATGGAAGTCGCTCATCCTTGAGTAGAACTAAGTCTCCTATCTTCGGCATTTCTTGTATTTGCGTCCATTTTGGGCGTTGTTGAAGTCTTGCGAGATACTCGGAATTCCACTTTCTCCAGAATCCTTCCGCCAGCGCTTGAACCCTTTTCCATCGGTCTAAATGAGTGATGTTGGTGTTGATTTCGCCTTGTGGTACGGCGTGCAGTGATTCGCCGATTAGAAAGTGTGCAGGGGTAAGTGCGTTCAAATCATCGAGGCTGTCTGAGAGAGGGCATAAGGGTCTCGAATTCAGACACGCTTCTATCTGTGTCAGAAGCGTCGCGAGCTCCTCGAATGTGAGCCTCTCAGCTCCGACAACTCGTTTTAAATGGTACTTGACCGATTTCACACCGGCTTCCCATAAACCACCGAAATGTGGGGAAGCGGGGGGAATAAAATGCCAATTTGTGCCATGATTTGCTAGATTTTCTGCAATTTCTTTCCAATCGTGGCTTGCTTCCTTTAACATCTTGGCTAATTCGTTGTTAGCACCGACAAAATTGGTACCGCAGTCGCTGTAAACCTGCATGCAGCTTCCTCTTCTTGCAGTGAATCGTCGAAACGCTGCCAAAAACGCCTGTGTTGTCAAATCTGACACCACTTCCAAATGAATGGCCTTCGTTGACAAACAAATAAAGACAGCAAAATAACCTTTCAAGATTTTTGCACCTCGAGCTTTCCATGATTTGATCTCGATTGGCCCTGCGTAGTCGACACCAGTATGGCTGAATGGTCGGGACATACGCACTCGAGCAGCAGGCAAATTTCCCATTAATTGTTGCATTTCGGATGCCTTTTGCCGATAGCAAGAAGTACACTTATGCAATTGGTGTTTTACACTTCGCCTTATCTGCCCAATCCAATATCGTTGACGGATGTAAGTTATCATCTGCTGGATTCCACCGTGCAGGGTGTTCTTATGAGCATCTCTTACAACCAGACTCGTAAAGTGGTGGTTGTTTTGTAACATTATTGGATGCTGAGCATCATACGAGAGAAGAGAGTTCGCCAAACGTCCTCCTACTCGTAATATTCCATCCATGTCGATGAATGCATTTAATGCACGTAAATTTTTAGGCATCTCTTTATTCGCAATTTTTTTAATTTCACATTCGAACATCTCCTTTTGTGATGCTTTGACGACGAGTAGATGAGCTGCATATAATTCTTTTGAATTTAGTGGTCCTACAATAGGCCCCAATTTAGGTCGACAGTTTTTTGTGAAGCGACCGCAATAAGCTATTACACGTACAACTTTGAGAAGGCTCGAACAGTTGTAGATCGCCTGTAAAACTCGATCGCTATTATCTACATGTGAACTAAATACCTTAACTTTTCGCTTTTCTTCGTCAGTGTCAGCTTCGATGGGTTGATCAGGAGCATCGAATACCCATTCGCTCCGTAAAAATTCAGGCCCGTTCCACCATGATTCTAGCGATTCCATTTCAGATGGAAACACACCTCTGGATGCTAGATCGGCTGGATTATGCAGCGTTGCAACATGACCCCAGCTATCAATCCCTACCATTCGCTGGATTTCGGAGACTCTATTAGACACAAACGTAGTCCATTTTGCGGGTATACCGCGTATCCAGGCAAGTGCGATCGATGAGTCAGTCCACGCATAGGTCTTGACATTGGGAATGTTCAAAACTTGCGTGGTATACTGCAACATTTGAGCCAAAATAACTGCACCACATAGCTCAAGTCTTGGAAGAGTAATCGTCCGTTGGTTTGGTGCTACCTTCGTCTTAGATAGCAGCAGGCTTACGTGGATATTGCCGTTACTATCCAGAACGCGGACGTAAACTGCTGCACCGTATGCCTTCGTTGAAGCGTCACAAAATCCGTGCAGCTCGATCTCCTTGTTGGTTTTGGTCATCTGGGTCCACCGTGGTATTCGAAGCCGTTCGATTAAAGGAAGTTCTCGATGAAAAGCATCCCAATCCTTTTTCAGCGCTTCTGGAATCGGTTCATCCCAATCGCAGCCAAGTTCCCAGAGTCGCTGCATCATTAATTTTGCCGTGATGACGCATGGCGAAATCCAACCAAGTGGGTCGAACAGTTTGGCTATAGTCGACAACATGGAGCGTTTTGTTGTTGCTTCTGACGCAGGTTGCAGATTCATATACGAGAAGCAATCTTCGATGGGAAACCACTTGATGCCGAGTGTCTTCACGTGGTTCGACAAATTGAACGGAAGTTCGAAGTCAAGTTCACGGTCCTGCACTGCTATGTCTTCGACGAGTTCTCTAGCGTTACTTGTCCATTTCCGCAAACTAAATCCGGCAGACGACAACAATTTCCTCGCTTCATCACGTTTTATTCGTGCCTCTTCAATTGAATCCGCACCGCTTATCAGATCATCGACGTACATGTCTTCGCGGACAACCTTCGCCCCCTCCGGAAAAATATTGGCTTCGTCGTCAGCTACCTTCTTCAAAATCTTTATGGCGAGATAAGGTGCACTTGCTGTGCCAAAAGTCACGGTATTCATTTTGAAAATTCTTATCGGCGACGTCTTCTGTTCTCTCCACATGATGAGTTGGTAATATCGATCTTGAGAGCTTACTAAGATCTGCCGATACATCTTTTCAATATCCGCCGTAAACGAAAATCGATGAGTCCGCCATTTTAGTACGAGATCTATGATACTCGACTGCAATTTTGGACCCACAAGTAGACGGTCGTTAAGGGACTTTCCGTCTGAAGTTTTCGCTGCTGCATCAAACACCACTCGAAGTTTAGTTGTAGAGCTAGCTTCCTTGAAAACTGCATGATGTGGCAGGAAATAGTGAAATGGAGTATCAAGAACTGCATCATTTGAATCTATTTCCTCCATGTGATGGAGTTTTTCGTATTCCTGTATGCACTTTGTGTATTCTGCACAAAGTTTTTTATCAGCATCGAGCCTCTTCTCCAGATGAAGAAATCGTCGGAAGGCGGTTTGTCTGCTAGATCCCATCGCTGGAAGATTTTCACCTTTGAACGGCAGCTTCACTTCATAACGCCCGTCAGGTAGGCGTCTGGTGTGCAGCTTGAAGTGTTCTTCGCAAGCGATGTTCTCTTCGGTTTCTTGTGCTTGGAACGGCATTTCTTCCAACTCCCAAAACTTCTCCAATTGAGAGCTTAAATCCGTGATTTGGATGAAGCTTCGGATTTGCCGGGTAAGTTCCGCTGGAACCTTCCCTAACACAATCCACCCTAGATGCGTCTTCTGAGCAATCGGTCCGATGCCACCTTCTGGACGTCTTATATCAGGAAGGAATATCTCGGCACAGACGTCACTTCCCAATAACATGTCAATGGGTGCAGGCTCGTACAGATGGGGATCTGCTAAAGAAAGACCCTTGAGATGGTCCCATTTGCCAGGTACCACTCGTTGGGTCGGGAGATGCCCAGTCAGCGACTTGAAAACGAAAGCTTGAACAGCTGTCTCAAACGTCGAGTGGCGGGAAGCTAAACGAACTTCGACGGAGTTTTGTGCAGTGCCGCTGCTGACCAACCCTAACCCAGATACCTGTGCAAAGGTGCGTCGCTTTTCCAGCTTCAGAAGTTGTGCGGCGGCTTCAGTGATGAAAGACGTTTCTGATCCGGTGTCGATCAGAGCACGTAAAAGGCGTAGCCTGCCATCTGCTGCCCGTGCCTTCACAACCGCCGTCGCCAGAAGCACCTGGTGTGTAAATCTACGATCACCATGCGACGCGTGGTAATTAAAAATTGGTCCATTTGTTGAATGGAGCTGTTGTTCTACCGTTGTTGGCTGGAACTCTGGTGCATTTGGGTTCACGGAAGCCGCAAATGCGTTCGTAGCAGGATTCCTCGACTGCTGTACTGAACTCGGAGGTTGTTGTGGAGTGCGTGTATTGTTTAATTGCTGGTTGTTAACATGCAACAGCGAATGGTGTCTCTGCTGGCAAAAATAGCATGAGCTCAAGCTGAGACACGATTGATGTAGATGACCGTAAGACAAACAGTTTTCGCAAACTTGGAGCTTACGAACAGTCTCTTTTCTTCCCATGTGGTCCATGTTCAGGAAACGTTGGCACCTTCTCAGCGTATGCTTCCCCTGGTTGCACAATTTGCATGTTAACTGATCGTTGTTGTTGGTTTTGACTGCTGGTTTGGGTGGCTGCTGGACGACCTGCTTCGCATGTAAAACTTTCGGCTTGGCTGCTTGGAATCGTGGCCGTGTGTTGACGTGTGGCTCATCTTTATTCCGGAAAGCTGTTCCATGTTCTTGCTGACCTAAAACCTCGAGTGTGCGGAATCGTGTCTCTAAAAAGTCAGTAAACTCTTTGAAATAAGGTAATTCCTTTCGATTTCCTAACCTCTCTTCCCACAGTTTTTGGCTCGAAGATGGAAGTTTCTGGTACAAAAACCAAATTAGCACCGTATCCCAGCTAGAAACGGGTACATCCATGTTTTCCAGGGCAAGAACACACTCTCTGGTGGTGTACAAGAGATCTTTCAATCCTGTAGCAGTCTCACGTGTCAGCGATGGTTGACCAAAAAGCGTTTGCATTTGTATGTGAACCAGAATGCGCTTGTGGTCATACCGTTCCATCAGCAAATCCCAAGCCGCCTCATAACTTGCTGCTTCAACGGATAAATTTTGCAAAAATCGATTAGCATCACCTATCAGGCAAGATTGCAAAAAATGAAGCTTATCGATGTCATCCAGGGTTTTGTTGTTGTGTACGAGCACTTGAAATCTGTCGTGGAAAGCACGCCAGGTCGTATACGAACCATCAAATTTTGGCAGATCGATCCTCGGAAGTCGAATCCCCGAATGAGATGCTACAGCGGCAGTGGTATTAGTCAGAGCACCATTGATCGACGCAGCCACATTGCCTGACGAGGATTTCTCCATCGCTTCAACCAGCTCTGCCCGATACTCAAGGTATAGTTCATTTATCTGTTCATAAACCACCATTAATTCGTCCTTTTTAAACTCTTCTTCCAGTTTACCTCCCCCAACAATGGCTTCATGGTATTTTGTAGAAGTCGCCATTTCTTCTTCTAATTTGTTGAGCCGCCCCGAAGTGTAAGCGCGACCCCTACGCTCTTTCGGCGCCTTCTTAAAATTGGTGAGATCTTTAATTATTTTTGTTAAAATACCCTTTTGAAGTTCACCATATTTATATCCTTTGTTGTCAGCCATTATATATATATTTGTTTTCTTAAATAGATTTGTTTGACGAAAACGAATAAAGAGACAAGTTTACGGACACTCAAAAGCAAACACTTACTGCTTTGTGTTACTGCTGCTACTGCTACTGCTGCTGCTGCTGCTGCTGCTGCTGCTGCTTCTGCTGCTTCTGCTGCTACTGCTGCTGCTGCTTCTGATAATTTGTTCAGGTGCTCCGTTGACGTTGTCGCGGAAATTTAGTTTTAATTTATTATTATTATTTTTTAATTAAGTTAAATTAATTAGATTTAAGCTTTATTATTAAAAGAAAATCACAAATTAAACCGATTACTGTTTATGCACGTTTAACTGTCTTTTTCGATGAATCGTAGATTCGATCTTTTATATTATAAAAATGTTTTGCACACACTGCACCCTTTAAAAATGTCTAATTGTTTATATAGTTTGTTAAAACTGATTCAAAAAAAAGAGCTCGAAGGACCAAATGTTTACTTCTAAGTTTTTTTTTTATAGTTAAAAAATTAGCAAAAAAGAACTTTCCAGAGAAAAAATAAAACACAACCAATTACTTGAAAAATATATTCATAGTGTCTTTTTATTTGATCATGAGACCTGATGTATAGTTGATTTGTACATTCGTTGCATTAATTTTGTTGCATTTTGACATGTAACTAAGTTGTGGAATGCATCAGAGGTTTGTTCGATTAATAAATTTTCTGTACTTCCGTACACAGACCACGACCTGCAACTGTTTAAATTCAAAAGGTATGGCTTACAGGAAAACTTCTAGAAAGATTTGGCCCACCTTTAATAAAACCCGAATACCTGATCTGATATTCAGACCCGGGTAAGACATAGTCAGGTTCGTTGCTTTCTGTAGCGGAAACTGGCCATTCGGCGAAGCCAGACATTTATCATAGCTTTGGGGACCAGCGGGAAAAGGAAACAGTCTCCTATTTCCTCTGCCAATGCCGTGCTCTAGCCAAATTTAGGGTAGAATCAGTAGGATTGGAATTTTTTGAGGATATATACAAATTTTTGGAAATGAAGATCAATGTATTTATCTCTTTTATCATGACGCCGAAATGGATCTGGGACATATTCGGATGATCAATCAATTGAACTAGTTCCTGTTTGGCACAATGAGTACAAAAGAAAACAACAATAACACACATGTTGCCTCCGTAAGAATATCCACAATTCCCCATATAAATTTCATTTGCAGGTTAAAACGAGTTATGGTATCAAAATGGCGCACTTCAGTGCTAATTGGGCCACACGCAAGGCTAGACTGTCGGTGGTCGCCATTTCCACTTACCTATTTCAAGTACACTTAATAAAGTGCATTGAATTATATTTGTCAAAACGTACTCAATGTATCAGGTATGAGTACCTCAAGGCAGCCGTCTAGGTCCACTCTTATTTATAATGTTCATTAATGACTTGGAATTATTGCTCAGAGAGTGCAGATGTCTTTTATATCCAGATTACCTTACGTTATTTCAAAATCTAAATAATATACTTGACGGTACTATGTTTGTATAGACTTGTTGGCTGGTGTTAACTGAACCGGACAGAACAGCGTCAAATAAAAAATGTTTAATTTTGAAATACTTGAAAATTACCTTTAAGCAAATGCGAGAATATCTGTTTATTTCTTGAAAGTCCAGCCTTACAAGTTCAATTGTATTCGGAAGACCATTAAGTCTTGTGGTGGAATCGTGATGGTTTTGCCAGCATTTTTATGGATTAGGATAGCTCGAGTTCAAAGAATTGATAGAAGGATTTGTTAATTTCTTTACTTAACGTTTTCTAAAACACGATATAGCCATCTTCGTTTCATACTACGCCATTCAACTGGAGTCTTGAATATGGCCCAAGAACTGCACCCAAAGTGGGGAATAAAATAGAGCTCTTTGATAGAAACATTGATATTGTATGCTAGTTATCACAAATTCCTGATCCTCATCCAATAAAATTCCAACCACAAACCAAGAAAGTTGTGTAATTCTGTCTCAAATGGAAGATGTTAAACGTTATCGTAAAGTGTTTTCCCAGAATTTTCCAAGCTATTCAAAAAAAAAAAACCTTAGTCCGCTATCAACGTATAGGGTATTTTTTTATTTGACGTAAATCACAAAATGAGTTTTTAATATCCATGGAATTGGATTTATTTGAAAGATAATTTTTTGTTATTGTTGTTTGAATATGATCTCGGACATTTGGCTCCTTGGCTGGAGCCTATATAGCATCATCTGGGGGTCCAATTTTCAATCACTCTTTCCAGTAATTTGTTCTGTGTGCATTGTTTGACGTCTTGCAGTATGCGTATTATCCGATCCATAGGTCTTCGAATTAATCGCTCTGATGGACGATTATTAACCATAACGTAACGCCAGATTTGGCTCTCGAATTGAACCATGTTTTTTTTTCAAAATATATTTGAACACTTTACGAACGTAACTCGGGCGTGAGCCTATTCATGAGGAACTAAAGTAGGTTTTATAGTGAACACCTGTCAGTTAAGACTTTATGTCACTACTTGGCCCAACAAGCACTGCTGGTTCAATTACACAGGTCTACAAAAAAAAAAAAATCTTTTGGTGCCTTGAGTTTTGCAGCTGATTTTATTTATACTTCTAACGCTGATTTCAAAACTGAAAACCATTTTTCCCTAGCAGCTCTAGTTTTTGAGTTACAGAAATATTCAATTTACGCTAATTTAAAAAATTCATATGCAAGAAATTCATATGCAAGAAATTCATATGAAAGAATGTTCGAAGGGGAATTATTAGCCCCTCTACCTGTCATAGAAGGGTAATTCTTACCCCCTCTACCTGCCATAGAAAGATAATTATATAATTAAAATAATAGAACCTAAATTTTGCTTTATAAGACGCCGACCTGGACACAGTTTTTTTTTAATAGTGAAAGGGTAAAGTTGGATCTTAACCTCTCAAAACAATCTTCTGAGTTACTGGCATCCCGGCTAAAAGAAAAAAATCTACTTGATGAAGGAACAACAATAACGTTCTATCGTAAAAGGGAAGCAGAGTTGCTTACGTTCTACACTCAGGAAGAAGATCTCGTTTTCTGTCAGGATGTTAAAGGTCTCTTAACAAAAATGGGCCTTCCCGAGTATGATCCAGATCGTTGGCGTCTGTTTATTGACAGTTCCAAGCGAAGTTTGAAGTGTGTGCTTTTACACAATGGTAATTGGGATCAATACCTATTGCTCACTCAACCCAAATGAAAGAAGAGTACAAGAATATAGCTATAGTCTTGGAAAAGATTAAGTATCACGAACATGGGTGGGTCATTTGTGTTGACTTGAAAATGGTTAACTTTCTCCTTGGACAGCAAGGTGGATACACAAAATATCCCTGCTTCTTGTGCCTTTGGGATAGCAGAGCTAAACAAGATCACTGGGTAAAAAAAGACTGGACTGAAAGAGAGAACATGGTTGTTGGAGGAAAAAATGTTATTAATGAGCCTTTGGTTGATCGGAATAAAATAATCCTGCCTCCACTTCATATAAAACTTGGCTTAATGAAGCAATTTGTTGAGGCTCTAGATAAGGACTCATCATGTTTTAAATTTATATCTACAAAGATGCAAGGATTAAGCATTGAAAAAATAAAAGCTGGCATATTCGATGGACCTCAAATCAGACGGTTAATAAAGGACACAAATTTTGTTGAATCTATGAATGAAAAAGAGCGAAAAGCGTGGACATCATTTTTGTCAGTTGTCGAAAACTTTCTAGGCAACAAGAAGGCTTTAAATTATAAGGATTTAGTTCAGAACATGCTGACTGCTTTTCGTGAGCTTGGATGCAACATGAGCATCAAGGTGCATTACTTGCAAAACCATTTGGACCGGTTTCCTGAAAACTTGGTAGACTTGAGTTAAGAGCAAGGTGAACGATTTCACCAGGATATAAGGACAATGGAAGAACGATACCAGGGCAAGTGGGATACGCATATGATGGCAGATTACTGCAGGAATCTCCTGAGAGATTGTCCGAAAAAACCACATTGCAGATCAAGCAAAAAACGAAGCTTCTTGGGTTCCAATACATCAAATCAGCAGTGAAAAATATATTGTATATGAAATGTACTCGCTAGTATCTTGTTAATAAAATTATTATTTTTTATATTTATATGTAAATATCACTAAATGAGCTTGGATTTTCAAAGAAAAAATGTTTTACTTTCTTCTTTTCCCAATTGTTTTGGGTATTTCTAAGTGGTGTCAGGTAAACAACACCCTACCCCATAACATGAAAACGGGAGCTGCTAGGCAAAAACCGATTGCAGATTCGTTTTCAGGAGGTCAAATTTACTAAAGAACAGTTCAAAAAGTATCGGCACCAAAATGTGTGTATACCTGTGTTATCAGTTGTTGAACTAAGCTCCCAGGACATATTCCCAGTTGCTTTTTATCTTTGGAAGAAAGGTAGCCACTCCTTTCCAGCAGGTGCGAGATCTTGATTCCTTGACAAAACCAACTCGATATTGCCAACTTCTGAAAAATCTTAATTTTTTGGATATTTTTTTTTGTTCAGGAAAATTGCGATTTTAGGGCTTTTGGAAAGCATCTAGAAAGAAATACTCTAATTAGGTCAAAATATAGTATATTACCCATCAACCAAGGCATAAACAGTCAAATTCCATTGGAGGATGGATGAGATCTCGATGGATTAAAAAACATCTACAAAATCTGAATTTTTTTTAACGAAAAATCGATTTTTTTGCTCATTAAAATTGTGCAGAAAATATGAACGTTTACCGCGAGCTCATCTTGTGTGTATGCTTTACGCATATTCCGTATGTCGTACCTGTGGATACTGAATTTGTGCTAAAACAAAAGTAACGACATCGTGCGAGTAACGACATCGTACGAGTAACGACTCTGATTTGTGCGTAACGTTTCGTTGCTTGGTATTTCATTGAATACCCGTTACTCAGTAACGAATACATACGATTCGCTACAGCTCTAAACCACAGCCACCTCGAGCTCTCTTTACAGAGGGCCTACCCAATTAATAATGAGTCCAAGGTTTTTACACCCTGGGGGCTCTAATTAGCGGGGATAAATTCAATAGATCTCATTATTCCCGAGGTATATAAATTAATAAATTAATTTAAATTTTCATAACTATGAAGTTATTTTAAAAAATATCTCCAATAATATAACATGCGCTTAAAGAATTAAGTAAAGATATGGAGTAGAAACTCCGTGGTGTAGACCATAGCTGACCGAAGCCAACCACAATCTGCACAAATATTTTCGATTAGTCTTTTTCGCCCTACAACGAAATAGGAACGATAGTCTTAAGCAATCTTTCTTAATCTTCAGGCACCGGGTAGGACCATCGATTATCCAGATTGCTGAAACCAAAACATCGAGCTAAAGAGAATAACTATCTCAGTGCTTTTCTTCATGTTATGGCAGTGACTTCCCCTGATCACTTTATTTGTCTTTGTTCGCCTTGCAACGAACTATGAACGATAATCCTAAGGGTTTTCTTAGTTGTATAAATCCCCATCTAGGCGTATAGCCGGAGAAATAGACTAAGCCTCCCCACCACGACAATGTAAAACTCATCGTATAGGACTATTCATGAGGAATTGTCAAACTAAACTAACTTCAAAACAACCGAGAACTTTCAAATCCGCTGTCACAGAAAACAGTGCTGCTAATTAAGTTCTCCGCCTCTAAAAAAAAACACTTTTTATTATTTTATTACGTGCATTTGGTATTGATGAATCTATTCTTCGTTGGATTAGAAACTACCTTTCGAACCGCACAACACAAGTTCTAATACAACTTGTGTTGTGCGGTTCGAAAGGTAGTTTTAGTTCTGAAATTCATAAAATAAATTCTGGTGTGCCACAGGGCTCCGTTTTGTCTCCGACTCTCATATTCATCAATGATCTTTTGTCTGAAACTCCTAATTCATAAAATTGTGTTGCTGACGACAGTACTCTCAGCTTCCATATTCGTTTCCAGACGCACGTCCTGATTTTTCGGATGTTTAATTAGAACGGCAGCGAATCGAAATCTTATTGAATTCTAATCTCGATAGAATTGTCAAATGAGGAATAATGGTAAAATTTAATGCTTCTAAAACTCGTCGTTGTTATTAAAACGCAACCCATCCCCATGCCGTTATCCATAAGCAGCACTTGCATTGAAGAAACTTACAAGCTTTCAATTCCCGGTATGTGCATCACAGACCACCTTGCGTGGAATGACAACATATTTGCCAAAAACGCTACTAAGTGCTTAGAATTCCTTCGAAGGTGCAAGAAATTTTGTACACCTCTTCTGATCTGACCTGATCTATTAGAATTATATTTGGCCAAAGCTGGATAACAATTCCCATTTTTGGACAGTTGGTCCAATATCACACTTGAGTCTTTTGGATAGAATCCAAAAAAGAACTTTAAAAATGATATGTGATATAGGTACAAGAGAAACGTTTGAATCCTTTAAGCACCGTTGCACTGTATCGTCTTTCATTTTCATAAACAGTGTTCTAGTGAAACAGCCGGTTGCATTCCTACTCATAAACAATTTAACCGTAATACTGACGCTTCAGGAAGTGTCCGTCAGTTTACCGGTGAGATCAACATCGGGCGTTCTGTTAAATACAGAGATTCTTTCTTTAGCGGCACTACACGAATGTGGAATGCTTTACCCGACTCAATATTTCCCTCCCATTGTCATGTTGAGACATTCAAAGCAATTGCGTATCGGTATCTCCTTTAAAAGCCTCTCCAACTATCCAAATTTCAAAGGATATTTTCACAATTACTTAGAAGCTTTAAGGCGCTCCAATGTTTCAGGTTTGTTGGCGTATGCATGAATCTAGAAAACCCATTAAAATCAAAAAATCCATCTCTATTCAGTCAGTTCACGTCAACCAAATATGCATCTAACGTTAGATGGGAAGCGTGAAAAGTTGCCCAACCTTGTTCAGCCCAAATGTGTTCCACATCGATATCAAATAAAATCATCATCTATAGCACACATCGTCGACTTTTACAGTCCGAAATTCCAAATAACCGTCCAACCACACTGAGCACCGAGCAATAAATGTGTTGGCCTTGAAATTGTACCTCACATGAATCTGATATAATAAGGGTGCAATTTTTGTTTGCATTTAGTCAGGTGTCCGCGAACAAAATCTCCACTCTGTCACGTGTAACGTTTCAAATCACAATTTTCTGAATATTGCATTTCTCCTTAACCATCAAGCTACTCATTTTCCATCTCAAATAAATGCCGCAAATAGTGGACGATCATCACAGCATCTCGGTTACATGTCTTGAAATCGAGATCTCATTGTGGAACGAGACCACATTAAAAAAAAAGAAATTCCAGACTACTTATGTATACCCGACTACCTACCTACCTTACCTGCCTTACATGATCTCGAGTATCATGAGTTGCGAAGATTCATAGCATTCCAATTCAATGATTTGGAAAATTGATAATTCCATTTAAATGCGTTGTTGCTAGAATCCACTCGTATGAACTACACTAATTACAGACGACGCAGTCAGCCATCTGTTTTATATGTTGTTGTTCTTGTAATTATCATCTCATTTGGGCTTTGAGTGGGAGGACCATTGGAGTCTTTTTGTGGTTGATGTCTTGCAGAAAAATGTCCCGATTGATGATTCAAATTCATTAAGTCTACAATACACACGTCACCGCTGCCGAAGCCGGAGAACATACATCCTTGTGCCTGAAGCCGAAATAGAACAATACTGCTCCTGATGGAGGTCTACATCTGCAAAACTTGTTGTATACGAGGACGTCTTCCTCGAATAGGGTGTGTATTCGTTTTAAAGGTAATTAACAACACAAACGATTATCAAATCAATTGGTGTGTGCTTGCCTTGATATGGTGTTCACCATCCGACACTCTGTGATTCTCTGCCATTGGAGAGGAAGATACAGATATACAATGTCTTTGTTTAAGGATAAATTATATCCCCTGCTGCACAACGACACCATTCTATATGTAGCTACAACAATTGATGCACAGAAAACACACTCTAGCTAGAGCTGTGTGCTTGGAAACTATCAATACACTTGTATTTTTGGGTGATACCTATGTTTTTGAGTGAGGTTTAACTCTTCCATCAGGACACCGAATGATTGTTGTATAGTTTTCGGCCGGCTATTATGATAGGGATAATCTTTGAGACATTTAACAAGATTTTGAGATCAGAGAAACATGATAAGCTTGTGTTTTTGTAAAGGCGATGGTTTTTGGATCAATAAATTGGTCCTTATCGTCAAAGAGCCATATTATTGTGTCTGTCTGTGAAGTACGAGTATAATACTTCTCTGATGTCTTATTGAAAGTGTGTTGTCTGGGATTTTGATTATTTAACCATGGTATCAATGTAGATAGCTTTTTGTATATAGCTTGTTTTGCATCAGAATGGTAGATTGGATCAAAACAAAGTGCTTGGGAATAGAAAAAAAAAATAATAAAAAAAACAACAATTATTATTTAATGCCATAGCCGTTTTTGTACAGTTTTTCTCTTTTGTAATCTCATTTTAAATTTTTTGAAAATTTAAAATGCGACGAGTTTTGTTAAAATCAATCAGCGCAGTAATGCGAATAAAACGCTTATGCTCACTTAACTCGATTTGTATTTAAAAAAACATTTGCAAATTCCCGTTTGATATTTTTCTCTTTACAAATGAATCAAGCGCCAACTAAGCTCTCAACATTTTAACAATTTAAATTCATGTTATGTGCATCCTGGTTGTTGAACTTAATTATACCCACTTGTAGTTTTTTTTACTTGCGACTTATAGGTACTATAAGGCAATTTATGCATTCGTAAAAAAATCGAACTCGAGATGTTGATCAAAGTTGACATTACGATGATAGCGAAGACCAAAAAAGTGGGTCTCGCAATTCTGTCTCTCTGTCGGTTCGACTACGATTTTTGTTAAACTTGGTAAAAGATATCATTTTTTAATTTTTTTCCCCCCACACGTTTTTTTTTTTTTTTTTTTTTTTTAAACCAAAAATAACGGTACCTGCCATACGATTTTTTTTTCGAAATTTTATAAATATTTTTTTTTCTCAAAAACTGTTCGACAGATTTTAAAAATACAAAACAATTTCTTTTAGTTAAAGCTAGATAGTCGTTGAAAAAGTTTCTCCTTATGAACAGTTTTCTCTAATAACATTCGTTTTTTAAATTCCTAGTCTATTACATAGGAGCAAGTTTGTGCGACCCAGTCGTGCATTTTTTTTTGTGTGTTTAAAATTTCCTGACCTGGATTTTCCCCCTTTGAAATAAACTGCATCTGCAGGATAGAACCCAAAATAGAGCTTCAAAACTGATAGGCGACAAATCGATTGCGGAAACATTTGTTTCGTTAGAAAACCGTCGAAATGCCTCTAGCTTATTACAGTTTTAGCGCTATTTCTTCAAATGTTACTCTGTTGGAATAGCCAGTTGTATTCCTCCCATTATACAATTTCAGGCTATTACTCGCCTATCAGTATACATATGTAAATATAGAATTGATCTTATTCAATAGTTTTGAAACATTCATCTCATTTAGTTAATTTATGACCTATTTCAGCGACTAAGACATCTTTCCCAAAAAAGCATGTTCCACTTGTCTAAGGTAGGACACTTTTCTAAGAAATATACAACGTCTTCCCTCTCAATCACGTTGCATATATTGCAGATTTTTTGATGATATTCATGAACTTTTGGAAACGAAGACCGAAGACTTGATCTTTTTTCTCAACACGACGAAATGGCTCTAGG
Organism: Chrysotoxum bicinctum; assembly: GCA_911387755.1. Lineage (NCBI taxonomy): Eukaryota > Metazoa > Arthropoda > Insecta > Diptera > Syrphidae > Chrysotoxum > Chrysotoxum bicinctum. The sequence continues at coordinate 71,740,942 of OU426990.1, read as the reverse complement.
GCGAACTTCGGTTACTTCTGTGCCGTGCCTTAAGGGCTTTGACGTAGGTTTATGGTGCAGTTTGCCCGATGATCACTGAGTTGAAATGTTTCAGCACCAGTCTACAAGCTGCCTGGTTTGGCACAGTGTAGATGGTGTCGGATGAGTGTGGTGGTCTGTCTGAGAGAGTAATCCAATTTCCGCATGATAATGCGAAAGCAGACACACAATAAGAGACATCAAATCCTTTCATATTTTTGAACCGGATGAGTCCGTGAGAATTTTTACAATTTCCGATATAAATTCCACCCACAGGTTCCTAGGAGTTTTTTTTTTTTTTTTATACAGTCAAGACATGCTACGATTTAAGTGTTGCTAAAATCGAGGAGTTGCGCGAATCGAGGGTTACGTTAACCGAGTTCGTTCTGTATTTAAATTATTAACAGAATTTTTCCCTCGGACCATTTCTACCTAATAAGCTGAATCAACGCAATGATGAGTATATTTCCGGCCCAGATGGTATCCTCGCCATATTTCTCAAAAAATGTTCTTCAACATTCTCTCTTCCCCTTTCAAAAATCTTCGGTTTAAATCTATCTCAAGGAGTATTCCCTCAATTACGGAAGACCTCTCTCATAACCCCAATACATAAAAAGGGCCCAAGGTGTGAAATTACAAACTATCGTCCAATCGCTAAACTTTCACATATTCCCAAAAGCATTTTGTATGATACGAGTATTTTAAGTTTTTGTTTGTAAGTCTCTCATTTCCCCTAGACAACCAGGCTTTTTCAAAGGTAGGTCCACAATGACTAACCTAGTTGAATTCGTATCCTTTAGCCTCTCAGACTTAGAAAACAGAAAGGAAGTCGATGTTGTCTCAACCGATTTCAGCAAGGCCTTTGACAAAATCTCACATAAGCTTATTCTATTCAAACTGTCCACCCTTGACCTTGAACCTACGAGTATCTTCTTAAGATGAATTGCTTCTTACCTAAACACCTGTTACTACAAAGTTCGATTCAAATATTTTTTTCTCTGATGATTTCTGAGCTAGCTCCGGGGTCCCACAAGGCAGCCACTTAGGACCTCTCCTCTTTATTCTTACTATTAAAGATATTGAAATGGTCATAAAACATTGCCATATTTCACTCTACGCCGACGATACAAAGTTTTTCAAGACCATTTCTTCCACGCATGATGCCACTCTTCTACAACTTGATCTCAACAGTTTCTCTTTCTGGTGCCTGAAAAATTGCTTGGAGCTAAATATTTCTAAATGTCAATCAATCAGTTTTTTACGAAAACGCATCCAATCTACTCCCCATCGATACGTTCTACATTATCAACCCATATCTACCGCTGAGTCAATTCGAAGCCTTGGTGTTTTATGTGATAGAGAGCTCACCTTTCTCACACATATTGGTGAGATTGTACTCAAAGCAAACTCTACACTAGGCTTTGTTAAACGTTGGTCGAAAGAATTCTCCGACCCCTACGTGACCCTTTGTCCGTCCGCTTCTTGAATACGCCTGTCAAGTATGGTCCCCTTATCAACAAACTCATATATCCAGAATCGAGAGCATTCAACGTCGTTTCCTACGTTTCGCAATTCGTGGTCTGTCTTGGAATAATTCTTTTATTTTACCTTCGTATCAAGACTCTTCTCTTAATCAACTTGAATACGCTGGAAGAACGAAGAACAATAAGCGACATCCTCTTCATTCATTGATTACTTGCAGGGTCTGTTGACTGCACAGCTCTCTACAATTCCATATCTTTCAACACTAATTCCCGTTATAACGGGTGATTTTTTAAGAGCTTGAGAACTTTTTTTTAAAAAAAAAACGCATAAAATTTGCAAAATCTCATCGATTCTTTATTTGAAACGTTAGATTGGTCCATGACATTTACTTTTTGAAGATAATTTCATTTAAATGTTGACCGCGGCTGCGTCTTAGGTGGTCCATTCGGAAAGTCCAATTTTGGGTAACTTTTTCGAGCATTTCGGCCGGAATAGCCCGAATTTCTTCGGAAATGTTGTCTTCCAAAGCTGGAATAGTTGCTGGCTTATTTGTGTAGACTTTAGACTTGACGTAGCCCCACAAAAAATAGTCTAAAGGCGTCAAATCGCATGATCTTGGTGGCCAACTTACCGGTCCATTCCTTGAGATGAATTGTTCTCCGAAGTTTTCCCTCAAAATGGCCATAGAATCGCGAGCTGTGTGGCATGTAGCGCCATCTTGTTGAAACCACATGTCAACCAAGTTCAGTTCTTCCATTTTTGGCAACAAAAAGTTTGTTAGCATTGAACGATAGCGATCGCCATTCACCGTAACGTTGCGTCCAACAGCATCTTTGAAAAAATACGGTCCAATGATTCCACCAGCGTACAAACCACACCAAACAGTGCATTTTTCGGGATGCATGGGCAGTTCTTGAACGGCTTCTGGTTGCTCTTCACTCCAAATGCGGCAATTTTGCTTATTTACGTAGCCATTCAACCAGAAATGAGCCTCATCGCTGAACAAAATTTGTCGATAAAAAAGCGGATTTTCTGCCAACTTTTCTAGGGCCCATTCATTCGAACCGAACACTGATTTTGGTAATAAAATTCAATGATTTGCAAGCGTTGCTCGTTAGTAAGTCTATTCATGATGAAATGTCAAAGCATACTGAGCATCTTTCTCTTTGACACCATGTCTGAAATCCCGCGTGATCTGTCAAATACTAATGCATGAAAATCCTAACCTCAAAAAAATCACCCGTTATAAGAAATCCTCATCACTTCTATCTGCCTACCCACCGTACCTCTTATGGATCCAACGACCTGTTACTCGCATGCTTCGGAGGATTAATTGTAACTGTTTCGACTTCAATTTCAATTCACTCTGCCTGAAACTCCGTCTTAATCATCCTTCCAATTCACTCCAATCCTAGATTTAATAGCTCTACTTAAGTAAGATTAAGAATTAGCTTGTATTAAGCCTAATAAACGGGGGTATTGCCCCCACCAAAATTTAAAATTTAAAATTCGTAAAGAATTTCAATCAACGAATTTAAAATCAACGAAAAACACGATGACTACAATTATGTGGTCAAACGTGGAGTACCCTTGCCTAAAGCCGGCCTGGGCTTCTTTTAGCAGCTTGTTTTCTCTGATCAACGTAGCTAGTCGCCGTTGCAATAATGCAGTAAAAATTGTGTACGATGCGTTGTGGAAAGAAATACCCCGATAATTTGCAGGATCGTAGGCTGATGAGGATTTTTGCAGGCGCTTTCCCATTTTTAAGACCCCCCAAAGCCAGTATTATCTCATCTTTAGTTATTTCCCCATCCAAAATTTGGTTTTCGACTCTCGGTGCGGAGTAGTGGAAACAAATTCGATGTACTAAAATCATCAAATAGAATGTCATAGAAAATTGTGCTGTTTCCATGCTAGTTCCTAAAACTTAGCAGAGTTTCGGCAAATAGATAATCTGTGCGATTCCAATTCGAAGTACTGTTTTTTTTTTTCGTTTACCATAGCTTTTTGAATCTTTTGTTAGCTTCAGTGTATTGCTTTTTACGATATACTAGACAGCAAATAAACCGGGCCACCCGCTACCTTGGAACTGTGATTAAGTTTTTCTCGAAAACTATAAAACTTTCAACTATTAAAGTTGTACCTACCGGAAGTGCGGTTCATATTGATTAAAATGACTTTAAATTTATTTTTAAGAATCGTTACCTCACATTGTAACCAAGCACCAAACACAATTCTAAAGATTTGCTCTGTTTTGACTAGCTTCCGCGATTACTGTTGTTTGTTTCTACGATGAGGTTAGTGAATGTCGGTTATCATTTTTTTAGTTTTTGTCCATCATTTATACAACCTCAGGAAGCAGCTCAAGCTGTTGCACTATTTTAAGCAGTCGTTGCACAACGTGAGGTCGCTCGAAGACTTCAAGTCAGCAGATCTTCGGTGCAACGAGTTTACAGAAGATACCAAGATACTGGAGCATTCGATCCACTTCTAGGTAGGGGCAGACCTAGTGCTACATCAGCAGCAGACGATCGTTATATTAAGCTTACTGTTCTGCTAAATCGCCAGCTCAATGCAGTTCAAGTCCAATAAAGTCTGTGTGACGAACACCAAGTGTTCATAAGTTCAGATACTGTCAGAAGGAGACTTTCTGAGCAGAACCCTACTCCAAAGAGAGCTGCAACAGGCATACAGCAGTAACAGTAGCCCACCGTCGTGCACGGCTTGAATTTGCTCTAGAGCATAGGGATTTGACTTTAGAGTTAATGTACTCTTTGGGTTAATGTACTCTTTCCCGTGAGACCAGAGTGAGTCTATATGGAAATGACCGACGTGAGAGAGTATATCTTCGCGTTGAAGAACGCTATTCTGAACGTTACATAAAGGAAACTGTTGCTTATGGAAAAGGATCTGTAATGGTCTGGGACTGCATTACCTTAACCGCACATACAGCTTTAGTTTTCATCGAACCGACAGAAAGTGCAACATTGCTGAAATCTTCGCAGACCATGTGGTACCTTACGCAGGATAAATCGGGGAGGAGTTAATGCATGATAATGCACAGCCTTATGTTGCTTATATGGTGACTCAGTATCTACGCGACGACGCCGGCATTCGTACGATGGACTGGCCAGCTCGAAGCCCGGACTTGAATCCGAAAGAACACTTATGGGATAAAAAGAAACGTCGGGTTCGAGCCCGGGTACGTGCTCACCAAGGCTTCCACTGCTGCGAATCGCAGTTTCCTCTTAAACTGGAATGTAATTCCTCAAAATATAATCGTCAGACTCGTGAGGTCGATGAATACAAGAATGCTGGTAGTTATCCGAGGGGAGGCAACACTAACTACTAACCAAAAACTGTATTTAAATTTTTTTCACAAAACGTTTAGACCTGCTCTGCTTTGGTCCGAGCTTGGGTAGGCTGCATAAATCATTTTTTTCCAATTGATCAAGCTTCACTATTTGCTGGTTCTGCTAGAAATTCTCAAGTTGTCTTCGGTTCATATCAGCTTGTGAATCAATCAGACTATCCAATTTTGGGCAGTAGTGTCATTAATCGTTCATCCCCACTCACACAAGACTTGAGTTGAAAGGATACCTTGATTGAGAGATTGTCGGAATATAGAAATTGCCCGATTTCCAAGTCCCTAACGTAATTGTACTTTCGAAACTTCACCAATCACACTATAATCAATTACGAACGTTCCTTGTTGGCCCACAAAAGTGCATTCTCTATTTTTGTCCGTAACGAAGTTCCTTTTGTATTGAAGAACCGAAATAATTGCAAAGGTCGAGTAACTTCTTCCCTCGTGGATTATATATGTTGACAATTTCAGCTAGCTGATTCGCATTCCCTTGTTTCTCTCCTATTCGTGCATTTAAATAACATTAGGGTTGTTCCTCGTTGCTAGCATATCGTGAAGTTTCGCAAAATCAGAATCCCGGGGTTTACAATTTATATATATACCTGGGGAATATCCAAAAGCTTCTCTTATTAAATTGCAGACTGAGATATGTAATTCTTAACCAGGTTACAAAATACTATATCTCCTAGTTCTTGAACTAAATATTCATGAGGACTCAGTCAGTGACGTGTGATACGACGCCGACGGGTTCTTTTCAACTCGGGAAAAGACCTTTGAAGTGTTTTTTTTTTATCGTTTTCCGCGGATTAGGGTCAAATTCTGTATGTGCGTAATTTCTGTTTTTCAAACATCAGGAGAAAGTCCAAAAATTTTATTCCAAAATTTTGCATTCCAAAGGAGTTATGAATACCCTTATAATGATTTAAATACCACATCACAAGCAGTTAGGAAATGAGGAGGGGATTTAAAAGGAGATACCGATGCACATTGGTTTTAAATGCTTGTACATCATAAGCTGGAGAATTTTGCTTGGAACTGTCCTCGTAAAGATCCAACTAACCCCGAACCTAAGAGATAATCACCATACAAAAAGCTGTTTGTACGGTAACCGGGCGTTCGAAAGAGGACTCCAATTTTAGCCCGGAAAATCATATTTAGCGATGAAGCGCAGTTCTCGACGAATTGCTTATTAACGAATAAAATTGCCGAATATAAGAGCACGCCAACGTACACGAGGTTAACCGGGTGGTAATGCATCCACAATGAGTTACAGTTTGGTGCGGGTTGTCAGCCAGGTGGTGTCATTAGTTCGTCGTTCTTTAAAAATGATGACCCCATCAATATCGACAGAACCGTATTCTGTTTAACGTGGACACCTGACAACTAAGACTAAGTTCCACGGTGGGCCTACCCACATCGGAGTCAGATTGAGCGCTGACCATTAGCTCTGACATAGCCGAAGCCATCTCAGTAGCAATTCTGTGACATGTTGCGGCATGAACACACACTTTGCTTTAGAGCGGAGCCTACCTAGCACCTCTTGAATCCAAGTAAACCAAGTAAACCTGGGATGCCAGCACGTAACTTGATACAATCGAGTCTACTCGATGTAATGGAGTATAGGGAGTTCCTTATTTGGTTCAATCAAATCGAAAACAATCGGCTGATCATAAGAAATAACTGCCTGTTCTCGATTGTATCGAACTAACTCGATCGTATCAAGTTATGTACGTGCTAGGGCCCCTGGTGAACTTAGAGTAACCACAGCCACCTCGATACTCCCACTAGGGGGTCTACCTCATAGATAGAGAGGTTGCACTACGCAACCCATCTCTACCTCCTGGGCACTATCTCCCATGGTGTCAGAATAAAGCTTCTGGTAAAGCTTTCGCAACTGTGAGGTTACTTCCAGATAAGTTCCGCAAAACTTAAGGCCTGTCAACCTTAGATACGCACAACCCAGCAATTAATCGAGGTAGAAACCAATCACCAGCAGCTTGCACCTCACTGGTGAGTTGTTACACACTCCTTAGCGGATTCCAACATCCAGTTGTTCCCATTAGTTCAGTTACTTTTGTAACCTATCCACAGGCACCTCGAGGAGGTCGATAGGAACCTGAGTGCAATAGCCCAACCGTAGCAATGCCGGCTCACCAATAAGAAGTTTCAGTGGACGAGCTCATTTGAGCCCCGGACAAGCCTTAAACTACATCACGCACCATTACACTCCACCTGTATCAATATCGACAGCGAGATCACAACAGATCAATGATAACCACCTTCTTCTGGCCCGAATTGGACGACATAGACGTGAAAGACAGCAAGACGGGGATTCATGTGATAAAGCGAACGTCACAATGGACATTCTGTATGAACGATTTAAGGGTAGGGTTAACTCTCGCTGAGGTGAAGTGAATTGCCAGACAAGATGGAGCGATATGACGTTGCTAAGAGTTTTTCTTGTGGATTTTTCTGAAGGTCCTTACCAAAAGTCCGTTATCTACTGATGCCCTCAAAGTCAACATAATCTAGGCCATCGCTTGAATTAACCCATGTTTATGCGGCAGAATGATTAAAAATGGACTTTTCGGGTCCGTGTCACCATGCAAAGCACCGGTTTGACCGTTGTGATATTCTATACATAATTGAATACAAGACTCTTCCAAATGAAAACAGAATTTCATAAATACACCTCACATACAACTTGTTTATTCGATTTCAACATCGACCGGTTCTTATTGGAAAACCCATCATTCAGACACGAAACTACTAAATTACCATAACTTAGTTAAAGTGTATGTGAGTACTTTCTCTCCACTTTATTAGCGGTTCGATTGTTTATTCTCTAATTTGTTTCTTGTTATAAATAGTACTAAGTTCAGTATACAAAGCAAGTGCAACTGTTCTCATTGTGCATATTCCACCTACCAGCAAATTCAACAATTTATGTCAACCACAGCAAATAAAACTCTATTTGACCGCACCTTTTGTTGTCCGATGTCCTTTTTCATTTAAAAAAAAAAGGACACGCGGTCCCCCATTCACCAGCAAATCAATTTAGTTATAAAAGGTATATTTTGTCTCGTCCGCTTGTTTGAAACAAAAAATGTCGAAACAATAACTTAGGGAGCTCTGATATGCGCTCGTTCATCTACATTTATTGAAACCCCACGTTACGCACCAGCACATCCATTCAGTCATTAGTCCTTTCCTACACTGAACCATGTCGCCCGCCCTGTCTATGGTCTAATTACATTTTCACCAATATTCAAACAACCCTCAAAAAAACACAATACAAATCGAACAAAAAAGACCCACGATTAATTACCCTTATCCATCGTTCTTTGGGAACGTGACCCGTGTCGTTCTAAGGCGGGGTAGAATTTTCAGGGATATACAATGTACGTGCATCAAATGTGCTCCGCAAATTTGCATTATTACATTCTATGTCACATCCTACACATCGCATCCATAGTGAAAGCTATAAAATCCTTTTTTTCCAGCAAAAAGCCAACCAATTATCCCTGGCAAAACCCGTATTAGCTAACATTATTAGCGTACAAGCCATATATTCGTATAGAAGGGCAACAGACATTGATATCGCCATTTTGCATTTTGTGTTCGAATGCGCTGTTCTGTCGGTCGTAGGTCGTCGGCCGCCATATTGTGCATTCAAATAGATAATGATGCTGCTGATGAGGAGGATGATGATGACGATGATGCTGATGCGTGTATGCTGTTTGCTTAAGCTGCTGCAGCTTTCTATGTTTTTTCAGTTTAAGGGCAGAACTTGGCAATCTACACATATTTGCTGCTATTATACCGGAAAATCCGAATGCAAATGAAGCGTAAATTAACGCGTGAAAGCTGAAAACAACAAAGACAACGACGAGAACGACATGAGATGCGCCAATAAATCGTTTGCATAAATTTTGTGCGCGCAAATGCAAATGAAGTCCTGAAAACGTGGACTTTGGCCAAAAACTTACTACAAAATTCCATTCGTTGTGTTGTCATCGGTTCTGTGTTTGATTTTGTGTCTGCAATTTATGTATCTGTGTAGAAGAAAATTTAGAAAATAAATAAAATATCAATGATTTATGTGCATGAATTATGTAGCACCCTATTATTCGCTAATTAAGTATTTTTTTTTCTTAGAAAATTCTTTAAGTACAGTCAAGATGGCATTTTAGATAAGAAGAAAGTTTGAAACGGGCTGGATTTGATGTTATTCCCGCAACGCCCTCACCGGGACTTTAATTTGTTTTACTTTATTTAAATTTCAATCGGTCGTAGATAAAAAAGTGTGTAGACAAAAAATGTTGAAGATGCAATTTTGGATAAATCTTGTCATAGCTCTATATTTAGTGCCCAGCGAATAAATAGGGATATAAAAACACTGCGACCTAAAGATCTATTGTTCCCCCATCTAGAACTGGATAAGGCTAGCTCATTATTACAGTTCTTCCTCCAAGTTTGTTCCTTTGAGGAATCGAAGTATTTGGAGTATTTTAAGGGAGGATAATTCACTCTCTTTTACGTGGTGCTTGCCCAGATACCTATGCCTTTGATTTACGAGTGCATTACATTTCCACTGTATGTGGTCAGGTGTCTCTTCAGTGAGTGTTGCAGAATCTGCAAGTCGCGTTGTTGAACAGTCCAAGGATGTTGAGGTGTCTTCTCAACCTACAGTGGCCTGTGAGAAGCCCCGTGATTTTCCTGAGGTTGTTCCTACTTAAGCTAATGCAGGTTAGAAAACGCTCTCGGTTGTAGTTCTCGAGTTGGATTTTTGTCTGTCTCAGCTTACGGAGTTCTTTCCAGATTTTTGATCTTTTTGCCTCCTCCTCTGTTTTGATTTTGTTTTTGATCACGTTTTCTCCTATTCCGCAGTAGGGTACTGGCCCTGTAAGGGGTGTCGCTGCCTATTTTTGCAAAGGAGTCTGCCTCTTCGTTGCCCTGGACACCAACGTGGCCTGGTACCCAGTGAAGTGTGACAGTGTTATTCTTGCCCAGTTCATTAAGCTTTATCACGCATTCCCAAACAAGTTTGCAACTAATGGCGTAGGAGCTTAGTGCTTTTAGTGCAGCCTGACTATCTGACATGATGGCAATGTTTTGATTTTTATATTTCCTATCGAGGTTTCTTCCAGCACATATGCCTATGGCATTTACTTCTGCCTGGAATATGCTAGTAGACTGTCCCATCGGTAAGGAGAGTTTAGTTCTAGGCCCAAAAACTCGAGCACCAGTCCCTTCAGCTGTCCTCGATCCAATCAGTGTACCATTTAATGGTATTTTCTTTAAGACTGTAGTTTATTGTTTCGCCTAGCCAGTCTTTTTTGAAACTTAACTCCGTTTTGAAATGTTTTTCGAAGTTATATCTTTTGATCGTACCATCTCATGTGATGTCAAGAAGGTTTGTTACTGTGGACCGGAGTATCGAGTCTTTTTCCCTGTTTCCAATAATTTTAACCCGTCAAAGTACCCTCCTTGGCAAACCTCATTATGGCTCCTTCAGCAGCATTTTCAATGGCCACCTGTAGTGGCGTTAAATGAAGGATGGTCTCCATCGCTGCTGTAGGGCAATTCAAAAAGAAAACTATATCACCGATATATTTTTGAAATTTATCTCTTTTCAATGGTTGTTGAAGTGGACAACTGACGTAAAAAAAAGGAGTGCCTTGTTGCTGAAGTTGCTGAGCGTCAAATATTCGACGCTATATCGTCAAAGGTTCCACTCAGGTAAAATTCCAAAATCAACTTGCAACATGATGTGAGAATAAGTTCGAGTATTAAAACAAAAAATTCCTTAGCATTCAAAATCAAAATTGAAATAAATACAAAATAAATCTCCCGGGCACCATTATATACAAAGAAGATCACCTCCATTTATAATATAATTGTTTTTAATTAAAAAAAGGGTAAATTGGTGAAAGTTCAACAATTCCGTTCACCCGACCTGACTGGAGTAAAGATAGCTATATCGTTACTTTCATAATTTGTTGAATAAAGTCGCTAGACCTCATAAGTTTGCTGTTCACAGCTGCAGGAAGTGCATTGGTTAGAAATGTGAACTAACTCATTTGAAAAATATGGCCGGAAGAAAGCATTCCCGTTGAATGGATCTTTAAGAATATTTTACCGATCCTCATAAAAGGATACCATCTAAACTGTGCCAACATTACCTTTAGTATCCTCTTTCTGCCTTATTGTGTGAACGGCTTAAGACGATTTTTAAGAGTCGGGTATCTCAATTTGCAGCATTACGACAGGAAATACCCCGATTGATCAAATATTTAAATAATGGCAGATCTTAAAAAAATCCCGGAACTTCAAATCGACACACACTAACTTTTAATTAATTTCAAGGGCGCGAATGACAGTATCTATTGAGAAGAGATGTAAGCAGCAATGTCTAGTTTTGGTATCCCTACCAAACTCGTCTAGTTTGTGTGAAGTACTCGTATTACAATATGGTAAATTCACGCTGCTCCATTACCATTAAGGTTGGCCAAAACTTCATCTTCATTTACATTTGATGTCGAAAAATGTTTAAGACAATCCCATTTGACAATATTTTCCCCAATTATAGAGACATAGCCTCTCAATGATTCTTCCCAAAGTCCCATAAGATGTCTATATTGACTTGGTGGTAAGAACACAGCTGAAAAGCCAGTGTCGCTTTCCGAAACATTTATGTATAAACTTCGTGCACCGAGATACCGATATAAATCTAAACAACCAGATCAAATGAAGAATTATTTTTGCCAAGTTCTTTTTTTTGGGCCAAGGAACCAATTGATTAACAAAGCCCTCTATCGAGCAACTACAGTGTTTCCTTATAATGGTTTCTCTACACGATGGTCTACGACACTGGCCCATCGTTCAGATGGATTAATGGCGTCGGATGGCTTACAGCGTTGTGGGATGGACAAGCATGATGTCGTTGTCCTATCGTGTACAGGGACCATAAGACACTATTTATACCATTCCTGCTATACGCTGAAGAGAAATAGGCCTTCCTAAAGGTGGATGAAAATGCCTCATGTAATCTCTACACTATAAGCCAATAATGGACCATCAGATTGTCGATGAGAAGGATGTGTAATGGTTGAGTCGCAGCAACACGATGGTGACGTTCAGTTTTGAATGAACTTCGTTCGAATTTACTAAATGACGTCTAGTCGAGCAATACCTAAGCAGTGGGCCACGTGTGCATGCGTACCGTCATTACTCGCCAACTATCCTGTGATGTGCGAACGAAAAACCGTGATCAACGTCAGCCCATGCCACCACACACCATCGCAACACGCCATAAGCCATCTGACGTCATCAACCCATTTTCATGAGGGCCCATCTCTACACTATAAGCCTTTGATGAGATGGCTGTGTAATGATTGAGTCGCAACTACATGACGTTCAGTTTTGAACGGACCATTACTGGCGAACTATCCTTTGATGTGCGAACGGAAAACCGTAATCAACGCCATCCCATGCCAGCACGCACCATCGCACCACGCCATAAGTTATCCGACACCATTAAAACATCTACACGGTTGCCCAACGTGTAGAAGGTTCATTAAGTTGTTTTGAAAGACATATTCTCTGGAGGATAAGTTCGGCATAAGCGCGGAGCCAAAACATAAAACCCAAAGACTACAGTTGGCGGGTCATGAAGATTGGAAGGACACGAATAGTGAGACCTGAAGTGTTCAAACGACGAAGTGAACTACAAATTGGGTATGCGGGAATTCTATACAGCTTGCTACTGATGGTTGGATGATGGTTGGTTGAGGTCCATATCGAGACCGGACTTTAGACTTACTTTAAATATGTTATGCTATTTCTGGTTGTTTTGTAAGCTTGATTTAACTAGTGTTATAGCTTTGTCTGTTTTTTTTTTATGAATGAAAAACTTTGGCTTAAACAAATATTCCGCGTTATTTAGGGGCATCGTGCTTCATGTCTTGTTGAAGTCTATTTTGAATATGTCGACTTCACCAATGTCAAAGTAGAATTAACGCTTAGCTCCATTTGATAAATTTAGAATGTCTTCCGATAGGCTGAAAGCTTGTGCCAGGTAAAATGCAGGTTTCACTGGTAACCTGCAATTTGTATGCTACAGAAAACAGCTCTATCTAAGAAAAATAATAAGTTTCCTGTATCTACGAGTATCTCTCGGTTATAATATTATTGATTATCTACAGTGTCGATTGAATACCCTTTGTTCTGTTATTTCTAGAAATACGTTGGTATTAGATTCTCAAAATATTCAATTCAATACCTTATTTACACAGTTTTCTGTCAATTTTGTTAAATAATTTTGTCTATAAATTCAAAAAAACCCCAACAAATAAAAATTCATTCCATAAAAACAAGTATTATTGTTCCTTTAACATAACCAAACAAAACAATCACACCCTATGCAAAATGGAATTGAATTTGATTTGACTAGTTCTCGGAGCCAGTGTCTGGTTTGTTGTCAAAACAGATACAAAATAAAAAGCAGAAAAAACAACAACGGAAAACCCAAAAATAAAAAGTCCTGTCGTCCATTTAGGTACATTCAGTCTGGACATCGTTCCGTCATATCTCGCGCGTGCATCCTGTTAGCAAAATAGGATTGTTGTGGTGACAGTGGTGGATTTTAGGAATATTTATGCTATTTTTTTCTTTTTAAACTTTTTGGTACCTATGTATCTACACACCTACATATATACTACTGTAGATTTATATGTGTAAAAGGTGTTTTCTAAAATCCAGAATGTCACAAAATGAAAGAAAGATTTAAAATTGTGAATGAATTTGAAATGTACACTTTTTTTTTTGTTGCAAACTTTAACTTAATTAAACTTTATTATTTTTTCTATTTTCAGGATGTTCTACACAAAATATGCCACCCACATGGACAAGTCTTGCGAATTGTTATATTCAAAAAGAATGGAGTACAAGCTATGGTCGAATATCCTTTTAAAACTAAAAAAAAAAAAAACAATTTACTTGTATTTAATTTTTTTTTAATTTCTTCAATTTATTTTTGTGATTTTCCTTAACCGATTTTTTTTTATGATTTTACGTTTGAGAGTTTAGAAGCCGCAACTAGAGCTAGGGAAAACTTAAACGGTGCTGATATATACTCAGGATGCTGCACACTAAAAATTGACTTCGCAAAGGTAAGTTATGGTTGATATTTTTTTAATTTACCGATAGAAGTTTATACCAGCTCCCGATTCATGAAGTTTCCGATCCTGAAACACGGCAGCTTTCCATTCTTCTCGATCCCGGGAAAGATGCTTCTAGCAATCGTCCAGATCAAGTGCTCTGGTTTCTACTATGGTTTGGTCTCTTAAACCTAGTTTCAGCCTTCCTTCAGCCTCAAAGCTGGGTATTGATTTTCAAAGACTTTCTTGCCTGGACTATTGTTGGTCATTTCCTCTATTGAGGTCAATATACCATAATCGGCATGTTTTGACTTTTTGGACAAAATTCACATGTTTGTACAGTATACAGAGTTGGCTGTTTTATCTTCTCATCCAATAGTCCTCTTTTCACACAGGGCCAAATGCCAATTGAACATTTTTCTTTCCAAAAAACTCAGGATTATTTCTCCCTTCCTGAGGCAGGTCTTAAAGACATAAAGCAGTTGAGTCGGATTTTGTAGAGCGTGTACTTCGTCTTTCAAGTAAGGATTTAAGATCCCAATTGTTTCACCAGATCGAAGTAGTAGCTGTTATCTAGAGTTTTTCTTCACCGGATCTCCAAGGTACATGAACTCCCTAACTACCTCGAATTCGCTGCTATCAATAGTGGCGTTTTGTCTTAGGCGATACGAATAGGCTTGTTTGTGTTTTTGATAACAAGTGGCATCGTCTTTCTTTATTCTAAGACAAACGAGTTTCGCCTGTTTTTTAAACGCTGTTCTATAAGGGTCTATAAGGTCACGTTAGAAGCGGGCGATGATGCTGAAATCGAATACATACCATAGTAATCAAACGGATCTGATGAAGATATTGGCTTCGACTGCCCAACGCACATTCTGGCCCACATAGTTCGTTCAAGGCATTGCACTGTGGTTCCACCGTAGGCCAAAATTCTAAAAAAATTACTGTAGCGATTATTATATAAAACGGTTAAAATGAGCTGAGAACATTCCAAACTAATTATAAATAGAAAAAGAAAAACCATTAGATTTTTATCTTCAGAGTAATAACATTGCAACCACATGGCATTTGAGTTTTAGTGCTCTAAGAGTAAGTGCGACTGCATTTGTTTAAATAATTTTTTTTCATCTGTTTGCGTTATTTTTTTTATTATGGATATATTAGTGGAAGGTAAGATATTTGTTTTTATGATTCATTTTTCGACTAAGCATAAGAGTCTATAAATTGGGTCTAAATAAAATAAAAATAAAAATAAATTAGCTTAATGTTGTTTATTTTAAACTTTTAACTGTTACGCCCCCACAAAGTTATATATTACCAGAAAGGTAATTTCATGTAATTTTTAATGCACGTTGACTTAGCTGCGATTACTTGCGAATTCACTTTTAATTAATCTTTGAGCCACCTAAAGTCTCATTTTTTGTACTTTAGGGCTTTTAACTAAAGTCTCATTTACGAGAATGTTTCTGCTTCAGCATTGGTTAAATGCTGATGGAACCGAAAAAAATAAGTCCCATTCAATATTAGACGTCATTTCCAAGTCCATAGATGACATTCCAATTGCAGTATTGGAAACTAGAATCGTATATGTTTGTAAAAAACTTACGTATTTCTGGAAAACTTGCCGAAAGAGATGCCTTCTTGTTAAAAATTATTCAGGATGGCTTAATACAAAGGAAGTAAGTATGTATCATTTCCGAAAATAACAATTATTTGCCATATTCAACTTCTGCGGGGCGACCTTCAACTTCTGCGGGGCAACCTGCAACTTCAGGGCGAACTTTCAAAGATTTTGCCAAGAGCAGTGAATAACATTGCAAAATGTTTAGAGAAGCCAGTTAATGAATGCAAATATGAATTCGGTCTTTCCCCACTCCACGGATTCGTTTGTTTGAATTTTTTATTCACGTATCGTACAGATTACATATAAAATAAAATGCAAAAAATTTTTTTTTTTTTTAAGTTTTGAAATGCTGTGTTTTAGACTTTTTAGAAGCTTCTCTGTAAACATTTTCATTAAGATCCGTAATGTGGATAATGAGAAAGGTAATATCTTATTTTCAAAATTTTTTTTCTTAAATTAAAGATCGTAAAAATTAATTGAAAGAAAAAAATTTTTATCAAAATTTTAGGTGCCGTTTTCAAGAAAAATACGATCTTTGAAAACCATTTTTTTTTTTTAATTTTTTAACATTTGTATGGTGGGTACCTTTATTTTTAGGTAAAGTAAATTTTTTTTCTCACATCTTAAAAACTATATTGAGAAACTTTTATTTATTAAGTTTAAAAAAATCTAGCATGGGGTTTTCGAAATATTGAGTTTTGAAAAGAAATTTTGAAGTTTTTTTTTTTAAATCCAAACAATTTTTTTTTGAAAATTTGAGTACACAATTCTATTTATGGTTTTGGAGAGCTTTAGCAAAAAAAAAATTATCAAAATCGGTTATACCGTTTTTGAGAAAATCAAAAACAAAAAAAAATGGTTCCATGGGGGAACCCTCAATAACTATTTTTCGGATTTTTTTTTTTTCAACCATGACCTTGCTTTAATTAAATGAATTTTTGAATTTTTTTGTATTCTTATTTTTCAAATCTGTCGAACAATTTTTGAGAAAAAAAAATGTTTATAAAATCTCGAAAAAAAATCGTATGGCAGGTACCGTTATTTTTGGTTTAAAAAAAAAAAAGAAAAAAACGTGTGGGGGAAAAAATTAAAAGTGATATCTACCAAGTTTAAAGAAAATCGGCCGAGCCGTTTAGCCTGTAGTCGAACAGACAGACTGACAGACAGACAGACAGACAGAATTGCGAGACCCACTTTTTTAGTCTTCGCTATCATCGTAATGTTAACTTTGATCAAAATCCCGATTTTTCTTACGAATACATAACTGGCCTTATAGTACCTATAAGTCGCAAGTAAAAAATTATATTTAAATAAAACTATATTAAACCGATCTTCAACTCTTTTATCGAACGTATCTCAAAGTCGTGACGAGATAGTTTAAAACTGATTGCAGATTCGAAATCAGAGAGCTTAAAACACTTCAGATGCGACAGATAGAGCTGAAAGTTCAGAACGTCTTTACTTGCATCCATAATTAGTCGATAACTTCATGCCCACAGCCATGCTATCAGCTATCAGGTCGTAAGGGCTTGCTTTTTATTTAAAGTTTAAAGCTTAGTGCAACAACTATTCTATAATAGGTTCTTAAATGGAATTGCATTGACCGGAAGGGGGTTATCTTTTTGCTTTAATACTCTCTACATATTGTCCATTTGAAAAATAAATAAATTGAAGGTGATTACGGCTCGAAGAGAGTCTAAACCAAGGGACTTACAATTTTATCTATTCTCGTATGGGTGTGAGTATGAATGGAGGGGAGCAGCACTTCCTGGCACAAGAGACTCTTGGAAGACTTGTAACGTCCTCGTAAGATGAAACATTTTTTTGCAGCGACTTTGATTCAAAACCAACACAGTGGCATGACAGTCCAACGCACTTAACACTTATGCCAAGGGGCAGTACTCTTTAACAGCTGTACAAAATGCTACTCGAATATATCTGGTACTACCTGTGATTCGGTGACTAGGTTATCTTCGCCGTTTCGAAGTGCCTGTCTGATTTTTGTTTAAATCCTTCAGGACTTGTTTCGGTGTCATTAAGCCACGATATTGCTTGTTCCGTCTTGAATCAAGTGCCCTCGGTAGAATCTATCAACTCCAAGTATGCTAAGACGTGTTATCTCCAATTTCTTCTTCTGTGGGGTTTGCAGTATCGTTTTTATCTTTTTATTCGCCGTTAAAATTCTGAACTTAACATCAATAGAAAAACAGCCCTAGTCGACGTTTGACCGGTCTAAGCTCCGTTCGATTTAGGATCTAACAAAGATTGTACCTTTAGTTTTAGCGCTCGAGCTTGCGACTATTTCAAGAACGAAATTAAGGAGCATATTAACATTTTATACTTCAAAGGTATCGGTAAGGACTTTGCCGATTTCGATGGAACGCTGTGCGTTGTCCACTGTCATACTGGACGGTAGCGAACTTACCTAGACTAAAGCTTTTCATTAAAACCTTTCAGATTGTTGACAAACGAACTCAGGCCTTGTCAGAGTCTGTTGCCTCTCCAGTTTGGGCAGTTTAGAGTGGCTCCGGCAGTTGAACGCATATCGTCAGTTACGTTGTTTTTCTGCTATAAATTTATCGTGTTGAACTAGCAAATCATTCCTATTTTTGAATCAACCTTCAGTTTTGAAATATACTGCCAAACAGAAACTGTGTTGATATTTAAATAAAAAAAATAATTAAAAAAAATTAAATATGAGTGTCATTTCACCCTTATTTACCCTATCCACTTCTTCAGTTTTTTTCCTTTACCCTTTGAAGAACTAAAGTCTTTGTTTTGTTATTCCATAAAATCTGTTCTTATCGTCGAAAATATTTTTTTTTTAATTTTTTCAAGAAAAATTCAATTACAAAATAATTTATTTTTAATATTTTCAGCCAGAAAAATTGAACGTCTACAAAAATGAACCAGATTCCAGCTGGGATTATACACTCACTGCAGGTAAGAATATGCATTCAAATTATCTTATTTTATATAAAAAATAATTAAATCAAATAAAACTTAAAAGAAGATACGAAAATTCAAAAACATTTTACTCTTTTCAATAAAAAACAAAAATTCAAAAATAAACTCCAATGAAAAAAGAAAATTAAATAAAAATCCTTTAAACATCCCAAAAAGAAAAAAATCCTCGTCCCTTATATAAACCCAATCAAAATAGACAAAATTCTATCATTCATTCATAAATTCACTAACATCTTCAATCATTTTTATATATTTCACCATTTTCTTCAGATAATTAAATTAAAAACAAAAATATTTGTACAAAATTAAGAAACAAAATAGTAAACGAAAAAAAAAATAATCAGGTCCTAAAAAGAGTTTTACATTCATTTTTCTTATGTTTAACATACACAATTACATACATCTGTAAATTAAATTATTTTTTTTTTAAACATTTGTCACTAATGCTTTTTTATTTTTTTTAATCTCATTAAATGTTCAACGCATCATACAAAGTTTTTTTTTATAGTTTTTTTGTTTTTTTTTTACATTTACAAAAATTGGTAGATATTTTCTTAGATAAAACCAATATTATAATACAGCAAATATATATAATTTTTAAATATAAAAAAAATATATTTATAATAAACTATAAATATGTATAAAAAAAATATATAAGCAATTACCGTACCATCAACTTTTTACCTGATTGCACACAGACAAACAACAACCCAAAAAAATATTATTAGCAAAATTTAATAATTTAAATATTTAAGTATAAAACAGAAAAATATTTAAGATAAATATTTTATAAATTTTCTTATAATTTTTTTTCTTTTAAAATTCATTTTCTGAAAATCTATACGATACCTAACAAAATTACACACAATTTTTATACAGAGGTAAGGTAGTTTTAATAATTTGCATGTTCAAATATTTTATTTATTTTTTTTTTGTGTGTATATATTCAATATTTTTAAATTAATTTTATTCTCCGTGTTTATTTTATGAAAATGTAACAATATTTGTAAAAGGCGTAGCCATATTTTCAAAGCCAAAACGAGCTTTGAATTGTGAACACATTTTTTCTTTATTTTTTCTAATTCTTTGACAATGTGCCCTAACTGAGTATAAGACCGTGTTTCACAGAATTCAATTTTATAAAGCACCGACTGAAAAATGTAGTAGATTTTTACTTTTGTGCTTGAGTGAAAAGTATCACAGTTGTCATATATCAATACGACACTTGACATTTATTGACAAAATTGATAAATCGGTTTTATCGTTATCTAATTTTTTTTGCTTGTTATAATAAACGTAAATCTTTTAATTGTATGCGAAGTTAAGATCAAGGTCCGTTTTTACAAACTTGTTATAATTGTTGCCAATAATATTGTTATTTATCAACTTTTCAGTCAATTGAAAATTTTTAGTTGATAAGATTTTTTTTTTAAACACTCGAACAATGTTTTTACCTGAAATTAGTGTTTGCAAAGGGGACTATTTTGTATATTCTATTTTCATGTTGCAAGTAGCTCTTATTCAGGTCATCTACGATTGTAAGATCTTTCGAATTGTCCTCAATAAGTGTATGGGTTTTTATATTCTGTCGGCTTCTTAAAGCTGTAGCAACTTACTGTTAGAAGCTGAGCAAGTCAAATTTGTGTCCCAGACACAGGGTTGTAAAAGAATGCAATCATTTGTGAATCCAAATACTAATGACTTGAATTAATAGCTTAAATTCATTGAATTCACTTTGAGACTTCAATTTAAAATTCTACAATCACCATTCATTTGACATTTAAAAGATTGCAATCATTCAATCAATTGAATGCATTCTTTAGAGAATTCATGCATTCATTGCATGATTTTGCATTCTTTAAATTCTTTTGCAGTTCTCCTCCTGTTTGTGATTTGTGACTGTGAGGTCAAAGTTATTATTCATAAAATTCTTTCGTTTATCAATTCATAGTATTTGACAATATTCACACTCATTTCCCACTAGCCATTCAAAAACACAAGTATGACATTTTTGTTTTCGGAATCTTGAAAACAGTTAATTCCTTTTTTTGAATTTCGAGAAATATCTGGCCAATTCACACACCGCTTGGGTTACGATAGAGAAGTGATAGTAATCTTTCACAAAAAATTCATAAAAAAAACAACGGTGACCGCCTATTCACTTATAATGGGTATACCTTACATCAAGAGCTTATAACAATGATCACAAAACAATTCAGGACCATGAAGAAACTAAGCCATGGAATAAAATCCGCATTTTCAAACTCCATTTTGTTTAGGTAAAATCTTTCGATCTATAAAACATAAATTCTTCCAAAGCTTGAATACGACTCTCACCTCTTGTCTGGTGCTTCTAAAGCCCTCTTAGATAGAATTGAAAATGTAGCTGTTTCAGGCTGTGTGTTAAGTCTTATCAGAATTCGTTTTTTATTTGGCATACACGATATGCCATTAAGTATGAAATATGACATCGCTCAAATGCCCCACACGGATCCGAGTGTTCCAATTTTCAATGATTCTTTGGAATAGATCTGGCTGAATTTGAATGATGGCTTGCTTTTTGTTCACCTTCAGGACATCGCTCAGTTGTCGTTTATTCGTATAGAACTTTGAATTCAGGAAACCCCACGTGAAAAAGTCCAACTAGTTCAAATCGCATAACCGATAAACGTCATTCTGCGAGAGAAAATCTTACTCTCAAATCGCTCTTGAAGAATGTCAATCCTTTCATCCACTGTCTGGTACATAGCGGCGTCCTGGAACCACATTTCGTCTTGGCCCATAAGAAATTGGTTATCATCGTTTTTTAGCGCTCGCCTTTGACGGCGACCACCTCACCAACGTAGTTTCTAAAACGTACGGACCAATGAGGCCGCTGGTCCAAAATAATTATCAAACGGTAACTTTTTGAGGATGTATTTGTTTTACCTTGAGTGGGTTGGTGTCTTCCATATACGGCAATTTTACTTGTTAACAGAGCCATTCATCCAAAAATGCATCACGTGGCTAAAGATGATTTTTCGGCCAAAATTGCGGTCCTTTTCCAAACGCTTCAAAGCTCAGTCAGCGAACAAACGGCGTTTAACATTTTGCTCCCGTTCCATGAAGGGTCTCGGCCTAAGACCCGGTAGCTTTCCATTTTCTGTGATCCCGAGAACGCTGCTTCCAGTAATCTAGGCCAAACGCTCTGGCATCCGCAATGTCTTGGTCTTTAAAGCGGGGGTTCGGCCTTGCTTGCCACCGCGAACCTTGAGGCTGGGATTCGAAGCCTCTCTTAGCTAGAGCATTGTGGCCCATCCCATTCGCTTAATGTGACCGAGCCAATGTAGTCGGCATGTTTTGGCTTTCTGGTCTACATCTGCATCTTGGTACAGCTCATAGAGTTCGCTGTTATATTTTTTTCTCTGTTAAAAACAAGTTAAATCTCTGTTTCGATACGCGCCAAAAATATGCCTTGAAGTATTAAAAAATTGGTATTAGAAATAATTTTTAATTATTAGAAATAATTTTTAATTATTACAAATATTTTTTTTTTTTTCAAATTTTGTTAAAAAAAATGGTATGGGAAAAGCTCATACAGGACCGAAGTCTATTGAATTACAATTCTCAACAACTCCTGTGTGCGTATCGTCAGTATCAATAGGGGATATCTCCAATTTTCTTCCGAGTCCGAACGACTTAGATGAAAAGCAGATTTCGCAAAAAAGGTGGATCTGCAAGATAATGGAGATTTGTCACTTCTTCGCAAAAGTCAGTACCCCTGAAAAAGAAAATAATTTTTGTTTTAGATGGCGTGGATGGGAATCGATTTGAGTCCTTCTAAGTAGCTAATCAGCCCTTGGGCAATCCAAATCATCTATTGACTTTTCTAAAATGTGAGATTAATTGAGTTCTATCTATATTATGCTGTCTGGACAATCCGTCTTATGTCTTCGGAACATCATTTTTCTTGTGATATTTGAATTCTATTTCGTGGATGACTCTTTACCCTTTCACCAAGGGACAAAGAAGCTTATAAAAGTCAAGTTAAGTTCAAGACGTTAATATTTTCTGTGTTATTTAACCATACTCAATGACAGAAAATAGTTACTTTCCTGAAAAAAAAAATAAAAATAAAAATAAACTCTTCCGCCAAATAATTGGAGCAATTTTGTGAAAAAAAACAAAAACAATCTGCATTTAAAAATTCAGAGAGACCGTGGGTAAATTATTGTTGAACCATTTATAGTTCCTAGTACCGAACGATAAATTTCTCTATTCAATGTGTGACTGCAAAATAAAATGCAGCATTGTTTCAAAAATATTTGTTTTGCATCTAAATCTGTACTTTGGAACTCTACATACAGGATGCACATGCAGCAGTAAATCTCAACAAAAAACAATCAAATCGCCCTCTGATATCTCTTCGAAGGGACTAACAAACCTATCCTCGCATTGTTATAACTCAAATAACAGATACTACAATTACATAGTACCTATTCCTATTTATCTACATAAAGGAAAAAAAATACACTACAATACCAGAAGCACATTGAAATATCCTTGCTTATCCTGTTCTTTATATGCACACACATAAAAGCTCCCTCTCGATTTTTAGCGCGACAGTTTTTTTTTTTTTTTTTTTTTGTAGAGCTATGTATTTTGAACATTGAGTGCACTTGACAATATGAATCATTTTTTTATTTTTAGGATTCTAAAAACTTAAATCCTTTATCTATTCACACTTAAATAAATAACAGCAATTTAGTAAATTAAGGCCTTTTTGTGGTACAATAAATCCTTATCCCATCTTAAATTCCAATATATTGGCTAAAACGTTGGGCGCCATTTTTATTGTTGATAAGAAGCGTTTCCTTTTTTTTTTTGTTGAAAAGCCTACAATAACAAAAATAAAAAAAACCCAAAATCTTTGTGAATGTTTGAAATCCATCAATGGGCGTCAAGCTCCAGGGAGCGATGTGTGTCCTTTTTTATAAATAGATTTTTTTTGCTGTATCCTCATCTGTCATCATTGGATTAGAGACAATCATTTACCGTTGCGTTTGTCGGACAAAAGAGAACCTTTTTTTGTCAAGTGACACAGGATGATATTTCAGAGGATCAACAGTGGTTTGGCTTTGCCTTAAAACAAAATAAAATGAGAAAAAAAGAAAAATCTTATGAAAAATGGCGCCCAACGCAGGCGAAAAGAAATACTTCAATAAAACAAGACCCAGAATGGATAGTTAAACCCTAAACCCAACGAAGAAAATAAAAACTAAAAACCTTACCTGTGCCAGGTGAGTGAGCATAAGTTAAAGGATTTCTATCTTCTTCCTTATTTCTTTGCTTTTGTTGCTGTTCGTATTCACCGACAAAGAATGAGGATATCCTTCTTGTTTAACCCCCTAGAGCTCTTGGGGCTGTTGCTGCTGACTGCATCTGATGTGATTGTGTATAGAAATGGAATTCTTCTGTACAATATATCCATATCTACCTTGGAAAGATACATTGATGGACCAGCAGCTTACTCCCTGGTGGCGCAAGGAAGCCTATAAACCTCTGTGTATAAGATAGATATGGCTGAAGGACCATCTTTTCTGGGCGCCTGTCTCTGTTTTAGGTTTTTTTTTTTGTTATTGCCTGTTGTGCTGCTTGAGTATCTCAATGTTTTATTTATTTTTATTTTTGTTTCTCAATGTCTCTAGAGTACTTGTTGCATTTTAATGAAAATTTCAGCTTTGTTTCCTTGTTTTTTCCGTTTTTTTTTTTTTTTTTTTCATTGTTGTTGTTTTTCGTTTTGTTTCGGGAGCAAAGGACGCTTGAAATCTCTCCGAGACCAAGCACTTTACTCTCCTTGGGCATTTATTTTTCTTCTCTATCATTTTTTTTTGTTTGTATTTAACTTGTTTCATATAAAATTGTAGCTCAGAAAATCGCTTATCCGCTTTGTTATTCATTGCAAAGGGAAAAGTATCTACATATACGAGTAGTTTGAGTTTGAGGTGTATTGTTCTTTGTTTGGGTGAATATTTGAATTTAATTTAAAAAATTGGAAGTATATTTGTTAAATGGAAAGATTTTCGTTGTGAGTATTTCTTGTTTTGATGACTTTCTCTTTTGCCTTGGGTAGTTATGGATGGAATCCTTTTGATGTTTTTTGTACGAGAATCTGATTAAATATGAATTTTTTAATAGTCAATCAGCAATGGCGCTAGTGTTCTTTAGGCTTGTGCCTTCATCTTGAAGTCTGTTTCGTGAGGGTAATGTATTTTAATATTTCACCAAGATTTACTTAAGTGCCCAGCTTTGAAGGAAAAGATTATCAAAAAGAGGAAGCATATTATTATAAATTCTAAATGATTTTAGTTTCTTATAAATCCTTTTACCAAGTAACAGCCATCTGGTATCGAAATTAAATTCATCGGAGATTGGGGGGCTAAAAGTAACACTTCCTCCTAAGATTTTGAAAATATGTAATTCAGCCAAACCTTTTTTTAAACTTGAAAGTCATGTTTAAGGTGCAAAATCCATTAAAAAATCTTGGCAGAGCTAGCTGAAAAGATGTTAAGATATAAAATTAGCAAACAATTTTTGTTGTTTCAACTTAACACTACTATGGGGGTAAGTTGTAACATTCAATTCAATTCAATTCAATTTTGTTTTATTGAACATAATATTTACAATTTGGCTTACAACTAATAAGATACTACATATGTATGAAAATTTACATCTGTTGGCTCATAGGGGGCCTAACTATATACAGTGACTTAAGTTTAATTATTTTTATATAAAATTTACATGACGAAAAAAAATTTAATTTAAAATGTCGGTTGACTGTATTGTCCTCAGGGTGTTCATTCCTGGTTGTCAGTGGTGATTTGTGTGGGTTGTGGGCAGGGATGGCGTTTTAGCCGCGGTGGTAGGCTGACCCAATGTCAGCGTAGAACGAGACTACTTCCTCGTTGTCCATGGTTACGTTGTCATCCAGAGTTTCCATCACACTGAGGTACCTCGGCTCGGGATGTCGTTGTTCTGTGGTCATCCTTCTCATAAGCTGATTCGGGTGGTCGATGATGTTCCCCATTAGTTTCTTCGTTGAATGAGCTAAATATTTGTCCAGTGGGATTAAATTCGCTTCTGTGTAGAGATGCTCGTTCCTGTAGTGTTTCTGTCGTTGACGGTCGAAGTAGAGTCCAGTGCAGGTCCTCAGTATCTTCCTTTCGAATAGTTGAAGTTCCTTCATAGTTGTCTTCGAGATGGAAAACCAGACTGGGAAGGAATAGCTGATCACTGGTCGCAGGCGCTGCTTGTAGATTAATATCTTTGTCGGTTGGCTAACAACTGATCTTCTTTTCAGCAATGGGTGCAAACGGCTGAAGGCCCAGCTGGCCTTTTTCAGAACATTTCTTGAGTGCAGGTTAAACCTTTGCAACTCGTTGAAGTGGACTCCCAGGTACTTGACATTTGGCTTTGCCACTATGGAGGATCCGTCAGGGAGTTTTAGGACCAGATTTCTGCAAATTGTTGCGGTGCGAATGCCTCTACCAGTTGAAGGTCTCCTGAAACAGTTTTGATTTGGAAGTGTTGATTCGGATGCCCCATTTCTGGTAGAATTAGAAGAGTGCTAATGTGGGTTTCTACTTTTTGGACAGCGATTAGTGGTGACATTCATGTGGCGTAGGTGAGCGAGTCATCAGTATACAGAAGGTTCTCGCATCCAATTGGTGAAAGTTGGTCTGAAGTCATCAAGTTGTAGAGGAAGGGGCCTAGTTTTGAGCCTTGGGCGACTCCAGCTCTGATGATCTTCATGTTTGACTTGCAGTTATCTACTTGAACGAAAAATTTCCTGAAAGATAGGAAAGAAAAGAGAATTTTTATTAATGGCGGAGGTACTTGCATAAAATGAAGTTTGTGGATTAGACCGTCTATCCACACGCTATCGAATGCTTTCTCGACATCCAGAAAGCATCCGACGGTGATACGATTACTGTTGAGGGCTGTGGTGATATCGTGTTGGAATTTTACCAGTGGGTGCAAGGTTGAGTGTTTTTCTCGAAAGCCGAATTGCATGTCAGAGATGATTGAATTATCACAGCAGAATTTCTTCAGTCTTCGTAAGATTAATTCTTCCAGTAATTTGCTGATGTTGTTGAGAAGTGATATTGGCATGTAGTTGGAAACTAAGTTGGAAGCACCTTTCTTCGGAATTGGCACAATCTTTGCTGTTTTCCACTTCTGAGGGAAGTAACAGTTGTTGATGCAGTTGTTTAAAATGATTGTGAGGAAAATCATTACTGCATGTGGCAGCCTTTTCAGGATGTAATAGGAGACACACTGGACATCTGGTCCAGCAGACTTTTTTGGCGTAGAATTGCCAATGATATCTACAACCTTCTTTAGATTTCATAAATGTGGACTATCGATGGCATCATTTGCTGGATTGATAATATTAAAATTTATTTTATCCTGATTTGGTAGCAGCGTTTGGTGAACTGTTGCCTCAACTTCTTGTAAGAAAGTTGGGTCAGTAGGTGGGCTCGGTGTGAAGTTTCCTTCGAAGTAGTCGGCGAACGCTTCCACCTTGTGTTAGGACGAGGTAGCTTCAGTATAATTGCTGATGATGGTTTCCGGTATTTGTGGCTGTTTTCCAATGATCCTATTGATGTTTTTGAAAGCATCTGGTCCTGGCTTGATTGCTTGTAATCTTTTGAATGGAGTTCCGCAACATGATGTTGACTTTCTGTAACTCACTCCAAACTGGTAGTTTCTGTTTGTTGTATTCAGTTCACATTGATGGATCCGCTGGAGACGTTTTCTTAGACGTTGTCTGTGAGCATACAGATTTTGAACGTACTCGGGAAGGTGCTGGTAGCTATCTTTTGACGTTTAAGACTGTTTTTGCTTGCCCAGGGCATCAGATACGGCATGTTCAAAGTTGACAATTGCTGCATCGATTTCGATTTTCAGAAGATTCCTGTCTAAAGGTGGGAGAGTTAAGCTGTCTTCTATGTCTCTGTGAAGTCTATCAATATCCAGCCGTCTGAAATTAATGAAATTCTCAGGAGCTCCTGTTGTAAGGAGAATGGGCTGGTTGAAGTTAATCCATAGTTGAACAGCTTCATGGTCCGACTCACTATGCAATAATGTACAGACATAGTTCCGGATTTTCGGAAGAGTGTGCACTAGGTTCGAGGAAGCCAGGAAGAAGTCTAGCGTTGATGTTGTTCTGGGAAAGGTGGGTTTGCGTTGTGAAGCAACCAATAAGGAATGCTGGTCGTTGTTGGCGTCCAGCCAGTCAACAATCGCCTAGCCCTCAGGTGAAATCGTAGTATCCAGCCACATGTGATGCCTGGCATTGAAATCAACGCCGATGAGTCCATATGTGCTTCTCTCGAGGACACCGTTGAGAATTTGGAGGTCATTGCGAATGTTTCTCATGATGGATTGGCACTTGAAATAGACTCTGTTGATGATAAGGGTTTCATCTCTTCCAAGTTTAATGGTGACGGCAGTGGCTTCGCTTATTCTGAGACCTGTGATAATTGTTTTGGCGGTGTTGGGTCAAATCTTCTGTTTTACGTAGATTGCCGTCCCTCTACGGCCCTCATCTTTGTCCTTTCGGAAGGTTTTGAAGCCGGTCATGTCGATGTTGTTGCGTCCAGTGACGTTGGTCTCACTGATGAGAGCGATGTCCGGGTTTTTGGTTTTCATCCATAAATTAAATGTCGTTCTCTTCTCAAGGCTGTACAATGAATTGATATTATACGTCAGGATGCGGAGCTTCTTTAATTGCATATTTGGAATATGAAGGTGGCCAGTGCCACGGACTTCCCACCTTTGCTAAGTTGAGCATAGCTCGATGGAACTGCATTCCGAGCTTTTCCAATGACCGGATCCAAAAATCCTTTGGACTTCGGTGTTCAGCTTCGTTGGTGCGGTTGTTATTGGTTTGGTTGGTCCACTCCTTGATGTTGTTGCTTGGGATGTGATCACCTTCGCTGGTGTCGTTTTCTGTTGTTGCTGTTGGCTCCTTGAATTGGTTGGTTTCTGCGAAGAACCGCCTTTCACCATTACTGCAAAGCTAAGTGCAGGGCGGGTAACCAAACATGCTGACATTTTGTTTTTTTTCGGTGAGTCCTACCTTAAGTGTTGGGCAGCCCTTGAAACATGTAACATATGCCGGGGTAAATTGTAACAAGAATTAAAAAAAAAATCAGTAATATTTTTTATAAATTTAATTTTAATAAAAAATCATCACATTAGTCCAATATATTATGGAATATATATTATTTTATTATTATAAAAACCGTCACACAACAAAGCCTGTAAGAAGGCCTATTGCGTATGCCATCATTGACATCAACGTGCCATATGGGTCCATAGAACAAATCGTATCTAACTAAATCCTCGAGAGGATTGTTTCGCTTTCAAACACCTTCTGCATCTTGCACCGAGAAAGACAGGTAGCGACAAAAGAACTGAGGGAACGTTTTTCTCGATTGCTCTATGGCTTACGTCATATACGGTAATGCCAAACTCACATGATTCAGTCACGTATTACTAAAAAACTGATGCGGTAATCTGGGCCCTGCTTTTTAATTTGTTATTCCTTCCCGCTGTGTCTAGCCCGCTCTCCCGTACTTAGATTTCGTAGCAGGGAGTTTGTTCAAACAAGTTGAAAACTAAAATGGCGCCCAACTCAATACTTAATTTATACTTTTAGAGCCTAATGATCGGTTTTATTAAATTCTTGGGAATAGATTAACCTTTTACTGAAAAGTCAGTCTTAAACTTCAAAACAGCTTTTATTTTCTACACAATTAGCGGTCAGGTAGAGGTCCTCGCGAGTTGGTTTTCATTCTTCTGTTCTGTAGTTAACTATTCTGTGAGACTTGGTGTTGAACATAATATTCAAAAGAACTAAACCTAGAATTGGCCTCAAATCTACACTACCAAGTTAGCAGTTCAGTACTTTATCCACTGTACAATTTTCACCCATAAAGCTTACTTGAAATTTAAGTATTACTCAGTGTTTTGATGATTCTAAAATAGAACAACTCAATAATTTAACTATCAAAATGGTATTATTTCTTATAAACTATATATATATATATTTTTAATATTTCAATTACAATTTAATTAAAACATCAATTTAAATTAGCATCACTGATGTGCTTCGATTATATTTCATCGAAAATATACAGGATTATCAGAACACAATAATTCTCATTATAATCCTTTTCGATTTTGATAATGATGGTTGTAATCTAATTTCATCTGCCATCCACCAACCAGATGAATAGCGTCAAAATTTTGTAAAATTAATTAATAAAATGAATTCGATTTTAATTAATCCTCGATTTATATGCATACCCTACACCTATACCTGCCTATTTACAACGAAATATTATCCTGTCGATGATGGGCTCTGTTGTACGTGCGAGTAATTTATATTGTGGCTTGATTAAGTAAGCGGTAAGCCTTGTCGTTATTGTTAAGCACTATAATAACTATCTGTGTTTATGTTTATTACATTCACCTTTATTTACTGCTTTAGGTTTTAAACTTAGAAATTATACAAAATATTGTTTTTAATTAAGTGAAAATCTCTAATTACAGAAACGTTTTAATTAGGAAAACTCTACTGCGTTGCCACGAAGAGAAATGGTAGAGTATCTTTGGTAAACCAATTAGGATAATGTATCCTTTTCGGAGGAACTTTTTAGCATGATAATTTATTTTTAACACAACACCACATAGACGGATAGAATAAAATTTAAAATAAATGTCTCCCTGGGTATATAAGTTGCGGCCTTAAAAGAAGCATTTTAAATAAGTCTGCATTCGAAACACATAAAATAAAACTTTCTTCTAAGTCAATTTCGGACTTCGTAGTCTTCCTTTCACAAACTTTATTCGTCGATTCGTGTTCTATCTCACCAATTTATAATTGGATAATAAGGTTACGTGCAATCCAATAAATGATTAGGTTAGATTTGATTTTATTGGTTGATAAATTGGTTACAATGTTTACAAAACAATTTTTGTATAAAGTATAGATTTTCTGCCGTTGACAAATCATAATAATATTACTTTTAATGGGATGAAATGACATAACTTTTTAATAAAATTTTTCATCAAAACAAATTAAATAATTACTCTACATTTTAACAGTCAAAATCTCTCATTAAGGATTCGCTCCCTATAGTTCAAAGCCAGCTTACAATATTGGTATACATTTTTTGACATCAACTTCATTTAGCAATGCTGTACTTGTAGCTTGGTTTTCTGTTAAAAAATCACTTCTAAGTGTGTTCCTCTTCATGGCTTTTAGGATTGGAGATATTCCAAAGAAGTGGAAGATATCTACTTGACCATCTTCGAATTTCATTGATGCCGTTCTCATCCCGAAAATAATTCTTTTTCTCCAGATTGTGATTTTTTCTGCAATATAGTGATCTGTGCAGAGATCCTGTTGCGCTGCATAAAAATCTCTCTGAACTTCACGACAACTGAAGAGTAAGAGCTGATAAAACAATTTTTTCCAGTTTTTAAAGTCGAATTCAATTAGTTTCTCTCCATTCCCCAAACCAACTTGCTTTAGAACGTATGACTTGCATGGTCTTTAATTTCTGAGTCAAGAAAAGTGCCAAAAGAAGTCAGGTGTCGTGCTTTTCCAGAAGTTTTTACATTTTACATTACATATTACAGTACTCCGTAGATAAATCTACGAAATAGAGACACTCAAAGCTTTGGCAACTGAGAGCATCGGCTTAGACATTGCCACAGAGAGAGACACACAGAAAGAAAGAACAACAGAAGAAACAATCATGTCAACAGCACACGGGTGGTATTTAACGGTCCACCATCCAAGTACTAACCACGCACAATGATGCTTGATTTCGCTGATCGATGGGAAGCGATGCTTTCATCAAAGCCTAGGCCGTTGACTTTTTTTTCCCGAAGTTAAATATGTATGTGTACTGCTCTAAGGTGCCTTATAATTTTGTCTGTATTAAGAAATTCAAATGACTTTTCTGCCATTATAGGCTTGGTTACGTGTGAACTTTCCCCATTATGTTGCAACCACACAGAGTTGAAACAAATTCTTTATTTGTCCAGTTCTCTGAAAAAAATCCTGGTTTCGAACCTGTCCAATATTAAAGGGCAATTCTGTCTAAATTCTAAGGAATCAGCAAGTTTGCTTGTAATTAAAACTTTATAAGAAACTGAATACAAAACTCGAGCGGATACCTGCTGATACCCATTCGAGAAGATAATTTAATTGACGGAAACATAAGAATGATCTGTATGTCAGCAGGTAAAGCAACAATCTTTTCTGAGTCCGCATTTTAGAATTTCGATGGCAAGAGAGTCGCTAAATGCTCACCGCAGCAATCAGTTATTTCAACCACCAGGAAAAAGGAAAATTAATACTAGTGACTCTCTCAATGAACCAAAAAATCGAAATCGAGATTTTGATCAAAGTTGACATTACGATGATAGCGAAGACCAAAAAAGTGGGTCTCGGAATTCTGTCTGTCTGTCGGTTTGACTACAGCCTAAACGGCTCGGCCGATTTTCTTCAAACTTGGTAGATATGGGTTTTGATTTTTTGCCCCCACACGTTGTTTTTCTTTTTTTTAAGACCAAAAATAATGGTACCTACCATACGTTTTTTTTTCGAAATTTTATAAATATTTTTTTTTCAAAAACTGTCCCACAGAATTTAAAAAAAAAAAATTTGAAAAATTTCATTTCGTTAAAACTAGGTAATGGTTGAAAATTTTTTTTCAAAAAATTGTTATTTTTTGTAGCCCTCCTGGGTCCATTTTTTTGTTTTTGATTTTCACGAAAATGGTACAACCGATTTAAATCATTTTTTTATGCTAAAGCTCCTCCAAAGTTTAAATATTATTACATATTCAAATTTTCAATTTTTTATTTTTTGGATTTAAAAAAAAAATGCAAATTTTTTTTTGAAAACTCAATATTTCGAAAACCCCAGGATCGATTTTTTTCAAACTTGATAAATAAAAGTTTCTTAACATAATCTACAAGATTTGAGAAAAAAAAATTTTGTTTTATCTAAAACTAACGGTACCTTCCATACAAATGTTATAAAATAGCTTTCGAAAATCGTATTTCGCTCGAAAACGGTTCCGAGGATTTTGCAAAATTTTTTTTCTTTTGATTCATTTTTACGAGCTATGACTTAATAAAAAAAATTTGAAATCTAGATATTACTGATTGTACCTACCATAGAATGATTTTTTCGAAATTTGAATTTCTCATTATCGGCCTAACGGATTTTAATGACATTTTTTATAATGAAGCTCCTAAAAAGTTTAAAAAAAATTGCATTTCAAAACTTAAAAAAAAATATTTTTTCAATTTTTAGAAAAAAAAAGTAGTTTTTTTTTTGGAAAATTTGATATCTCAAGAACGGCTTAGTATTTGTCTTGAAAATTTAACTCTTATTCGTACAATAATAAAAACTTAAAGTTGGCGTACCAAAATTTTTTCTTAAAAATGTTTTAAAAATGTTGTACATAAAAGCTTATTTTTTTAAGGAACCACTACAACTACTTATAATTTTTATTCTTGCATAAATTCATATTTGCATAGCATTCTGTTTTTATCTCTTACAACTAAAAGAATTTAAAAATTTCATTTTATCCTCATGAACAGTTTTCTTTAATATCTTTCGTTTTTAAAATTCCTAGTCTATTACATAGGAGCAAGTTCGTGCGACCCAGTCATGCATTTTATTTTTATTTCTTCCAACAAATTATCAACGGGATTGAGGTCCGTTGGTTCAGATAGAGTCCTAAGCTGATTCTTGGCGTTATAAATCCACCATTCCCTTACAACGAGCGATGTGTTCTTGGGGTCGTTATTCTGTTGAAAATAGAACTCTGGTGGTAGGCTCAGCTTTTCCGCTGATTGGCGCATGTTTCTGAGGATATCAACAAAATTTCATTTATCCATAACGGTTTCTGTTAACTCGAAAGTTCGTGAACCACTAGCAGATATTGAGGCCCACAACATACAACAACTACCTCTATGTTTAACAGTAGGAAAACATTTTTTTTTTAATTCTATGTTAGGCTCTCTCTAAGCGATCTCCCTGCCATCAGAACTAAACGAGTTTATTTTCGCTTTTTTTCAGTAAACAAACCACTCTCCCAGAAGCTTTGTGGCTCATTAATATGCTTTGTAGCGAACTGTAACCGTTTAAGTTGATTACTCATTAAAAGAGCAAAAATAATGATTTTTTTTAATTTTTATTTTGGGAGTAACTGTATATCAAAAAATAAGTCTTCCTGAAAAGCTTCCGAGACAAAGCCTTGTTTTTGTACTGAAAATTACTGAGAATCCTGGTGATCATTCGGTGTACAGTTCGTACGAAATATAATTTTTCTTCCAATAAAACCAGCTTAACGAATCCAGAAAACCTCATTCGTAATAAACTAAATAATAACTGCTGAGATGATGATGATAAAGGGACACATTAAAGCACCATTAAAGCACCAAACACTTTTGAAAAATCCTGTCAAAACACCTCAAATTTTGATCTGAACAGAAAATTTATGTAGATTAACAATAGAGCTGGACCTATTACTGAGCCTTGAGGTACACCCACAATACACCACAGTTATATAATCATGGCCAACCATATCAAAAGCCTATTCAAAATCCGAACTGAATCGGGCTTAAGAAATCTTTTTTTGTATCCAAAAATCTTAGCATTCCACAATTTACATCTTTTGCGAAAAGGTTGTTCAACGGTGAGTGAGAGAAGCAAGATAGGTCTTTTGTTTACTAACATTATTCAAAGCCCCTACTTTTAACTTCGAAATAACATCTGCATTCTTGAATGAATGAAATCTTGTAGCATAGTATTTCTTAAACCTAAAAATATCGAGGGCTACAGTTTGGATAAGATAGCATACCATGAAAAGGGGTCTCAAATTTAGTCAATTCAAATCATAGGTTTTGAAATAAATATTACGACTCACTGCAACTTGTTGCCTAATTAGAACTGTAACCTTTTTTAGGTTAGAGGTTGAGTTTCATTAATTTTTCACTAAATATAACCTCTCCTTATGGAATTTTAAAGTCTTAATTAACAAAAATTCTAAATTCAAACTCAAACTTTGAAATATCATGTATGTAAACTTTTCTCGAAAGGGCAAAACTTATTTCGTTTATATTATATCTCTCTCCTGCATCAACAAAAATTGTCAAAACCCTTAACATGTGTTAGAAAGGTCGTATTTAAGTTTTAGCCTTCAGCTTTTATCACCAGAAGGTTAAATTCGCCACCCACGACCTCAGAAGCCTTACATTAAATGCCAACTATAACACTAAACTCTCACCGAACCGCAATTTACGCACACTAACTCTCGAAAAACTACGAAAATCATCAAAAAATATAATATTCGCTTGGATACACTGAAATTCGTGTGTGTGAGTGTGTGTGTGGGTGTGTAATGTAAACTTTGTCCATGCGTTGACTGGCACGGATTAAAAGCCCCAACCTAAAGTCGAGGGGTCGCAAACGTTAACCACCTGTATGTTTTCATTAAGTGCAGTGCGGGAATGGGATCGTCTAAAATAAACACCATCCGAATCCATGCACCAACATGTTGGCGGTGTAAACTTTTCCAAAACTTCACCCCTCCGCCCATTAAGTCCCAATCCAGATATAGCTCACAAGGTAGGCAGACTAGACAATGCCACACTGCAGCTTATATATCTCCTTTGTGTGTTTCGATCTGTCTGCCTCCGGGCAATGTGCCTGGCGTTGTACCTGTCAACCACGATGAACAGAGGTCGCCACTCCTGTAGTCACACGAGTCTTCAGAAGCGAGCTGTGGCGTGTTCTCTGTGGAGGATTGCCCACAATAGTTTTGGTCAATGGAGACGTGTCGCCGTCATCTGTGGCGCGGTTGCATCGCCCACGTTAATTTCCAGCCATTATTCTCGCCCGGAACGCGATCCGCATTGTGAAATGAAATCGAAATAAAAATCCCACCGCCAGACCGCAGAGTACTATTATAGCAGAGCTCGCTCAGTGATGAAAATTGTGACTGACGTGCAATGATATCGTCAGACACAGAACATAATGGAGATGCAACCTTGGCCTTAAATTCGCAGCTGATTAATTTTCGCTGCCCGATTTCATCCGCATCTTCCCTTCCCAGACGAAGACGCGACAAAGACGTATCTGTTGTTGTTGGCGGGAGGGTGTCTGGGATTGCAATAAAAGATCCGCTCGGACAGACACTTTTTGTATAGGTAAAGTGTTTACACTCAACTTGAACTTAATATTTGTACAACTGCAACTGCATCTGCAGACTGTCAGTGTTGAATGGCATCACACGGGATGAACCAAGTACTTGTTGATGGACGAATAAGCTATTCAAACGAAGGCCAGCAGACGTGGATAATGGAGTCGCTTAGACTTGATCGTCAGTGGCCGGCTTTGGTAGCGCGTCGAAATGGCAATGTGCACTTTGTCACTGGGATGCTATTGTTTGTTCTAAATATTTTGAAACGAACAGGAAATTGAGTGATGAATTAAATTAAAAGCAGATGATGTGTCAAATTGGAGAGTTGTTTGTTTGCACACAAGAATGTTTTGAAAACAACTTGCAGCTACATCATTAATTGAATGGATTGTGTTCATTTCGAAAAGTCGATAAGGTTCCTTTATATGCAGACCTTCAAGATCTTTGTTTGATTTTTGGTAAGCCAATGTAAATTTCAACAACTTGCAAAGCGTGTTTTTAACCAGAACTTGTTATTTCATTCCTTGTACCATGCCCCAAAACTGTCTTAATTAAGATCTATTTTTGGCAGCTCAGGTTCAATACAGCCACTGACACTTGCTTTTGTCCTACTGATCATGTGCCGATACAATAGCAGTTGTACCGAGCTTTTGAGAATGCTGTTCCTTCTTTTAGCTTTGCATTAAACGTTCCCTATATTTAGATTTGATCAAAACAAACTGCCGTTGTGGGTGATGACCTGGACCGATGATGTCGCCAGCCAGCCCAAAAGTGATTTTCTCTGGATGCATTTGGTTGATTTCGTGTGGATTGGAATCATCCCAAATTTCACTTTTTTCAATTAACTAGAAATAGACCTTCCAACAGCTCTCAGTTAACCCAAACACACGTCGTTCTTCATAGTCGTTAACTCTGAGCTCCCAAGTCAGTTTAAATTTGTACCGGATGTACGACCAAGTCATGACGTAAAATTCGCCAAGCTGTAATCTGCGAAAGGCCGAGTTCTTGTGCCCGCTGCTACGGCTGTCCCATGGACGGCGGCTATATTCTCGACAGATCTTCCGTCGTTTCGTTGATGTACAAATTAATGTAAGCGGATTGTTCAATCCACCACGTGCGTCGCAAATATTCCTCTCGGAAGGACGCTTATGGCAATCGTAAAATGGGCGAAACGTTGCTCGAACAGGACATCAACTTTCATAAAACAATTTAATCATTTGCACATGTTGCGGAACGCTAAAACCATCCATGTTGTTTTGGAGACATACAGACTAAATAAATAGTATCCATTTTGACAGATGTCCAGTCAAAGTTCGAAAATTCCTATTGGAAAACCATTTAGTTACAATAATAATGAACCCAAAATTGAACCTTGTGGAACTCCGCGTGAAGTTGAAAGGAAATCGAAGTTAGGTTGAAGTGTCTGGATTCGAGTTGTTGGAACTTGGAATTTAAACTGTTGAAATGTTCCCGTTCCCCAAATGCGGCAGTTTTGCTTCTTAACGTCGCCACCAGTGAGTGTAAAATGCGCCTTGTTGTTCAACAAAATTTGCTTTAAAAAAACAGGCTCAGTGTCAACTATTCGTTGAGCCAAGTGCACTTTCTTTGTACGGACAAAAATCCAAATTATTCAAAATACGCCGCCGGCGTGACGGTACAGGCTCTTGGCAACACTCTCTCATATTGCTTTAACCAGTTCGTTAGAACGTTTTGGGCGTTGTCGACGATATTCCACTGTCCCGAGCTCAACAAATTTTGACACCAAATGACGAGTGTTGATTGTCTCAATTATTTGAAATGTTGACAATGCGAGTGAGCCCTCTAGGCTTGGGGTTTAAGTATCGAAATTCTTACTTCTTGGTTTTAGGATGCTGGAAAATGATGTCTTTCAACGATTAAGCTGAATGTATTCTTCTTTCTTACAACTTTAGTCATCGTCACTGACGACTCCTTCTGGAGTCGAATCTTCTTATCATACAAGTGTAGTTAGAATGCTTGCGGTTTATGTGTAACCGGAACTTGTGACAACCTCACATGGGGCTACAGAAGGATGATTTCTTCACAGCATATCGCTTCTCATCCCCCATAGACTTCATAGAACTCTTGGTTGAGTCTTATGTGTAGCTCACTTTAGTTCAAAAGACAATCGCATTAGAGGCGTAACGCGTAAGTTACTCGCTTTTTTTCTTAACACCGCCGCAACACAAAAAATGCAAGTCGTCGGGCGTACAACAGTTTAAATCCCGTGTGGTATAGATTCAAATTTATTGGACATTTGGCAAAATTTCGAACCCATTTAAAAAAATAATTGAAAATGTTCGACGTTTTGTCTATTATGAGTCGCCTTTCGGGGAGAATCGTAGGCGTTAAGGTATCGTTACGCATATATCACAAAAAATAAATGAAAACAGATTAAAAATAACGTAAACTAGGAAAGAAAAAAAGAAAAACATGATCGGCGCATAACATCAATTCATTCTCACATTATTCTAAAGCTATGAGTTACTCGTTTCTTAACTGCAAAACTTAATATTTAATAAGCTCTCTAAGTAGAAACCCAATTCTAGTTGATTTGAGATGATGTAAGTTTAAATTAAAAACATAAAAAAAAACTATATGATAAATTAAGAAACGTTGAGGATACTGTGCATCTAGAAATTTGTTTCTTGAAACTCTTTCGATTGTAGACCAGATCCAATTGTATAAGACACGACTGTGGCATGATCAAGCTTCCCTGGGAGCGATGAAAATGCACTACTATCGACTACACGTTTTCTGGCAGCACGATGTTGCTTCCGGTTCAATTCAACTTCACGTTTAATTCCATCTGGACTGGTGGCCAACTTGTAAAACAGTTCACGCTGCTCCAGAGACTTTCTTCGGGCAGTGGTTATCATACGAACAAAATCTATCAACAAATGGCACAGGTGACGTGCTGAAGAACATGGACAGAAAGTACCACTTGTGCCATAGCTAAGTAGATCTTCTAGACGGTACAAAGTTAGAGCATGTCTCAGAGGCCCAGTAACAAGTGGTAATCCTAGTATCGACTTTGGTACTTTTACAGAGGGCTGTATCTGTTGAGTACGAGATTCGATAACGGTGTGCGAACGCATGTATTTAGGGCGACTCGGTACACTAGAGACGCTTGAAGATTTTTCAAGGCGCTACATTTTCCGGCGAGGAGCTGGCAAAAACACTGTGTAAGCTTTTCCATCTTTCCTATTCTTCTGGTATTTTTCCGAGAGTCCAGCATCTCCATAAAAAAGGCGAATCTTCTTAGCCCCCCCCTTATTATCGTGATCGTGCATAGCACCTGAATTCCTTCTTTCTAAGGTCCTGGAAACATTGATAAATTATCAGCTCAAGAAATATCTTGAAGAACGAAAGCTTCTCAACGACCGGCAGTGTATGTCTGCCCTAGCAATAGGTCCACTGGTGTTCTGATGGTATATCTCACCCAACAGTGGCATAAATCCTTACATCGTTTGAGTGAAAGTAAGATAATTAGGATCGATATTTCAAAAGTATTGGATAGCGCTGGATTGGAAAGCTTGTTCTTAACGAAAATGCGTCATTTGGTATTGATGAATCTCTTCTTCGTTGGATTAGGCTGGTGTGCCTCAGGGCTCCATATTATCGCCGACTCTATTTCAAATATTCATCAATGATCTTTTGTCTTAAACTTCTTATCCATTAAATTGTTTTGCTGACGACAATGCTCAGCTTCATATTCGTTTCCAGATTCACGTCCTTGTTCTTCGGATCTGGAATTGAAACGGCAGTTTTGTAAAGCTCGTTTAATTCTGATCAAATTTGGTCAAATCGGGAACTAATAACAGCGTAGAATTTAATCCTTCATAAACTCAATGCTGTCTTCTGTCGTTAAAGAGTCCATGTCTTACTTCGAAACAAATATTGATTATCGCTTCATTTCAAACTGGTATTGAATTCTTAGCCAAATTCAATTTATCTATTTCCCAATAGGTATTCAAATCCTGTGAATTCATCCTGATAACAACAACAAACCGCATCCAAGGTCAATGGCCTTATATTCAAGCGTAAAAGTTAAATTAACACTTTCTCGTTGAATAATATAATTAAAATCATCTATCACATATTCAACCGAAAATATAAGCCCTTTTCCACATCACGAGACAGATATCCCCCTCCCTCTGAAATAAACAACAAAATTGCCCCACAAAATTTAATTTCTCATACATATTTTTATATGTGTGTATAATGTTGGTCTCTGCACGCTCAGTTCATGCACGTGTATCAACAAAATTTTGTATACATTTTCACATCCCTATTACCTTCGCCAACTAATCAATTCAAAAACCCACACTCCAAGAGAGAGCAGCAGTAAGCAAACAAGAACCATACAACTTCTATACCGCTGCCGCCGCCATTTTGTAAATATACCTACCATTCACGCACAACACGCAGACAACAATTACCCAGCTAATTCCTATTAATGTGATCTCTTATTACCAATTGCCCGCCGCCAACGCCGTGAGTCCCCTTGTCCTTGCACCTGCAGCCACCATCATTACTTTCCTTCCACTCTATCGCGTAAAATTTCAAAGGACTTTTTCGTTGAAGTACTACTACTACGGATCCAGATACAGAGATGATGAGAGAGGGAGTAAAAAGTACTCCCTAGCACGTTATTTATTAGAGAACACGCACATTCGTTTATTGATACAAGGATACTCTTATATATTTATGTATTTATGTTAACCAACGGCTGAAAGCTTTTCCATTTTCCGAGGAATCCCCTTGTGGATGGAATTCCTATACCTATTTGATTTGGATTGCGTGACATTTATTTCTAATGCGGTTTTCAATGGAAAATTGTGTGGTAGGCTTCAATTCGATTCTATATTGGTTGGTTTTGGATACAACAAAAAAAATATAAAGTTCCCAACTCAGTCGCAAGAACTTACTCAAGTAGTCAATTTATTTTAAAGGTAAATAAGTCAACACAAGTACCTGCGTCGTTGACAAAAATTGAGCAAAAAAACGTCGAGTCATACACGGGAAATGTAAGAAAAGAACCCAATATTAGCTTTTTTAAAACGCCATATTTCCAACTTTAAAATCTTTAAACTTATAAAGTGAAACGCAGCTTTTTAGATAAAAATACAAAAGTTGTATCAAAATCGTTTGAATCGTTTTTGAGAGAACCAAATACAAATTCGATATCATCATCTAGCTAATTAGTTAGGTTCATAAAAATGTCCTGTCCATTCGTTAAGGTGTATTAAAAACCAATCGTTAGTTACATAGAAATATGTTTGATTGAAGTTTCAGATCTTTTCTAACATGAAACCAATACTTACCCCATTGAAGAAGCAAAACAAAAATGTCCTTGAATAGGGTTAGGTTAACAAG
Organism: Chrysotoxum bicinctum; assembly: GCA_911387755.1. NCBI lineage: Eukaryota > Metazoa > Arthropoda > Insecta > Diptera > Syrphidae > Chrysotoxum > Chrysotoxum bicinctum. Next base: position 71,699,644 of record OU426990.1, on the reverse strand, counting down.
GATATCCCTAGATCCTCTGTATTGCCTTTGATAGAATTTTTGTTTTGCGTTTTAAGGACGAATAGTGAAAAGCCTATATTTTATTTGAAATGTGGTTCCATTAGAAAAACTTGTCAGCCTATTCAATAATCCCCACGAGATATAGAGGATGTTTTTTTTAACAAAGAACATAGAAGTCTAAAATAATTTTAAGGTTATGTTTTGAAAGCCGAGGATTTCAATATTTCGATGTAGGTATTTCTACATCCGTATCACGTTTTAACAACAACGAGCGTATAGCTACCAAAATCAATCGAATAATTTTTGGAAATTAGATTAAATCGATGATAAAGGAATATAACAGTTAAAGAGAAATCCACTTGGACTTGTAGGTTGGAAATAAATTGCCTTAAAATAGAAACGAACCATTCACGTAAGTGTGTCTATTTCTGGGAATCGACGTAGAATTAAATTCAATTTAATTCGAATTAGATCAAGACGGAGATATTTAAGTTGTGTAATATGCAGGAGGGTTCTATGGAAATTACACGTGTCTTTTTCAAAATTGGGGAATTATTTCTTTAAGTAGGAAGTCCTTTGAATTTCAGATTTATGCATTATGTATAGCTGAGTTCAATTGAATTAGAAAAGAAAAGCGTGTTCTTGAAATATAATTAAGACATTATATATCTTTATGTTTGATTTAAGAAATAAAAAGCCCTTCTCTGAAATTTGAATACTTATAGGAGACGTCACTAATTACAGTTTGAGATAAAAGACTTTACAGAATTACAGTATAAGTTGGTAGATGTCTTAGAGATAATACAACACTGAATTACAGTTTCGAGAAGCAGAAACCAATTAATTACAGTCTGAGATACCAGGCCTCATTTCTATAACTGAAATGAATTACAGTCAGAGAGATAGCAAACGTCAACAAATTACAGTCTGAGAAAGCAGATGTAATGAAATTACAGTCTTAAATAGCAGACGTCACTAAATTACCATCTTAAATTCGAGACGTCGCTAAATTGGATGTTATGAATTTACGCTAAGCTGATTTTATGAACTTACGGTCTGCGAGATAGCAGACGTCAAAGACTAAGAAAGTACCCCTCACTTAATTACAGTTTGGGAAAATGGACATAAATATATTACAGTCTTTATACTAGACCTCACTAAAAAGTAGGTGTCACTAAATACAGTTTGAGATAGTAGATTTCACTGAGTTACCGTTTTAGCTACTTGATGTTACGAAATTATAATGGTCTTCACTGAAATACAGTCTAAGTTTGCAGATGTCATTAATTTATCGTCAAAAGTACCCGTTACGAAACACTGTTAAGAAATTATAGCCTGAAATAGCTGATTTTATTGAATTACAGTCTGAGATAACAGATGTCATTAAATTACATTATAGACTACTATACGTAACTAAAATACAGTCTGAGAAAGAAGATTTTACTTAATAAAGTTTGAGATAGCAGACTTCCCTAAGTTAGCATCTAAATTTCTCGACGTCTTAAACATTCAAAGATAGTAGAAGTCACTAAAATACCGTTTGAAATAGGATACGTCACTAAGTTAAAGTCTAAGAAAAAAAAAGTTATGTAATTCAGTTTAAGATAGCAGACTTAATTGAAATACAGAGTGAGAAAGCAGACGTCACTGAATTACGTCATAAGCTACGAAACGTCACTTAATAACGGTCTGATCAAGCAGACGTCAGTAATAACAGTTTTATGTAGCAGATTTAATTGAATTACATTTTGTTATAGCTGATTTCACATTTTTACTTCCATCCTGGATTATAAGTCCTGGTTCCTTTTCTTTTTGAAAAAACAGGATTCCACTATGTACTTTTGTATGGTACTTTTTTCTACTAAAGCAGATTAAAGTGGCATCACATCACAAGGAAAAGTTCAGAAAAAATCTATCAAATAGGAAAAAACTGCTTCCAAAAGATCAAGTCCGAGTGTTCTCTTCTTTTCATCAATTCTTCGAAATGGTTCCAAACATATAGGCGGATGCTTTTTTTATAATTTTCGCCCACTAAAGGTATTATGACTTCCCTTATAATGTTTGAGCCAAGTGGGAGCGTGGGTTTGGAATGTCTGAATATCATTATAAAAGGGAAATATGGAGCTTGAAGCATTTAACATTCGTGTAGTGCCACTAAAGAAAGAATCTCTGAACTTAACAGTACGTCCGAAATTGGACTCATGGACAAACTTATGGGCAATTTCTGAGGCGTGATTATTAAGTTTGAAAGGCCATCAAATCAAAACAAGCTTTTTTGAGTACTAAAATTTTTGAAGATTTATCTGTCAAAAACTGGAAAAAAATGGAAGCGGTTCTTCTGTTGGAGCAACATTTGGCACTATTTGCCCATTTTACAGTTGCCATAATCGTCCTTCCGGGGGTAGATTAATTTGAGTCTTTCGGTTCGGTGAATATTCCAACACCGGTACGTCAACGAAACATCTCCGCTCTTCGTGGTATAGAGCATGTGAATCCGAGGTTGTCAATTCCGCCCAGCGCACAACAACTTGGCCTTTCACGGACCACAACTTGGATAATTTTGCATCATGACTTGGGCCTATACCCTTACAAACTTCAACTGACCCTGGAGCTCAGAGTAAGCGATCATATATAACGACGTGTGTTCGAGTAATTCGAAGTTGACCCCATTTTCGCTGGAAAAATCATAAACAGTGATGAGTCTCATTCCAGGATGAATGTGTTCGACAACAATAAAAATTGTTGAATTTGGGACGATCACAATCCTCAGGAGATCTTCCAAATAACAATGAATCCAAAGAAAATCACTGTTTGGTCAGGATTTTGGGCTGGCGGCATCGTTTATTCGTACTTCTTTGAGAACGATGTTTGCCAGGCCAACATCTTAAAAGGCAAGCGCGCCATCAGACGATCATTTCCAATTTATTTTGGCCCGAATAGGATGATATGTATACCGACAACTTGGAAGACCGCTGCTACGAGCCACGCAGCCCGTGCCAGAATGAACATTTTGCACGAGCGATTTCCGAACATGGTTACCTCACGGGAAGGAAAGCCAATGTGTTTTGACCATCGAGATCGTGTGATTTGACCCTTTATGACTTCTTGGGAGGTTTTCTCAAGAATCAGGTTTATGCCAATAAAACACAAATCACCACTGCCCTGAAAGACAATATAATCAATGCAATTAGTGAAATTCAGATTGATTTAAGTGCCACAGCTTTGGAAAACTTGACGTTTATGAATGATGTTATATTTCATACATAATCGCATACTTAGGACTTCTAAGAGAATAATTCCCTCGGAATTTTTCCCAACTTTCAAAATTGTCAACTTAAATAATATCGAAAGTTTTCCTTGGAATTTATTGTTATCGGGAATTAAGCTTCATGAGGGCGTTGGCTCTCATTTCAAAAACCCAGCCACCAACTTACGATGAACAGTGCAGTGTTGTCATTTCCAATTTTCGAATATGGGAAAAATCCCGAGGGAAATTTTGTTCACGATAGCCCCCCATAAATATAAAATTTCAATGACATCTCACTTCCAGAAAGTTTAATTCAAATTTAAAGATACAAAATTGTTATGAAACAACCTTTAGAATTTATAAAAAAACAATATTCTACAAAAGAGTTGTTTAAACTCTTATCTACAAAAATGTCAGCATAATTATAACGGAAAATGCAATAAGGGATGTGAAAGGGTTACTGTTGTGTAATTTTCACATTAAGAATGTTCGAAGAACTGCTCATTCCCTGACAGAAAAATATTTTCAAATCACCTGACAGCCAAAATCCCAGCATTTGTTTGTCGATTTTTTTTTGTCTCAATCAAAAGTTTTGACAAATTACTTTTTTAATAAATTTAACGCAAGTTACGAAATTTCGATATTTTTTCAAAAGTAATCCTGCATACTCAGCCTATTTCTTCATTTTTTCTGTCACTTTCTCTCTCCATCAATTTGTTCTCTTAATCTCACTCAAGCTTTGTATCTCCATCTTTCCCTCTATCGTTCGCTCTTTGTATCTCCATCTCTCCCTCACGCTTTGTATCTCCATGTCTCCATCTCTCCCTCTATCGTTCGCTCTTTGTATCTCTATCTCTCCCTCTATCGTTCGCTCTTTGTGTCTCCCTCTTTCCCTCTATCGCCAGTTCCATATGTCTCTCTCTCTGTCATACTCGTTCCATCTCTCTCGCATACTTGTTCTATCTCTTTCTCTCATACTTGTTCTCTCTCTCCCTCTTTACTTCTATCGCCATCTTTCTTTTTATTTTCATTTGTCTTTAAGTCCTTTTATCTCTCTATTTCTATATGTCTCCATCACCTCTCCCTCTTTTTTTCTATGTCCATCTTTCTGCCTACCTCTCTCCCTTTTTCTTAATTCTGTCTCTCTATATATCCCTCTCGCTTTCTTTGGATTCACCCTTAAGCGACCATGAAACCAATAAAGACATACTGTATATCGACAGAAAAATAATTTCTTGTTTGTAAACCGCCCGTTTGTCGTCCTTTGTTAGCCAAAATTAAATTTCCTTACCCAAAGACCCTAAAGTCTAGACTTTAACTTGAAAATAAACTCGAACTGAAAGGCAACAATGTATCAAAAGATTTAATCGATTTACTTAATTCGAAGAAAAAGAAATTCCAACACAAACAAATTGATTTGCCATTATTGCTGTTTGCATTCAAAGGTTTCGTTTCATAGCACATGATGACTCCTTAGTTTCCCTTGAACAAAGACAAAAAAAAAAACAACATTAATTAATTGCATCTACATACAGTTACAGCCATTTGTTTTGCATTTTGCAAGGACTCTTCTTTGACCTAATGGTGCCCAATAAAATCTAAATCCTCCTCTCTCCCAATACTATGTAAATGAACTTTCAGTTGATACAAAAAAAATGAAGGACAATATTATCCTATTGCCAAAATAAACCAAACTGAATCAACCAAACCAAAGAGTCCTTTTAATGGACCATTTTATAGTTCTGGTCAAAATAAAATAAAGGTCCTTACGACGACCTTAACTCTTGTGTGCAATGCCACAATTCGTTGATGAGAAAACCCAAAAAGGAAACAAATAAATCCTCCCGTTTGCAAACGTAAGTCCTTTTTCGAATATACATTTAGTATGTAATAAAATTGTCTTCAGAGCACTATTCTATGCCATTTGCGCATTTTGCTTGCTGGTTTAAATACGAGTAATATCCTTTTCTTGTGTATTTTTTCTTATGGAAATTCGGACCAAAAGCTTGGTCTTGCGTCTCTCTATTATCGATATTACGGTTCAGATAGCTAACTTTGGTTTCTTATCCCTTTGTGTGATTTTCTAAAGCCCGACACACTCCTACGCACATTTACAGGCGAAATCTCCCAGATCTCCATACTCGTGTAATAGTTTGGTTAGGACCGAAGGACTGAAAATGGAATTTAAAATAAGCTCCGTAATGTATGGCTGGAAAGTTAATAATCCAAAAATCCCTCTTACACGCTTTGAAAATTCGAGAGCATTTAATGAACCTTAGCTAAGTGAAGTAGTGGTGTGTCATTATGGCGGCCGAATATATACATTGGTGCACATATGCATAGAGAAAAGGTTTTAAGCCTCATTTTCCAAGCATGTGGATTATAATTTAGAGAATAAATTTATTAATTATTCATTAATTGTTTTAATCGAAGTTGGTTTTATGTTCGTATTCATTACACACACACACAAGCCAACGTAGGCCAATCTGAGTAATTAAAGTAAACAAACACAAATATATTTCAGCATCATTACACATGAAAAGGTGAAGGTTTTGTGATGACAATGCAAAGTGGGTAAGTTCTGCCTAGACTCGCATATAGCTAGATGGGCGGCTTGGGAGGCACTATGGGCTGAGCACGTACCCATATGTGCCTAGATAGATAGTATATTATCTTGTAAATGGCTTCTTAAATCAATTTGTTTTGTCTTTAGTGTTTTTATTTCTGTTTTAGATTTGTTTAGAAAGAGGTTAACCTACACAAACAAGATGATGATTTGCGCGATTTAATTTCCAATGGTTGTTTTCTTTGGGAGGTACTGTTGTTGTTGTTGTTTTACTTAAAATACTAATGTATACATTGAGTTGAAGGTGTTCTTTGTCACCCTTATGTTGTGACAATGAATTTATTAGAATTACATTTGTGTACGAATTATGTATGTATGATTGTGGAATTTACATATTTTCAATTTCTTATTCCATGTTGTTTCTGGTTTTAGAGTAGAGTTACCTAGTTAAAATGAGGTTATTATTGAGACCCCTTTCACACAAGGGAGCTGAGTTTATAGACGAGTTTAAGAGATTTGATTGACATTTTTTTTTACACTTTTCCCTGTGTTGTTTCAGTGGAGTAGATTTGAAATGGTTTTGTTTCCTTGTGTGAAAGGTTTTAGAACGAATATGATGTGATGTGCTTTTTGCTTTCCAGCCGAGGTTCTGCTCACCGGTCTCGCCAGGGTCGTCCTGAAGAAAACACGAAACTCCAGATTTAAAGGTTTTCAAACCTTATTACAAAATCTTTATTGGAAAAGAACTCTTAAATCTAAAACATACAATATTCGGCTATTAATGTTTCATTTAATTCGGATAATTGGACGGTTCACGGACATCCACTCTTCTGGCTTCTGGTATAGCGGCCTTGCATCAGTTATACTGTTCGCTGATGATCCGGATCTGGTACTCGAATACCGGTATTCTGGCTTCTGGTAATTCGGCCTCAAACGGGCCCTTTCATTCGGATGTCGGGTTCCTGACGGGATCTCGTAGGTATAACGCTCTGGTAGATCAGCAGGTACCGAAGACCCTGGTGGCAATTAGGACATTAAACTTAGAACTAAGACCCCTTACGCCTGGTGGGGGCAAGCCTTAATAAGAAATAGCTGGACAATCTCACCTACCTAACTTGTCTTCGTACGAAACCCCTTACCATTGGTGGGAGGAAGCTCCGCAAAAAGCAAGGGAAGCTAAATGACCAACCCGTCTATACTTCTTGTCTACGACTGGACTTCGAAAGATTTATTCAATCAATTTACTTGCCGCCTGACTGTATGTATGAGCGAAGAGGTGGTTTTCGTTCACCCAAGTAGGTCCTCTTGATGGTTTTTCAGTAGAAACTGAATGTGAACTATATAAGTGGTGAACGAAAAATATCCATGTAGTTGATATTCCTGTGATGTCATATGCTCATGGTGTTTGTGAATTGAATTTAAGTGAAGTACAATTCTTGGTATCAATGCAGAAGTCGTATAGAGTGGAGTAGCATGGAACGCTTCGTTACAATAAAAAAGAGTCAAAAAACTATTTTTAGAAGATAAGTTTATGTTCTTCCCAAAAATCATTCCGTGTCTTGATTTTGAAAGCCAGATCTTAGTCGGTAATAGTTTGACAGACATCATGAGAACTTTCAATGCCCCACCGGTAAATGTGAGTAGTCACACTAATTTCTCACGTAACTTAAAGACTTTGTTTGATGATTTTTATTTACCCCTATTACAGAATTCGGCGAATGAGCTAAAGTGACAGTTTCAATTAATTTCCAAACTTTTGCTATTACTGAATCCGACGAATGAAAGTTGAACGAATGTCGGTAACAATCCCTGCACCACTGACATTTTGTTCAACTTATATGGTATTACAGAATTTGCAATCCATTCGCACTCCATACAATTTCTATTATTTTACATTCGCACCAATTTCGAGACGAATCTGAGGTTAATTTTTGATTAAATGAAAAATAAAAACAAAAGTAAACAATGGAAAACACAAAAATGTAAGTCAAAAGCTTATCTTACTGAATGTTTAAGTGTTTGTTTAAAAAAATTCAATGGAAATGGCAAAACTAACAACGCAACCGGGGAGCAAAAAATTCAAAAAAAAAGAAAGCACACGGGTGGTATTGAACGGTCCCCCATCCAAGTACTAACCACGCACAACGATGCTTGATTTCGTTGATCGATAGCGATGCTATTATCAATGCCTAGGCCGTTGACTAAATGTCTGTATCTGACAGTGTCGATACGAAAGTTCATACATAATAAGGTAATTTTAGGAATCGACAACGTAGTTCATCCGGCGAATTTCATAATTCAGTTTAACAGCGGATGCGAAAGGTCAACGGATTGAGTCAACTCACCGGGAGTAAAATTCTGCGAATTCTGTAATAGACATGATTATGTTACCGACATTAATAGTGCGATGATGTATGATCATCAGTAATCAACATTTGACTTTTCATCGATTGAGGCCCTTAAACGGGGTTCTGACTACCCTTTAATTGATTAAATACAGTGCGATTATCAGGAAAATAGGGAATGATTGATGAGGAGAATCCGTTGCAGGTTGGTTTTGAAGCTCTGAATATCAAAAACGGAAATAAATAGAACAGTGTTAAGAATTCACACATTCGTGCACTGTGGTTTAAGAAAAAATCTGTCAACTTCTCTATTCGTGCAAAACTGGGCTCCAGAGTAAACTGATAAAAGGGTGGTCCAACGAAAACGCACGATGTTAATTGTAAATAAAGCAAAAAGTTTTCAGAGAATTATCTTAATATTTTTTATTATGTTAGAAGGATCTAGAACAATTATGTGTGAAACAAAATATCGGCCAAATGCTCGCCAGGGCTTTGGTGGCATACCTCTATCCGATGGCTCATATTTTCAATGACTCTGAGATATAATTGAGGTTCAATGTCGTTAATGTACCAAATTATCTCATCCTTTAGATCAGCCTTTCCCAAAGTGGGCGATAACGCCCCCTTGTGGGTGCTGCAGGTCTAAACGGGGGCGGTAAGAGACCCAGAAAAAATGGTGGTGTTGTGTAGAGGCTTGGGGGGCGATTTGTAATTCCATCTAGCTAGGAGGACTCTTAGACACCGACTGAGCTCTCGACTCTCGACTACAACTTATGAACATCAACTAATAATAATTAAGAGATTGCTCAAACTCGGTCCGATATTTCTCTCCGCGTTGTTTATATATCTGTCCTGTTTCATTCAATAAATAAAAGAAAAATCATGTTAATCGGTCGCTCCGTTTCGAAATGAAAGTAGACACAAACAAACAAATGAAAAGGCAACAGATACACTTTCGCATTTTAATAGTTATTATTAGTATTCCTAGATAGGTAATTTTCGTAGATAATAGACCGCGGGCAATCATGTTTTAATAAGTTTTTGTTAAATAACCCGATTTGTACATTCCTGTATCAATCGGCTGGTTCATAGAATACTTGTTCTCACTTGTTGAGTACGATTGAGCGTTGAATGAGATAAACAAGTTTATGTATGCATGTTTGTCTATTGTCTTATTCCTGTCGGTGCGTGCTGCTTATGCAATCCTATATAAACAACGTAATACTTATTTTTTTTTATTTGCTGTTTCGCGCGTAATAGATAAGCAGTACTTAAGTTCAACACTTTCTTACGTATTTCTCAAAACAAAACAATGTCGGAAGTAAAAAAAAAGAGACGGCAATACTGTGCGGAATATATTAAATTCGGATTCATTGAAAATCCCACAAACCCATCGTCGCCTTCGTGCCTTCTATGTCTAAATACATTTTCGAATGAAGCAATGAAGCCTTCAAGACTGCAAGATCATTTGAATAAAATGCATCCAGATAAGAAAGACAAGAATGAAGCATATTTTCAAGACCTAGAGAAGAAGCATAATACTCAGCGAACTGTAGCAAAACTATTTTCGGCGGCTGCTAAGCAAGATGACGACGGACTTCAAGCTTCGTACAATATCTCTTTGTTAATTGCTAAAAAAGGCAAACCACACAACATCGGAGAAGAGTTAATTTTGCCAGCAATAAAGGAAGTAATAACTACTGTGCTTCATAAACCGGCCGCAGATATTATCCGAAAAATTCCTTTGAGTAATAATTCTGTGCAAAGACGAATTGATGAAATGGCTGAAAACATTGAAGGATCATTGTGCACTCATCTGAGGACTAGTCAATTCTTAACTCAGCTCATGAGTCCACTTTACCAACTAACGAAGCATTGTTGCTGTGTTACGTGAGGTTTATTAAAGATGAGAAAATATGTGAAGAACTATTGTTTGCTAGAAATTTAGAGACCGATACAAAAGGCGAAACCATATTCAATACATTGGAAAAGTTTTGTAATGAGAAAGAGATTCCCTTAAAAAACATTATATCAGTTGCTACGGATGGCGCTCCGGCTATGACAGGGTGCCATAAAGGCTTCATAGCGTACTTAAAAAATAAAATTTCAGATGTCCTTGCTGTACATTGCGTTATTCATAGACAACATTTGGTTGCTAGAAACTTAAGAGAACGACTATTTCAATCACTGCAATGTGTCATCAAAGCAGTCAATAAAATCCGTAGCAGCTCTTTGAATGATAGATTATTTCATCAGCTTCGTGTTACTAATGACGAAGATTTCAACCGTTTGTTGCTTCATACTGAAGTTCGTGGGCTATCAAGAGGCAATTGTCTGACTCGATTTTACAACCTGTTTGAGTCTGTAATAGAGTTCTTGGAAACTAAAGATACAGAATTGCGCAACAAGCTCATTACATCAAAGAATGATATAGCTTACATGACAGACCTGTGGGTGATTCCATTATCGCGGGTGCAACATTTAGACTCATTTGAAGTACATTTAATAATAAAATAAGCAAAATATTTAATGACATTATTACTTGAAGAGATACATTTTCACCTATTTATTTTTAATCCATTTAGAATTCTAAAATATAATAAATAATTTGGCAGAAGAATGGTTTCAAAGTGCGATCGCGGGTGCAACAGAATCGGCCCGACTTTTCTAGATCATAGTACAAAAAACACAAATTCTGTTAATTGTGAAACACTTATCATGATATTCTTACATATATTGAACGACGTTGATTCAATTAACTAAATAAATAAAAATAAAGATAGAAAACAAAAGTAAGCAACGAAATATTAACTTTTAAATCAATCGCGGGTGCAACATCAAATTATCGCGGGTGCAACGCGTCTAACTTAAATTAGTAAACTGATTTAAAAAACTGGAAATTTATAAAATAAGGCACATATGTAACAAGTCAGTACCCTTCTCTATTAATTATAATTTTGTTTTTTTTCAAATACTTCAATATTTTTTCGAAAATACATATATGTATGTCAGAAGTACTCCATCTTTATAGATATCGGTTAAGGATAACCCCACATAACGATATTGTGATATTGCAGCCTACCTGGTGCATGAAGGTACAAACCTGTGGAAATAACTTTTGGAAATACTGCTGCTGTAAAAACAGAACGGTATTTTAGAGCATGGATCTACTGGTAATATAGGGGGCTCAAAAGACCCTGTTGGAGATTTAGAATTTAATGCTTCGTCTTCTGACTCAATAAAAACATCGAAAACTTAACTTCACGAATGCTCATGGTCATTGTACTCTTCTCGGTTCTTAACTTCCGACTTAATCGATTTCACATCTTTTATACCCGGCACTTGTCTGCTAATATTATCCCTTTTATAGAAATCACCTGTCATCCTTCAGTTTTTTAGGCATTGCTTTGATGCAATCAGTTTTTTTTTAAATACATTTTTTACCACTTCAACTACGTTAGTGGGACTCCTTGGGCGATTACGTTTCACTTGTGCGACTTTTTCAGTCTACAGGGACTGATATAATGAGTGCCTGCCTTTTTTTGTGTTGCCTGCATTTTTTCGTTTTGTCTGATTCTGGTCGGAATTTTAAGATTTGTATCTGCCTTCATTTTCCCCTTCAATACATCTCTCCACATCTAATTTCTACGTCCTTTTTCTGCATGAAGCTCAGCATATTTGTTATTTTTTTGTCAATTTTCTGTAAGGCAGTCTCTTTTCCTTGTTTCATTTCCATTTAACCATATATTTTTATATAAAAAAGAACAAAATATTATATTACATAGTTAAAAAAAAAACGTGAACAGCAGAAATTATTATTCAAAATATATTTTATCAATAAAATACAATAAATCACGTTATAATGTTAGTAGTCAATAAGTTGCACCCGCGATCTTAATATTAGGATCGCGGGTGCAACCAATTTAAATCAACGTTTTTTGTCGTTCAACGTACAATATATTCCTAATAACGACTGATTTAATTTTAGTTTTGTTTTCTTCTTACTTTTAGAAAGTTTCAAAACGCTAGCACTTTATTTCTGCCAAAAAAGTAAACTTTTATATCTTTTTTATCGCGGGTGCAACAACTTACAATGGCTTTTTGCAATCAATAATGCTAAAAATATAATAACAAATTCGTACATGTTTTTATGCAAACGATTAAATCGCATGTTGCTTTATACGTCTATTGAGTAAAGCATAACTCAAAACTGTCGGAAATAGCTATTTTGAGCGTATGTTACCAGTTGTAATAATTGCAGTTCGTACCGACTCTTCGTATGATAATGTTGCCAAGCGCAAACAAAAATGTTCAAATTTGTAGTTCAAAAATTGGTGTCAAAAATCGTCTATAGCGGAATCGCCCCTGTATAAATTGTTCAACGACATGAATCTCCAAATTTGTAGTTCAAAAATTGGTGTCAAAAATCGTCTATAGCGGAATCGCCCCTGTATAAATTGTTCAACGACATGAATCTCCAACTGCAAGGTGATGAACTAAATTAAATTAAAACAAAAAATGTCATTTCTGCTTTCGCAGCCAAACTGCTTATGCACAAAAAGAATATGGGTAGACGTGAGTTTCACAATTTTCCGAATTTATCAGTATCCTGCAGTAACGATGACTTGTTTGCCTACTGCCAGCATTTGGAAAACCTCCACATTGACTTCACCGAAAGATACCAGGACATTTTGAACTTGGAAATACCAGACTGGGTGTTGGATCCGTTTTCAAATGTCAACACAGCAATGTCACCTCAGCTGGAAGAAGAACTTATAGAATTGAAAACAAACGAGGAAATAAAAATCAAGTTCAAAAATGGATATCAAGAATTTTGGCTACAAAAACCGATCCCGCAATTGTACCCTGGATTGTGGTCAATCGTTCAACGATTCTTGATAGCATTCCCATCGTCATATTTGTGTGAACGTGGATTTAGTGCTGTGGCAACGCTGCTTACTAAAAAGAGAAATCGTTTGCATGTTACCGAACGTGGCGACTTGCGGCTGTTCTTAAGTAAATTGGAACCTGATATCAACAAACTTATTAAACAGCATCAGATTCATCCTTCACATTAGTTTTTATAAGAATCGATTATGTTTGTTTTATTTTGAATAAAAAATACTCTGTCTGAATACTATAAAGTTGCGTTTCAATAATCATTCTCATTGGCAGGTGTAGACCGTAAGAGTCTCCTTTAGAATGAATGTTTAATCTCCGCTAATATAGCTCACAATAATTAATTAATTTAATTTGAAGTTATAGTGGCTTGTAAGTAGGTGTAAGAATGGGGGCGCTAAAAAATAATTTATTCTCAAAGTGGGCAGTAGACAAAATAAGTTTGGGAACCCCTGCTTTAGATCTTGAATTGTTCTTGGCTTATTGACGTACGATTTTTCTTTTAAATATCCTCAAAGAAAGAAGTCCAACGGTGTCAAATCGTATGATCGTGGCGGCCAATTAACATCGCCACGACGGCGACGTGAGATAACACGGCCATTGAATTTCTCGCGCAAAAGAGCCATTGTTCCGTTGGCTGTGTAGCAAGTGGCACCATCCTATTCGAACCACATACGAGTATCGTTGAGCACCATATCCTCAATGTCTGGCCGCATGAAGTCAACTCGCGATAGCAAACACCATTCACGTAATTGCTTGGCCGACTTCATTTTCGAAGAAGTACGGCCCAATGACGCCGGCAGCCCATAAACCGCACCAAACAGTCACTCTTTTTGGATGCATCGGCTTTCCAACAACCACTCGTGGATTCTCATTTGCCCAAATTCGGCAATTCTGCTTGTTAACGAATCCACTGAAGTGAAAGTGTGCCTCGTCGCTGAAGATGATTTTCTTTGTAAAACCATTCGGCGTATGGACGACGCTTGAAATGGTCAGTAGGCTTCAGCTCTTGAGTCAATTGAATCTTGTAAGCCTGTAAATTCAAATCTTTATTCAAAATTCGCATCAGTGGTGTTGGTGAGATGTTCAATTGTTGGGCACGACGACGAGTCAAGGTTGACGGCTCTTCTGCCACACTATCGCGAACAACAGCAATATTTTCCGCAGAACGAACTGGGCGAGCATGCGCAGGTGTTTTCCCATTTCCTACAGACCCAGTTTGAAATTTGCGCACAATTCTATTGATTATGGACACATTTGGTCGATTATGCTGACCAAAAAAATCAGGAAGTGCACGAAATGCATTTTGTTTTGAACGCCCATTTTCGTAAAAGGCTTCAACAATCTTCACGCGCTGCTCAATTGTGTACCTCTCCATGGTTGAATTTGTCAAGCACTGAAACAAAGAAATGTCAAACTACTCGTAAGTTGGGCAACAAACTTGACGTTAAGGTGTGATTCACAATTAACTTCGTGCATTATGGTTGGATCACCCTTTACAATTTTTGTGTGTTGGGTTTTCCAATGTTCGTGAGTTAAAAAGAAATTTATTTGCTGTGTATGCCCATTCTGTTAAATACGTGCTAGCTGTTTTAGCACTAGGTGAAGCACAGTTTGGTGCTATAACTGATCTTTCAGAAATTCGTTTGCCTGGTTATAAGTTGATTCCATTGTTCTTTTACAATCACGGCTTTAAAATGAATATTAGGTATGTTGGTGCTTGCCAGAGCCTTACTCAATACGGCTTTTATTCTAATATGAACTTTAACCTTATGTGGGTCAAATTAACCGTGCATAAGCGCATCACTCATGCGAACTTTATTTATCGCAGCTTCAGTTTGAATAGTAACTCTGCTTCTAACGAATTCGGTGCGCTGTCCGACTCTTTCCAAAGAATTGTTTCTCATTTAACTTAGAGCTGTTACGGTCGATTTCGATATAGACATTTTTTCGTAGCCGCGCTCTTCTGGTCAGACCACATCCGGGGAAAGGTATGTCGAGATTTTTTCTGAATCAAACAACTTGACTCTAGACTTGTTTCTTACCCTCTGACCCTGACAAATACACTATTAATGTATTATTCCCACAAGGCACACTTAACCATTGTGTCATATCTGCAAATTTCAACAAAACCCAGTTAGAGAAGAAATTCCTAAGAGAACCGTTTTGACAATACAAGAAAGCCAACGGGGATGGTATCTACGAATTCTTCTTTAGGAACTTTAAATGGTCAATATGCTTCCTCGCTAGTGACTTGAATTCCGGTGCAGATATGATAACAAATTAAATTCTTTTCTGAATGAGAATAGGGAAAAATCTGTCTAACCGATAGAGAATTTGTGGCTCGACTCAAGCTGTAGGGTCACAGAAATTATTTTCAGATGTTACAAAGCCAATCCTACTGAGGAAAACTTGGAATAAGTTCAAGCAAGCTAGAAATGATGTATTAATCATATTCGACGAAGCACTACCAACAATTAGGACAAAAAATACTACACTGTACGCAAAATAGTAAAGGTCAACGCTCGTCTTCAATGCCAATGCCTATGTCAGCTCAAAAGAAAAAGCCAATTTGCTTAGAGCACAGTTTTCTGTTTACTCGATACTACCAGAAAGTTTGAACATTCCTCCCGAACTTGAGAGCGCAAACGATTTCATGGAATAAACCTTAGTACAGACTACTGAAAGATCCGTAATACACAAATCCGCTGGCCCGGATAGTACCCATTGCCACATTTTTTTGAAGGGGTGTTGCTCAATGCTGGCAAAATTATTGTGTAAGCTTTTCCATCTGTCTTACTCTACTGGTCTCTTTCCAAGTGGATGATTGTCCAGCATACAGGCGAACCTTCTTCCCCTTCTAACTATCGTCCAAATACACTTACGTTCCTTCTTTCTTAGTTCATGCAAACACTGATAAATTATAAGCTCAAGAAATATCTTGAAGAACGAACGCTTATCAATGACTAGCAGTAAGGCTCTCATAGAAATAAGTCCACTGTTGATCGGATGATAGTTCTCAGCGAGCATTGGAACAAATCTTTACATCATTTTGAAGAATGTACATATGACATATTCAACATCGCCAAAAAGGTTCCTAAGCTCTTAGGTTCCTTTCGTCAATGCAAGAAATTTTTCACCCATTCTGATCTGGCTGAACTCTTTTAGGCCGATATTCGTTCCAAACTCGAGTTCAATTAACATATTCGGGCAGGTGCATTAATATTCCATTTGAGTCTCTTAGATAGAGTTTAAAAATGATAGTCGACATTTGTATATCTAGAGCTTCTCATTATTTTTGTAAACAGTGTTCTAGTGAAATAGCAAGTTGCATTCTTCACCTTTAATAATTCAGTTGTAATACTCGGAATCCTGGGAATGCCCATCAGTTAACCCAGGGCCCAACTTTGGACTATAATATGTCTAAAGTCCAAAGTAGTACAGAGATTCTTTCTTAAGTTGCACAACACGAATGTTGAATGCTTCACCTGGTTCAATATTTCGCTCCCATAACGATATTCAGACATTCAAAACCAAGTTGCATCGGGTCTCGTTTTGAATCCTCTCCAACTTTCCTAAACACTCAAACTGTGCTTAATAGTTTTTTTTTTTCAGGAATACTTTCTCTTGCGAGGAATTGATATCTTGAAAAGTGCTTCTCATTTAAGCCGATCCTGCCCGCAACTCGCATACAAGAATGATTGAAAGTTCTAAGTCATAAGGTTCAGGTTTGATGCGAGCTGTTGAGCCTTATTTTTAAATTTAATTTTGGTAGTTCAAAAATGGCGCTAAATTTTAAATTAAACTTGAATGTCTGCAAGTATACAGGGTGATTGGCATAAGGTGTGACAAAAAGCTAGGGCGTGTAGGTTGCACTTAGACAAGAAAAAAATCGTATGGGAGGGGGGGGTCTATTTCCCCCCGTTTAGGCGGGAGGGGCAATTTAAGAAAAAAATCACTTAAAACAGAAAAAAAAATATTAAAAAATAACGGTGATACCTACAGAGTAATGCTATAGCATTTTGAAAATCCAGAAATACATTCTTTAATCTTGTTTTTAAATAAAGTTGTTCGAGTGAATAGTTTTTGAAAAATTAATTTTCAAAATCAAAATTTTGAAAAAAAATGAAAAATTTTTTTTTTAAACAAATTTTTTTCAAAATTTTACGTAATTAAGTATTATTTTTTTATTCAATATTCAATGCTCATATTAATTTTTGATCAAACACAAAAAACCGGATGTCAAAATGTTTTGTAGTTTTTGAGAAAATCAAAAATAAGAAAAACTACTTTTGTTCTAAGAAAAGCCTTTTATTTTAGTTTTTATACATTTTTGGATTCTTAGGTGAATTTACGATTGAAAGGATTAACTTTCTTTTTACTTTTTTTTTAATTATCGTCTTATAAACATACAATAATGTGACAAAGTACTGGATTAACCATATTTCACACATTTTTTCATTGAGAACACCTGCGTGAGAGCATTGGATTAATATTAACCTGCGAATGTTTTTCAAACAATTTTTTGTAATTAAAAAATTGTTAAAAATTTAAATAAACAATAATTATGTATTTTATCTAAATATGCATGTATTTCTTATTTTAATTGATTTCAAGATTCAGGAACATTCTTGTTCTTATTTCGCAATTGCACTTTTCTGTCACTAGTTAGGGCGTGTAACGTTGCATTACTTAAAAAACATTCGCAGGTCAATATTAATCCAATGCTCTCAGGCAGGTGTTCTCAATGAAAAAAATTTGTGAAATATGGTTAATCCAGTACTTTGTTATAAGACGATAATTAAAAAAATAGTAAAAACAAGTTAATCCTTTCAATCGTAAATTCACCTAAGAATCCAAAAATGTATAAAAACTAAAATAAAAGGCTTTTCTTAGAACAAAAGTAGTTTTTCTTATTTTTGATTTTCTCAAAAACTACAAAACATTTTGACATCCGGTTTCTTGTGTTTGATCAAAAATTAATATGAGCATTGAATATTGAATAAAAAAATAATACTTAATTACGTAAAATTTTGAAAAAAATTTGTTTAAAAAAAAAATTTTTCATTTTTTTTTCAAAATTTTGATTTTGAAAATTAATTTTTCAAAAACTATTCACTCGAACAACTTTGTTTGAAAACAAAATTAAAGAATGTATTTCTGGCTTTTCAAAATGCCATAGCATTACTCTGTAGGTATCACCGTTATTTTCTAATAATTTTTTTTCTGTTTTAAGTGATTTTTTTCTTAAATTGCCCCTCCCGCCTAAACGGGGGGAAATAGACCCCCCCCTCCCATACGATTTTTTTCTTGTCTAAGTCCAACCTACACGCCCTAGCTTTTTGTCACACCTTATGCCAATCACCCTGTATACATATGTACTTACGTTTGTCTACCAGCTCTTAGAGCAAGAAATAAGGCTTCATAACATTCCATTTTTGTGTTAATAAGCATCATATCTGAATAGACGTTTGTGACAGACGTTTAAGATGTGCCAAAACCTTGACAGCCATCACCGAAATTGCGTTATTTTTCTTTTGAGAGAGGAGGAAACACTACCAGACTCCCTGTATGACTCAAAACCATTGACAGACGCATTATATCTGTCAGCTATCGGCATTCAACTTTCATATAACTGATTTGAAACCTGTCACATTCATGAGGTCTTGCATACTTGTTTACAAATATGTGATTGACAGAGTTTTTAAAATACAACAATTTGCAGTCAGGGGCCTATTGCACCATCTTACAAAATTGTGATTACAAGCATTTTTTTAACAAACTTGTAAAAAACCGATGTTTTTCATATGTAATTTTTTTTAATCACAAATTTGTACTTGTAATTTGTAGTTGGTGCAATAGGCCCCAGACGTAATCATCTGTCACACGTATATGTATATCCTTGGTGCGGTTTTGTTTCCCTGCTGAAAAATGAGACTGTTTGATGCCAACTGACAAGTTTCTTTCTCTCAAAAATTGCTACCAAATCAAATCGACCTGGAACATAAAACGCACCCTGTACATGTTCCTTTCTAAACTTTATACTAATTTCCCTTTGACTTATCACAACTTCATATGTATTATAAATGGTTAAACCTGCAATTGCACATATAATTTTGATAAGTTGTAGAGATATGCGAATTTTTGTAGACATGAGAGGAAATTTTATTTATGGAGGATTTTTTGAGATTCGCAGTATTAATAGTGTAAATGAGGGTAAATGAGCAGTTAAGTCAAAAACATTTTTTTTTGTTCAATGAGGAGACATGTAGAGATTTGATGTTCTTTGAAAACGATAGATGAACAAATTTCAAAAACTCGAGACATGAAAGTTCTTGCAGTCGAAAATCGAAAAATATATTATATATTATTAATTATTTCCTTGAAAGACTAGATAAACCAATAGGTTTTCTGAATACCATTTTTTTTTATTTTATTTGGTAATTTTTAATTTTAAAATAGTTTTTAATTTTCATCTCAAGAACTTTTTAAAAATAAAAAAATTGGTAAGTATTCCTAACCATAAAATTTTATTTAAATTTTGAAGTAATGTAGTTTTAAAGAAAAAATTATTGAAATTAATTTCAAACCTATTTTTAATGTATAATTAATAAATATTTTCATAAAAAAACTATAAACTACGAGTATGGCTTGGTTATAATATAATGCTTACACAATACAAACATTTATTTCACTATTTTGTAAATATTCTTTTTTTTTGTTTATAAAATAAACATTTTCTTTGACTTTTTTTTTAATTTAAATTTACTTAGTCTTAAGTTATTGCCAATAAGATTTTAAAACAATAACTTTCGCTCAAGAAACAACAAGCAAAAAATTAACAACAATCAAAAATAAAATTTTAAATTTTATATTTAAAAAAAAAACATCAACAATCTCAACAGAAAAAACAACAAAAAAATACAACAAAACTCCAAACAACAAATTAAAAAATAATTTAATTATTATATTTTTTTCAAAAAATATAAAAAAATACTAATATATATATATATGGACACAAGCTACACACCTCTTCTGGAATAAAAAAAAATATATATATAGAAATATTTTGCAATAAAATAAATCTGAATTCACACAAATAAACTCTTTTTTATGGATAAATATTCAGTTTTATTCGAATAATTGTAGACTTATATGCAAAAATCCAAAAATTCACAAGAGAAAAAAATATATATATATACAACTAACCCCCTCTCCTTCAGCCTTCAGAATATATAATATACATATCAAAATATACATCCACGAATATACAGAAAACTAATACTACTACTTTTTACTACTATTTAATACTACTACTACTACTACTACAAACTCAAAAACTACAAGAAAAACAGAAAAAAATCCCAAAATTTTTCAAAATAAACAAATAAAACAAAAATAAATAAATAATAAAAAAAAACATTTTTCAAAATCAAAAATTGAAAAATAACAATGAAAAGATGTTAACTGAAAAAATCCAATATCGCTTGTTTGTCTGTGTGCAGGGTTTACGGTGTCGTGTGACGTGCCGGGCTGAAGCGAGTCCCTCCGGGCGCCGGACCTCTTAAATCCTCCCCCGTCGCGGCCGCCGCCGTGCAACAGCACCCCTGAGCGAGGAGATGGATAGACGTTTTTTTAATATTCCGCGCGTGTAGTGAATTTCATTTGAACAGATCAGATTGTAGATGCATTTTGAAATTTACTTAAACATAAATCGGATTTATTGTAGTTTTTGACAAGGATTATGATTGCCAATCTCCCGAAGAGCAGACATAAATAAGGGTTTCTGTTTTTATGCGAGCAAGAAGATGCATTCGAGGAGAGACCTAGCTCCAGAGCAAAATGTGCAGTTTGCATATGCAACTATGAGAAGGCAATCTGAAGGAGGGTGTGTGAGAGAGAGAGAGAAAGAGGTGTGTAGTAACTGGTGAGAAACAAGATTGTTTTTCTCAATGACAAGATGATTGGATTTCAAAAAAAAAAAAAACAACAAAATCTAAAATGTGTAATGGAAAATGCAAATAAGAACACACAAAAAATGATAAAAAAAATCGAAATCTGATCTGTTCATTGTTCACTACATTCAACTGGAAGTATGTGTTCTATCAAGGACGAGAGAAGTCAACAGGACGGGGATGAGCAGCGTTGGAGCAACTCATGGAGGTAGCGGAAAATGTAAACTTTTGGCAGCATGGTGGTGAGTTAAAGGATGAAATTTGTTTGTAAAATCACTGTTGTCATACTTTATATGATTATGGTGCACAAAATTGTTTTTTTTTTCTAGCTGAAACATGCAAATGTTTTATAATTTTTCATTTATTGACGACATATTCTTTCAAGATTATCTTATACTTGGATTTTTTTTATTACTTAAGTATTTAAATATTTATTTTGGTTAATTTTTTATAATTTAAAAATATTAAATTCTATTGGTGAATGTTAGTTAAAATGTGGAACATTTTTTTTATAATTTGGTTCTTCAATCTATTTTAATATATATTTTTTTATTTATGATGTACAAATATGTATGTGTGCAAGTAGTTCATCACTGTCATTTTTAAATTAATTTCATTAAGACAAAGTACTTGCGATTTATGGGTACTATAAGGCAATTTATGCATTCGTAAAAAAATCGAACTCGAGATTTGGATCAAAGTTAATATTACGATAATGGCGAAGACTAAAAAAAGTTAAACTTGGTAGATATCGTTTTTAAATTCTCCCTCCCCCCTACATGTTTTTTCCTCTTTTTTCTTAAGATCAAAAATAACGGTAGATGCCATACGATTTTTTTTCGTAATTTTATAAATATGTACTTTCTTTTTTCAAAAACTGTCCCACTGATTTAAAAAAAAAATCATTTAGTTAAAGCTAGGTAATTGTTGAAATAAATTTTTCAAAAAATTGTTATTTTTGGAACCACTATGGAACCATTTTTGTTTGTTTTTGATTTTCTAAAAAACGGTACAACCGATTTTGATAATTTGTTTCTGCTAAAGCTCCCCAAAAGTTTGAACATTAAATTTTTTTAAAATTTTTTGTTGTAAACTCAATATTACGAAACCCATGCTCGATTTTTTTTTGAAACTTGGTAAATTGAAGTTTTTTAACGTAATCTATAATATTTTAGAAAAAAAAAAATATCTTACATAGAAATAACAGTACCCACCATACAAATGTTAAAGATTTTGGAAAATCGTATGTTTCTCGAAAACGGCTCCTAGAATTTTGGTATTTTTTTTTTCTTTCGAATAATTTTTACGATCCATAATTTTGGAATTAAGATATTACTGACTGTATCTACCATACAACCATTTTTTCGAAATTTGATTTTTTTTCTCATTATCGGCATAACGGATTTTAATGAAATTTTTTACCTTTTATTTTGTTTGGAAAATTCGATATTTTAAAAATGGCTCAATATGTTTTTTTAGAAATTTATTTTGTTTTCGTACAGTAATAAAAACTTTAAGTTGGCGTACCAAAATATTTTCTTAAAAATGTTTAAAGAATTTTGTATTTAAAAGCTTATTTTTTAAAAAAGCACTTATACAAAATTTTTGTTCTTGCATGAACTAATATTAGCTTGAATCACTTGTCATGCTGTTTTTAACTCCAACTACTAAACGACTTGTTTTAGCCTTTTAAACCATGAATTTTATGCTTTTGAACAGTTTTTCACTAATAACATTCATTTTTAAAATTCTTAGTCTTTTACATTAAAGCAAGTTCGGGCGACCCGTGCATCTTATTTTTTTTTATCAGAGCAGAAATTAATTTTTCAGTGGGTAGTTTTGACTTGTTCATAATTTTCAGTAGAAAAGCGATAAAACGGTTGAAGTTTGTAAAAAAAAGTTGATAACATTTTGCCCTTCATAACGCCGAAAAGAACACTGACTCTTTCCGCAAGTGAGATAGGAAGGGCTGATCCTTGACTAACCAGCTCGTCGGACCGTTCATTTCACTTAATTCCAAGAGTGACACTGATGTTAATATTAAGACTTGCAAATTCATCCCTAGATTCTATCCAATAAATGAAGATAAGTTTGGGCTGCACCTTTCCAAAGTTTTGAGTGATAATCGAGTTTTGGACGTATAAACGAAATATAAATTGTAGCCAAAGGAGAGGGGATGACAAATTTCTTACATCGATATAGAAATCTTAAGCATTTAGCAGCATATGTATATATATGAGAATATGTGGTCATTCCAATGAAGATAGTCGTTGATACACATACTGAGTAATAAGAGCTTTTCGGTTTTCTAATCCAAAGAATAAGGGTTTCATTGATACGAAACGTACGCTTTTTTGATAAGCGCCTGGTGTCAAACTCTATCAAATACCTTAGAAATTTCATGCGCAATAGTCATACTTTCTCCAAACCAATGTAAAGATCTGTTTCACTCTTCAGATCACCATTGGAACGATTGCTGGGAAAGCTGTATAGCCGATCATTTAAAAGCTTTAGATCTTTGAGATATTTCTTGAGCTGATGATTGATCAACGATTCCATGACCTTGAAAAGAAGGGATGCAAGTTCGATTAGTCGGTTGGAGGAGGTGGTTGAATAGTCTCCATTTCTAAGGAATATGCTGTTTTCTATCTTCCTGGGAAGATTCCATAACAGGTGATGGAAAAGCTTACGCAATGGTTTTGTCAGAGATGATAAGCACGTCTTCAGGTCCATTAGAACCAGCAGATTTGTTTATATCAAGATCTCGAAGGGGTCTTGCAACTATCCGAGTTTTAAAATATACCTGTCCCATTGAATGATTTACGTTCTCAAGTAGAAAGGAGGGGCAAGTTTGCTGTCAGGCAACGTAGAGCTAGCAGCAAAATAAACTGCGAGTACATTTTGATTTTATTTATTTTATTATTTATATATTACAAGTATTTATTTTATATATTACAAGTTTAAATCTTTAACAAAATTTTAAATTAAAACAAATTCTAATTTAAATTTACACTTTAAAATCAATTGAACATTAACAATATTTGAAATCTAACAATAATTTATTTTAATGAAATTGATGACAAGTTTCTTAAATCGATGGAAGTTGGACTCATCTGTTATTACTCTCGGCAGCGAGTTGAAAAGTTTGACTCCTTGGTACATCACAGATTTTTGGGTGCTGCTTCTCTTATATCTCTCAAGTAGGTAATGATTTTCTAATCTGAGCTGATCCAATTTCTCTTGTAGGTACTGTGGATAGTTGCAAAATTTTATATTTTATACAAATATTAGGACTTTCAATATTAGAAGCTGATTAACATTTAACTACTTTAAAGATTGTCACATAAAGCTTGACGGGGTATATCTATTACATCTTAAGACAACACGCATAGTTTTATTTTAAAGAACTTGAAGTCTATACTTTAGGTCCATATTGCACATGAACAAGATTGTGGCACAATAGTCAAAATGTGGTTTAACAATTGTGTTGAAAATCATTTCTACATTTTTAATACTTAAAACCCCACTTTTTTGCTTATCTTCCCACAAATACAATCGAAATGTTCATTGAAATTTAAGTCTTTACCAATAATTGTCCCCAAATATTTTATACTCTTAACCTATTGGATATTTTCTGATGCAATTTGCAAATTAACATTTTTATTTGAATTTAAAATCATGAAATTAGTTTTTGACGCATTTTCCATAATATTCTGAAAGTCAATGTAAATTAAAGTGTCATCTGCAAAAAGAACACATTTACACCATTTTAAAACTTTGTTAATTTCGTTTATGTAGAGGAGAAATAATTCACCACCCAAATTCGAACCCTGTGGCACTCCAATATCTACACTTCTCTCGTTGGATTTAATTTTTAAAATTTTAGTTACTTGTGATCTTGTGATTTCCCTATCAATGGCTTCAAAGGCTCTTTTAAAATCCATGAATATTGCAATTACTTTTCGGTCTTATTAATACTTTTGTACAATTTTCCCCAGTTGGATTGGCTTTGTAAGAGCTATCTAAACCTTATAGCTTCTTTATAGCTTGTATTTCGTAAAATCTAAGTCGAAACATGAGACACTTATTTATTGAAATATATAGATTTGAAGTTTTAACAAAACTGTAAGAGCTGTTTCCAATGTAAATTTGAATGAAATCACTTTGATCTAAGCAGCTTAACCTTTCTAAAAGACCTGAAGAGAATTAAAAAAAAAACATCTACAAAAAACTAAAATATTCGAAAACGATTTTACTTCTCTTAAACTTAAATAATTCACCTTGTTTTCAAGGAAATGACTCATTTCCTGTTAAGCTTCGAAAAGAATTTACTTTTCTTTGACCAGGAAAATAAAAATTAACATGACATCTCACTTGTTTCTTCAAAATATTTTATAAACAAAAGAAAAAAAAAACAATAATTGAAGACAACGTCCATCAAATAAGACAAAATGAAAAATAAAAAAATCTAATAATTCATCTATAAAAGTATCTTACTATTCTCACATAAAGAATTTCAGTAAAAACATAAATTCCCAGCTATTATTCGAAATGAGATTGACATGGCTTTCAGCAACATCTGCTTGTTTCAAAATAAAAACATCTTCGAGGAAAAACTCTCAATCGAAATAAACATCTCTTTTGCCATCAAAAAATTACTGACTTGGCATGTTCCGCCCACCCGCAGCGCCACTGCTGCGAGATTTCTAAATTTTAAAAATAAACTCAGGTACAACGAATCAATATGATTACTTTCCCAACTGTCTGTGTTTCGTAAACTTGTAGATAGTTTCAACAAATAACTGCATATTTCGTTGTTGTAAATAAAAATAATAAATGATTATTAAAAATAAAAAAAAAAATATTTCCCATACCGGGAATCGAACCCGGGCCTTCTGGGTGAACGCCAGATATCCTAGCCACTAGACCATATGGGATATGAAAATTCTGCTGCAGAATGTTAGTCTTGTGTTAGACATTCACTTGGAAGCAAATATAAACAACACAACTTGTTTTGCATACTCGTGTACATACGTCATACGTAGAAAAGTATCTTTCGTTCCGCACCGTGTTTATGACTAATTATTGTTACTGTTTGTAGAGTAGGTAAGGTATGCCTTGCGAGTTTTGAATTTAAATTAAGGCATACATTCATTTTGAAGCTCTATGTTAGAGGGAATGGAATACAAGCATTTGCTGTGTGACGTACCACTTTTCAGTCGTCGACGACGACGACGGCGGCGTTAACTGAATGCAGATTTTGCGACACCTTCACATAATAAAGAGAAAAAAAATATAATTAATTCAAGGTATCATTTTTTTTTATTATTCATAGCTGTTTCTCTTTCACACTCCGCAGAGAATGTTGTTTGTTTATTTGAAATTTTAATTTGGTTTCGCGGCGACAATGAACTTCCTGGTGAAGTGTGCCGAAGTGTCAATGATTGGTTTGGGGGCGTTGTTTTGCTTGATTTCCGGCGGGAATAATCTCTGAATTAAATAATATTTGCATTCTTTTCTTTCGATCTCATACAGACAGTTATCAGTGTAAGCCGTAGGAGTATTTGGTGCGGAACCGCAGATTGCGTGCTATGGGGAAATTAGTTAATTTAAATTTGTTTTTAAACATGAGCGATAGAGATCTATATTTGAATTTTTTATTTCACGACTGGAAATTACTCAAAAAGATTTTGTTTTGTTTATAAAATTTACTTTGATTAGTTGTCGGTTAATGTAAACTACCTGAGCCTGATATTTTTTGTTTGTTAGATACAGGGTGGCGCACGAATCGTTATATTTTAGGAAATTTAAATAACTTTTTTTTTTTAATCAGTATATTTCATTTATTTTTGTTCTAATGTATCTAATTGTTTTTGAAGAAGAAGACCGTGAATGACCTCCAGGCTCATTCACGCATATGCGACACTAGAAGTTGAAGTGTCAATTATCGTTTTAATTGACTGCTTCAATTCAGTCAAATTCTTTGGTTTAGTTTTGTACGCCTCTTGCTTGACATAACCCCAAACAAAGAAATCTAGTGCGGTCAGCTCAAGTGACCTTGGAGTCCAGCGAAAAGTGGAGCTTTTAGTTTTTAATTTATTTCGGAATTTTCGTTGCAGCTCTACCATAACCGATCTGGCTATGTGTCTAGTTTTTGATGAAAGCAAATTCTGCTGAAGGGATACTTTTTCGGCGCAGTTCTGGGTACAAAAAAAAATGGTCCCCAGTGACAGTTACTGTTACACGATTTTCTTCAAAGAAATATGACCCGATAATACACCTTGATGAAACTGCACACCACACTGTGATTGGCTCTGGGTGCAGTTCTGTCTCATGGAGCATTTTTGGATTGGACTCACTACAATTTTGTGTATTAATGTTGCCATTAAGATCAAAATGAGCCTAATCAGACAAACATGAAATTTCTTAAGTTACTGTCCTCTTTGGCCATTTAAATATTTTTTTTAGCAAAATTCCAGGCAAATCCAAAAAGTTTAACCTGCTCGTAATTTTTACTTTGTACCGAAAAAAGTTTAAGTGAGCATGAAATATCCGTTGTAATAACCGTCTGCTAACTCCCATTTGCATAGATATAAGTTTCGAGTCGAAAGACTTGGATTTACTTCTATTGATGAGATTGTTTCTTAAACCGGAACATAGGGATCTCGATGGTTCGGTTTTCGTGCGATGCTTCCAGATTCGGCAATCATGCTTACCAGTCTCATAATGGTTCATCTATACTCGGGGGATTGCCGCAAAACTCCCGCCTGAATTTCCTTTGGATGGAAATGACGGACTGCAAAGAAAGGTACCGCTGCACTGTCCTCGTTTCGTTATCCCAAGCAATCTTATAAGATTACTCACACAGAAATAAAAGCTATAACGATTTGTTTTTGTAACACAATTCTTGGGCCACCCTATATTTTGAGGTTAAGGGGACTTTTTACTGATAAATGATATCATGCTCTTTTACATTCATGAGAACTAAGATTTGCCTAATTGATTAAATTTTTTTTTTTTTTTTTTTTTTTTTTTTTTTTTTTTTTTTTTTTTTTTTTTTTTTTTTTTTTTTTTTTTTATTATTGGACTTTGTCGTTTTTTTGCCTTATGTTGATTGGCGCTGGTATCCTGGTCCGAACCCGTGAGATTGTCCCTTGTTCTCTAAAGTTTTAATATCGGCTTCTTCAAGGTATACTGTAACCAATATGGCGACATCACATTTTGCGTTATCATGCTTAAGGATACACTTTTCTGCAATAAAGTGCCTCACTCTTGGATAACCTCTACGTATCTCTGAGCATTCACACTTCATCTATCGAAGAGCACGAGCTCGGTACGAGCCTTGTAACTGATGTCTCTCCATACTATTATCGATCCTCCTTGATATCCCACTGTTGTGACTATGGCCGATGGAGCAAATCTCTCAATTCGTCGTTTGTACACGCGCTCATAAAACCATCTGGTTCCTCAGGCTATTTTGCTCTCGTCTGAACGTTCTTCCACTGTTCAATATACCAGTTTACATATTCTTGGGTATATCAAAGTCTCAATGTATCAATGTCTGCCTTGGCCTGGTTTTCCAGTATATAAGATCCAGTGTCTCGAAATCGTCTGATGGTATCCCGGACAGTGATCCGAGGCACACCAAGAGTAAAAGCAATCCAACTGTTTAAATTCATTCCCAAAGAACCCAATTCATTATGAACACACATAGTGAGACCAAACAAAGTTGATCAATTAATTACACCTTTGAGTATATATACAAAATTATTCAAAATTCATAATTTTTATTAATCATCTTGCAGAAATTTGAAAATACAAAAATTTCCCATACCGGGAATCGAACCCGGGCCTTCTGGGTGAAAGCCAGATATCCTAGCCACTAGACCATATGGGATATGAAATTTCGTATAAAATGTGTACATAGGTGTAGAAAACAGGGGCCAAATTACCGATTCAGTGACCGAGTGAATGAGTCCCATCAGTGATCGAATGAAAACGTCAAATTAGGGTAATCGATTGCTCGTTGACATAAGCGGTAATGCCAAACTCACATAATTCAGTCACGTATTACTCAATAACTGATGCGGTAATTTGGCCCCAGAAATGTACTTGTGACACCAAAAATATGTAGATCCGGAGAAAGAAGTGTTGCTTGATAACTTCTTTATTATCGAGGATTTCAGGCACAGAGTGGAGGCTATGGAGTCTTCTTTTCAGTAAGTGTATAGAATGTGAATGTAAAGCATTTGCCCGAATGAAGATCTGGAAGTCAGGACCCTGCTTAATCACTTCTACATTGGAAATAACATTATGCATAGGCAATGGCAATGGGAGAGCCATCGTCGCATCACTGAATTCGATAAAAAAAAAAAAACTTAGCAAACACTATCATCGCCTAGTCCTTGTTATTTCGAAGGTGGAGCTCCAGCTCATTTTCGACTCACTAAAGAAAAGTTATTTAGCTAATGTTGTTTAATAACGTTCTGAGTATTATCCAGCGCCGTGGTAACTCTTTTCCCAAAAAGGAAAAAGACAGCTCCAATCTGTCGAATCTCCGGTCCATAAGTCTGCTGCAGAATATCAGCAAGACATTCCGTGGGTAGGTGTTAAAACCTTCTTAAGGCTCTATGAGGATCGAAAAAAAGAGTGCTCATTCTTACTTCACTAAAACCACTTCTTAAGTTAAGATTGTTTTTTACAAAATTAACTAAAGCAAGATATTCGAAAAACTTAATGAACAAAGTTTGCGAATATTGAAAACTTATTTCCAAAGTGAGTGCTGTGTAGCCCAAACACTGCGTTTTTTTAAAAGAAATTTTAGCCGAAATGAAGTTCGTGAGACTGGTATGCTAGTAGACAACACTCAGTCTCCGTACGGTGCGAACAGACGAGAATGTAGCTGCTGTAGCCGAGAGCGTTAGACTCAGTTCACATCAACTCGCCATCCATCTCAACAGCTCAACATTTCACGCATTAGCCTGAAGAGAATTCGGCATACAAGGTCCAATGTACTCAGCAATTGAATGCGCACGACCATCCGATTGAACGAACGTTGTGTTCCATAATGGGAATGTTTGGTCTTACTTAATAAAGCCATAATACATGGTAAAAAATAATTTTGTTCATTCTATGGTATTCACAAAAAAAAACTTGTTTTTGGCCCACCCTTTATACAAAACAATTTTCTAAATATTGACTGTTTTCAAAAAAAAAAAATGAATTTTTTGTTTTAAACTCATTTGAAAAATTTTAACACAAAATACTATTCAAAATTTTAAGCAGATTTACAATAAGAAAAATAGATCGAAATTCGTTCTACCATTTTTGAGAAAATCTAAAACCAAAAAAAAAAAAAATGGTAACCTTCGCTGCCATTACTAACCATTTTCTAAAAATTTAAATTTTAAAATTTAATAAAAAGCAAAATGAAAATTTTTGGAACTTAGGACAAATTAAAGGCATTGTGAATAGTAAATGGCTTTACAATTGGTGCGGGTAGATTGTGACATCTATCAAATCTGTTGTTTATTATCCAGTTACTGATGTCAAATCATCATGATGTGTTCCTTGGTAATGGAAATATTGCGCTCATTTTACGGTAGACGAGGTTGCCATTCGCAGTCGACTCTTCAACGTTTGGTGGTCAAATTTAAGATGACTGGTTCAATAAATAATCAATCAGCCAACATTCGTTAGTGAAGGGAACGCACTATAGGTCGAGAACATAACAGGGGTCTGTGAAAGTATACAGAAGAACCTGAGGCAGTCGATTCCTCGCCGTGCACAAAAACTCGGCCTTTCGCAGACTTCAACTTGGTGAATTTAGCGTAGGGACTTGGGCTTACATCCGCACAAGATCCAACTGACCCAGGGTCTCAAAGTTGATGACCACAAACAAAGCCGATTGCTTGCTGACTGGGCTTCGGAGCGCTTGGAAAAAGATCCCAATTGTGGCCAAAAAACATACTTAGTGACGAGGCGCATTTTTGGGTGAATGGCCGCATTTGGGACCTCAATAA
Source organism: Chrysotoxum bicinctum (assembly GCA_911387755.1). Lineage (NCBI taxonomy): Eukaryota > Metazoa > Arthropoda > Insecta > Diptera > Syrphidae > Chrysotoxum > Chrysotoxum bicinctum. The sequence goes on along the minus strand of OU426990.1, from coordinate 71,668,610 downwards.
CCCACACGAGGTTCACCAGGTGTTAATGCATACTCAAAAAGTAACCGTTTGGAATGGATTTTGGCGTCATTGGTCTATACTTTTTCGAAACCGACGTTGGTAAGGCGGTCGCGGTCAATGGCGAGAACGCTACAGAACGATGATAACCAATTTCTTATGGCCCAGAATGTACCATATAAATCCAGATGACATGTGGGTCCAGCAGGATGGCACTACGTGCAGTACAGCGGATGCCACGATTGACATTCTTCATGAATGATTTCTGGATAAACTTATCTCTCGCAGAGGTGACGTGAATTAGCCACCGAGGTCATATTCCAATTCCACATCTACCCGCCCTTTAAAATTACATAGTAGCGTGGTAAAAAAAAACCGCATGGTTTTCATCTATTCCCACTTAAATAATTGAAAAGCTGGTTTGAAACTAAATGGTAATTCACACCTAACCAAATTCACTATGCCACTAAACTGAGCCATTTTCAAGGTCAAACTGATTTAAATTAATTAATTCCCTAGCCAAGCAACAACTTGCAAAAGATTCCTATCTCAGCCATAACAAAAAAGAAACAAAGTAGCGCCATTAAGTTGCAAAAAAAAAAAAAAAAAAAACCAACTTTAAGTCAAAAACCCATCAAGCCAAGTTAAGTTGTGTGATAACAAACAAAAGCCAACTCCAAGTTTATTTTCCCTATCGCATTTGTTTATAATCATTTAATAGCCCTCCTCTCACTTAACAAGTTTTCATTGTTTAAACGAGAAAAATAACAAAAAATTGTTTACTAATTTATTTCCCATCGCACGTGATACTCCACTAACCCACTCCACCGAAAGATACTAACGAGCACTTTCAAGTTTACTTTGTCGCTGTGGCTGGCGCTGGGCGCTCATTGTTGAAAGTGAGCATGGGTTTGAGAACGAAAATTTCAAGGCTGATTTTCTGCCTTAGAATGTGTGGTGGCGCGTCGCGCGCCGCGTTCTAGAAACCAACAAAACAGAAAAAAAATTAAACATAATTGTTGCATATTTGTGTTTGTTTTTTTTTTTTTGCTTCAATTAATTATTTTTTTTTTTCTCATGGCATTATTTTCTATAAGACTCAGCATTTCTGACTTCGAAGCAAGAGTTTCACATTCGCACGTATTCAATCTGGTTTGAGGGAATACATTGAAAGCCACCTGGTGGTGACAATATTATACGAACTCTATAGAGCCCGTAAGTTCGATAAAACCAAGTAGTTTCGGCACGATTTTCCGAATAGTCACCCGATTAATCATTGTACCTAATCGTTGCATGGCGATATGTTCCTACTCGCATGGAGTGGGAGAAGGCTATCTGGTTATTTCGAGATACTTTTCCGTTCGATTTAGATTAGAATTGTATCTTTGTTTTAGCAAAATCGAGTATGAGGACGTTTTATGAGATTTTATGAGGGAAGAGATTGATTTTTATGTTTTATTTGTGTGTCGTGTTGAGAGGAAATTAGAGAAGAGCAGTCTTTAATTGAAATTGATTTTTCCGTTGTACTGAGGAAAGGCTATGGCTGCTGTGACAGAAATAAGTTAATTATTTTAAGTATCAATATCTCTTTTGTGAGCTACTTGAAATGAACATAATATTTAATTAATTTGATTGACTGAGAAGGAAGCGGTTGATTTTTTGTATCTTGGCATTGTTTTAGTTGGTATCTTTTGCTAACGTGCGAGTGTGTTGAGACAATGAGTTTAAGTGATCAATTTTCTGTTTCGGTAATTACGGCTTAAATTAAGTATGAATCAAAATCATTAACTATTATTATGGAAGACTTACATAGTTAATGAGACAATTTGAGGTAGAATGGCAGCTTCTTAACGAATAACGTTCAGTCGATTCAAAGTATATATCATGTTGATAAAAGCCATCATTACCTACATATGTTACAATTATGTGGCCCAAAAGAACCGAACTAGCAACAACAAAAAGACATATTTCAGAACGGAGTCAAGAAGCAAGAAAGATAAGGTAGACGATAGAGTGAACTACTCTCAATGTAAAAGCCATGAAATGGTATACTGACGGATCGATAACTTCTGAAGCGACAGGTACAGGAATTTTTGGGCCCAAATTAAAATTCTCTCTGCCAATGGAGCAGTGCACAAGTAATTTCCAGGCGGAAGTAAATGCTATTAAAAAAATTTGCTGAACGAAATCTCCAAGGAAATTACGGGAACCAAAACCAAAACACCATGTTGAATATCCATGCGAAACTCAAAGTGTTCAATTCCTACGCCTAGAATTTGTGGGTAGGCTAAACGGCATCAGCAAGCATAATAATGTTACACCTTATTGAGTACCGGGACATGTATGTAGTTGCAATTGAAAATAAAGAAGCAGACTCCTTAACTAGAATAAGAGCAACGACACGCCAACGGGACCTAAGGTCTATTAAGAGATAGGAGAGAGTTTCATAAAAAGTAGAATCAAAACGGAAGAGAAGGCCGTAAGATAAAAAATATGGACAGAACTCCCGAAACTAAGACAGGCCAAGCCAAAATGCTTCTTGGGAGATTCAACCAAGAACGCTTTATCGGATTAAGAAGAAGCAACCTTAAAATAATTTCGGGCTTTCTCACTGTGGTTACTGCAATCTTGGATGTCACCTGAGTAATCTTAGCCTGGGACCAGTGCCACATGCAGATTATATAATGCTCAGGAGGAAACACCAGACCATACTGTTATGCCCTGCATTTAGGTCGCGAGGCATAAACGAGGTTCCAACAACTCAGCTCTTTGCATTATGTCGTAACACTATTGAATTACTAACTCATCAATAGTGTGTTTCGACATTGCAATTGGCACAAGAGAGGAACAACCTCAAAATGCTTCGTGGAAACATGAATGTTCGGTGAGTTCACTGAAAACGATTCAACAGTGCGGGTCGTCTTTGTTTTGAAGCAATTAATCACCTCGAGAGTAGACCAGTAACAATACATCAGTTAGAAGTGATGTACTCTTGCTTAAAAAACGAAGTTATCAAATAAGATAGAAGAGAATGAACTGCAATATCTGAAATACTTTATATACTTGAATTTCTCAAGAAAGCAAGTCTGCAGGAAGAACTGTAGTACTCGTATGAACGATATTACTCAGCTCTATATGGAGGCAATCTTGCAGTGCACTAAAACCACAACATTAGCCGTGTTTTTTTGGAAAAGTTATCCGTAGTACAGTAGGATTTTATATGAAAAACAAATACAACATCCGCAGTAGGATCACTGCCGATACTCGAATAAACGTCAAATCTCTATCCGCAGCAGGATTTCACTTCTCTTTTTATCGGCAGTGATCCTACTGCCGATGTTGTTATTCATATAATATCCTACTGTACTACGGATAACTTTTCCAAAAAAACACGGCTATTATTCATTCTTCGGTCTGAAGTTGTGCCACTCTTGTGAGTGCTTAATTTGCGGTGGAGCGTAGTACGGAGATCACCTTAAATTTCTTTCCAGAAAAAAGCTAAAATTCTAACTACATTTTTATAACATTTTTGAGAGAAATATTCCCAGAAACAAATCATCCAAATTAGTTTTTGAGTTACTTAATTAAAAAAAATTATTTTGAGTGATGGAATTCTTTAATAAGACCTTTTCAACTTTTTATATTAAGTAAAAAAGATAATATCCGTCAAGTGGCTGCCGCCAATGTCGATACAAGTTTATACCCGTTTAATCGCAATTTCCATGACTCCGCAAGATTTCCGGCGATAGCTGTTCGCATTCCTGTCGAATATGCTCCTCAAGGGCTGCGATTATCTGAGGCTTGTTAGCATAAATCCGCGACTTCAAGTAGCCCCAAACGAAGAAGTCTGGGATGGTTAAATCAGGCGATCTTGCTGGCCATTCTAAACTGCTAAATCGGGAGATTACACGACCAGGAAACGTGTTGTTCCAATATCCATTGTTGCTCGTGCCATGTGTGCAGTTGCAACGTCTTGTTGAAACCATATGTTCACCAAGCCCCGCTCCGGCAGTTGGAAGTCGTTTATCAGCGGTCGCCAGTAACACAGTGACCGTATTTCCGATGGCGTCCTAAAAATCTATGGCCTAGTCATACCTCCCGTGAAAAAGCCGCACCACACAGTGGCCTTAAGTGGATTTAATGGCTATTCGTGCATCCCACGAACATTTTCAGTGCCCCAGAAACGAAGATTTTGCTTTTTGACGTAACTGGTTAAGTGAAAATGCACCGCGTCGCTCATGATGATTTTCGACACAAAATTGTCCTCTTCGTTGTTGCGATTGAGAATGGCTTGACAATAATTCACACGCCGCGGATGGTCAGCAGGTAATAAATGATGCACTTTTTGCACTTTTTAAGGAAACATGTGTAAGTCTTTCACTAAATTTCGCTGAAGGGTGCGTCTGGTGATGTCCAATTGCGTGGCCCGTCGTCTGGTTGGTGTTTTTTCGTTCTCAGCGAAACAGGCGCGATATTCTCGGCTGAACAAACAATCCGGCGGCGGCGGCCACGCCCTGCATGGTCTCATGTTGTTTCAGTCTGTTCGATTCGAGTACCTTAGCGCCGGAATGTTTGCCAAGTTGGGGGGAGACAATTAGGAAATCGACGTCGAAATTCACGCTGCGCTAACACCACCGACCGATTATTGGTCAAAAAAATCGACACAACTATTCCACGCTCTTGCGTAGCATAGCACTCCTTTGCTTTTCTCTTTGTATTCTGCAGCTGTCTAGTTTACAAATGTCAAATATGATTGACGTACAACGATTAAAAAATGTCGCCAAGTCAACCAATATTGCTATGCATATAATATCGAGATTAATCAAGAGAAGTACAGATTTTCGATATTCAACAATCTTACGTTAAGACTTACCTATGAAGGTACTCGAACTTAGTCGTTATAAAATTATAATACTCTTTAAAGCCTTTTTCTATATATACACATTTTTTACTTAAAATAAAATAAATCGTGTGTGTGTTTATATTTCAAAATAAACAGGAACACACAAAAACAACGATACAAAAATTGTCTCTTTCAACAAAATATTCGTTGCGTATACGCCATAGTGTACGGCGTGAATTAGATGTGTGCTGTTGATATTTTTAAATCGATAAAATCAACAAAATTAAAATCTTCTATTTTTCATTAATCACTAGATCAATTTTTGAATAAATTAAATAAACAAATTAAATTAAATAAATTTTTAAGGACTTAAATGACGGAGGAAAAGTTGAAAGTGGTGCTTAAGAATCAATCAATTCAGGCCACAAGACAGACCCTTATGATTTTGAAATTTTTACACTTAGTTTGTACTTTAAATATATGGATGATTCTACAAACAATGGAATAAAATGATACAAATTTCGGCACGACATTTTTGGAAGCCAAAAGTCGTAAGAATTGTTCTAGTTGATCCTTAGAAAGTCTCTTTGCGTTGTTGAAAGCGGCCAGTAAAAAAAATTAAAAATGACGATTTTAAGGACATTTTTTGAAAAACGATTTTCAAGGGACTGAGTTTTTTTTCTAAAGGGACTGAATAAATCTTTAGTTTTTTTTTTGTATTTTCTCTTGGGTACACAAAATTAAATTTAATTAGCCTTCATAAACATATAAATTCATGGTTAATACATAATAAATTAGCATTTTATTAAAAGAAAATAATATATTATAATAAATTTTTTTTTCTACTTAGAATCATTTTAAAATAAATTTTATTCTTTTTAAAAATATTTCGCAATGAAGTTCGAAGTTCAACATAACTTAAAAATTCTCAGGTTTCTGAATAAAATATCATTTGTTTATTTATTAGCCAGGGGACTGAGGTTTTTCATGGTTTTTGCGCAAAAAAGGATACAAGGTTTTACTTAAAAAATCAAAAAAATATATATAATATTACAGTTTTATCAAACCTATACTATACTGCTAAAAAAGATGCCTACTTACATACAAATTTGTTTCGTAAAAACTCACCAGAGGACTGATAAACTAAACGGACAATCCACGACTTCATGCACAAATGTCTTTTTTACAATACTAACATAAGAAACAGAATCGAGTTGCACCACGGTTTTATTGTAAGGAGACTTGGTACTTCAAATTGCCAGTGCTCGAAATCCGATCGACATCCTGGTTATTGATATTTTCGACTGTTTCAATATTCCAGGGGACTGATATGAAATACGGGGGACAAATTTTAATTAAGTTTTTTTTGTAATAAAATCAATTACTAAAAAATATTTATTTATTTCTTAGCAAAGATGTATTATTTGTCGTAACTTCGGTGGTATTCATTTTAGTATGAGACCTGAAATAAGAGAACGGTAATAATTTTTCTTTGCGAAAACGCACTGGGGACACGCCAGGGGACTGAGAATCGGACACTTTGAAGAATTTTTTGAGCAATATAAAATATGGTCACCCTAATAATATTGTTAGGCCAGGTAGATATCAGTGAGATTTAATTTTATAAAAAAAAATCAGATTAAATAATTGAACGGATTTCAAAATATTTCTGGGGCCGCCGAAAATTCCATCGTTTGTAGAATCACCCATATACAAAAAGAAACAAGTGCAAGTCCTTTAAGGCACTGTATCGTATCATTGGAAATGTTGAGTAGAAAATTTGCTTTTCTTTTCTTCATCGGCCTTGACTGTTCTAGATATGTACTAATAGCGAAACTAGGTTTTATCTTGGGAATGAAGTTGGTATTTTTTGCGAGTTCTTTTGCAGAAATTCTATTCAAGTCGAATTTTTTGTCGGTATAGAGCTCTATGGAATTAAAAGTAAGAAACATTAACACTGACGCTAAGTTCTAGTTTTGGTAAACTTATTTAATATTTGGGCAGAACTGGTATTGAAACAATTTTTTAGAGTATTCAACTATAGCTTGGGTAGATGTCTTGAATCGTTAGATCAATAGAACTGGGTGTGGTCACATGCAACTGCTCCTAAACTTTGAATGTTTTCGTAAATGACAGTAGTCAATATGCATTGGCTCTCAAAGATTCGTTATGACCTGCTGATCTAGATAGCCCCAAAGGCAGTACTACGAAGGATTTTGGTGGCCAGTTCGTATGTGTCGCCGTGCGAGATAATCAAATACCTCGTGGACAATGTCTATCGTGACATGCGCTCCATGGTCCTGCTAGAACCATATATAATTTCAATAAGGTCACAAGAAGTAAGTTGCCATCGATCTGACAAAACTATTTCTCCTTTTTGGCAAAATTATGGATTGATGATTCCCCCAGACCAAAATTATGAGAAACTAGTCACTTTTTCGTGTTGCTTTTGAGCTCATGGATTCTATGGTGTGTACTGTCAGTAATTTCTTTGTTTCAAATTTTTTTTTAGTTATAGATCTTTTTAACGATAAGCGAAAAAAAAATATTTCATCAAAATTCCAGGTGTGGTTTGCGAGAAAAATACAATTTTTTAACATTTGTATAGTGGGTACCGTATTTTTTAGATAAAATACATTTTTTGTACCTACATCTTTGGAGAATGTATTGAAAAATTGTTAACTGTCAAGTTTAAAAAAAATCGAGCATGTGGTTTTCAAAATAAAGTGAGTGAAAGCTCTAATAAGCGGACACTCATGGGTCCCCAATTTTTGTCCGGTTAAAGGAAAAAAGTAGAAAACGCTTTTTTTTTCTTCATATTAATTTTTTAATAAAAAAAAAATATATAACATATCACTCATCACAAAAGGGAACCCTACACTCTCAAAACTACACCAACTAATTTACTGGAAAAATTCTTTAATGAGCTTTCAACACAAAATCGCTATGAGAACGGGCCTTCTGTTTTTTTTCTGTTTCATTTGCTTACAAAAAATAATCCTGCAATAAAATTAAGTGTCCGTGTAAAGGAGGTTGTCTATATAAAATAAGCAACAAAAAGTGTCCGCGTCGGTTTATTAGAGTGTGTCCGTTTATAGAAAAGTAATTTGTATGAGAAATTCGAAAAAGAAAATTGTTCCCGAAAATGTTTCCGTTTGAGAGAATTATTGTCTGCTTATTGGAGCGGTCCGCAAGTAGACCTTTCACTGTATTAAGTTAAAAAAAAAAATTAAAAATTACTCTAAAAATAAAAAAAAAAAGTTTGAAAATTTAAATATGCATATACTTTTCAAACTTTCTTAGGAGATTTAGCAAAACAGCATTCCACCACGCTGTTTAGGTAGTCGAGCAGGCAAACAGACAGAATTGTGAAACCCACTTTTTTCGGCCTCCCTATCATCGTGGCTTTCTACCAAGTTAAAGGAAAATCTACTGAGCCGTTTAGGCTGTAGTCGAATGGAACCACTTTTTGCTCATCTTCCCTATTATTGTTATCAAGTCTGATCAAAATCTCTAGTTATTTTTTACGAACGCATAACTTGCCATAAACCAAATAAAAATACAAGACTTACTTAAAAAAATTCATAAATCATCATTTGTTCCACCTTTTTGAACGATATGTGCTTCAAATGAGTTTTCCCAATCCAATAGAGAATTTTATTCTAAATTTTATTGAAAACATGGGCCAATTCTGAAAAAGCATTGGAAAATTTTTCCTTTTCGTTAAAATTTTCTTAAAAATAATTTCGACGTTATTTTATAATGAACTCGGTCGGTCAACATGGTAGACATTTAAGCCCAACCGGCCACATAGAGTAGGTGTCAATGTTGACGTCTAGATTGTGATTTGTGTTGTGTAGTGTACTTTTTTTCATCATGAATGAAAAAGATGGTATACTTCCCAATTTTGAACAATTGAACTTAAAAAAAAAAGAAACACTAAACAAAACAAAAAGCAATAATAAATTCCAAAAAATCTTATAATACACTGACCGTGACCAAGCTCTAACGAAATCTGACAGCTGACTATTGTTTTGATAAACACGTCGCACAGTGGGACAAGATAGGTCGTTTTGTGATATAAATTATTTTCACAAGGAATTGAGTGTTCTTTTGCAACTTTTGGGAATTTTAATGATAAAAAGAAGTGTAATCTTGAATACAGTGGTCCGCTATAGCTTTTTGGAAAACTATTTTAAAAAATAAAATTTTGAAGTTAAAAATAAAAAAAAAAAAGGTAAACTGAAGGATCCGAAGAAATCATCATTCGATGAAAAATGTCAGTGAACGTATCTTTTCTGGCAGATTTTTTGCTCTATTGTTCTCTAAAAACTTTGAAATCTCTGTTTGGCCAATTGGAAGCAAACAATTTGTGGCAATATGATGGCCGTGTATTCAAATTTGATGCACTGTAGTGCTCATATAATACCAGGGGTATAAAAGAACAAAATACCCAGCGGTTTCCTCACAAAAAAATTAAAACTTTTATGGGTTGAGCTTAAAACTACTTGTCAAACATTGTAAGATGATATGAAACTTTACAATTAAAGCTTCATCGACACCCGTTATTTAAGCAGATAAACTCTTATTTTCAAAAAACCTTCTTGCCACATAACCTGTATTGGTGTTCCCGTAGCCAAGCTTACGTTTATCGACTATTAAACCTGTTTTCTCTTTGAATTCAAATAAGCGAATCCACCCATGCAAGGTAGACAAATCCAGATGATAAATAGTCCCCGTTTATTGGTTGCTGCATCATTTTGTCGATATCTTACTTTTAAACTGGTACCTGAAGTCTTTTAGCTTCAGTTTTAAGTGGCTGGAATTCTCATAACATGAAGTTTTATTTTTGAGAAAGGTCTCTTCTATTTTTTTTGTTCTTACTATTAAAATATAAATCAACCAGTTTTCGTCTGGGACATTGGAATACTTGGTTTTGACCACCTATAAATTGCCATATTTTAATAAATACAATGAACAAATAAAGATAAAACTTGTTTTTTTTTTATTTTGGAGCCACAAATTAAAAGAAAAGGTTATTGATATGTATTTAAATAACATAAAAAAAAATAGTAGTTTAAATCATTTTTAACTTAAAAAAAATCATAAAAAAATATTTTTGGCATTTTTCAAGCACTTTTCTTTTTTGATTTATATTCACCAAATATCTGTTCATCTGACAACACTCACAGACCTGGGGCCAAATTACCGCATCAGTGAACGAGTGAGTGAGTCCCATCACCTTAGAAAAAAAAAACTAATTTTGTAACCTTGCTATTTATATACTAACACAATTTTTTTTTCAAATTTTTCTTCTTAAAATAAAAACTACATACCATCATCAATATCAGAAATTTCACTTGACATTTTTGACACTACTCTTTATAAGAAAAAAAAATCTCTCAAAAATTTGTTTATTTTTATTTGCTTTCTCGCACCAACTTGATCAACTTTGACAGCGTGGTTAAGTTAACATAGGTGACTTACCAAAAAAAGTTCTTCCATGTCTTATCAAAAATAATGTATTAATTGAGAAAAACAACATTTTCTTCCCGTTGCTTAAAAATTTTGAATGGACTTTATATCACGGTTCTCTATAGAGCTGTCCCATAGTGCGTCGGGTCAACAAAATTTGATTGGCGCTGTTCATCAGTACATCTACATCTGATCACTATGTTGATGTACACAGATCAATATTAGGAGCATGTGAACGGTGCTTTATGTTGATCATTAGAACTGATTTCTTTTTTTTTTTTTGATAAAAAACTGTATTTGGTTCTGTCAGAAGGAAGGTTTTTAAAAGCAGAAATAATTTTGAAAACAAAGCAAAGTTGTTTTATATTACTAAATTCAAATTAAAAAAAAAAAAAACAATTAGTATATTGAAATAGGTAATTGTGTAAATTTGCATTTGTATTTTTTAAAAGAAATTAAATTTGTCTTTTCGCAATGTTTATCATATATTTCAATCCTCTTTCTGTACTTAAAATTACTTCATAAGGTCAGGTTTTCCAAATATTTCTGTGTAAAAATTGAAAAAAAAAAAAAAGAAAAAGTTTATCTTCGTTATTTTCAAAGCGGGTTAGTTTAACTAACATAATTTTTAGAAGGGTTATTTAAGGAATGCTTAACTCAAGCACAGAATCATGTCAGATTTTCGAAATATTCTCAGAACATTCTTATGGCGTTTCTTAGTTTGTTTTACATCACGAGCTTAATTTTCTCAAAAGAACTTTACACTGTTCCTAAAAGTTTACTAATCTCCTTTTAAAAAATTAAATTAGATTTTATTTGGTCATTCTGAAAAATCTATTTTTGTATTTTTTTTTTTTAATTATATTAGGCCAAGTGAAGTGTAACGACTTATTTAGGATTTATACCAAGAGTAATAGATTATAAATATTTGAAGTGAATTTTGAAGAAGTTTAGTGCTCTCAGAATTTGATGAAAATTGTGTGAACCAAATTACCTCTCGTTTTTTTTTTTTTTTTTTTTTTTTTTTTTTTTTTTTTTTTTTTTTTTTTTTTTTTTTTTTTTTTTTTTTTTTTTTTTTTTTTTTTTTATGGAGAGAATATCTCATAAATCCAACTCGGGTTCGAATTATATATAAATTTTTTGACAAATCTTTAGAGAAAAAATAAATCAGTTACAAAAATCTTGTTGACCAACGACAATATTTGCAAAAAATTATTTTAATAAGTTTTTCATCTTCAAAATTTTTTTAGTTTTAGATAAAATGTACCTTAATATCTATGTAAGTTATTATATTTTTGAACGTACTTTTTTTTTTATAAAAAATTTCGCTTCGACAACATTTTAGGTTTTTAATAGATTCATTGCATACTCTCTTCATTTTTCATTAGACTCACCTACTTTTGTTTTTTGTTGGAAGACATTTATCCATTTTTATATTTTTAGGTTTTTATTTGATTATTTAAAAAAAAAATGGTAAACAAATCCAAACACAAATAAAATTACTTTATCAAAATTCATAAATTTGTCTTTTCCATCATTTAATCAATTTCGATTATAATTTTGTTAAAGTATCCCGAATATTATTTCAAAATTATTGACTGAGTGTCTTAGAACACATAAGTTTTCTATTTTTTTTTTGTTTTTGATCATAACTGCATACATGTCTTCCCTTATACCCACTTTCCCCAAATAGAAAAGAGTAAAATTTAACTTTAACACAAATTGTATTTATTGTTTTGTTTAAAAACAAAAAAAAAATAATTATTTTTAATCCACCTACATTAGTAATATTATTAATTTTATTCCTCTTCTTCTTCCAGTTAAGGAAATTGGCAACGGTCGTTCGCCATTACTGCAAGAGCCACTTTATGGAACTCGTCCTCAGCCATACAGTGAGTACCAATACACCTTTAGGCTTTAATAAATTAAATATTATGTCTTCGTGTAATTTATAACGTCCTTTTCATATCATAATTTATTGCATGGTCTTAAAGATTACAACGCACAAGGATACTTTTATTTATTTATATGTATAGCTAGTTCATTTTTCGCATTATGAATATTATAGCCTTAAGGAATTGCTATGATATGATGGTCCTTCCATTCAAAAATGTTTTAAAGCGAAAAAAACAGCTCCTTTTTCTAATGAATTTACTTCTATGATTACTGTTCTATACTTTTAAGCCTTGAACGATTACTACTTTGATATAAAAATCCCTCCAGAGAAAAAGTGCCATTTTCTTTTTTGAAAATGAAAAAAAAAACAAGGATCAAGTACTCTAGGAAATTTTGTCATTTCCACAAAATGAAAAAAGAAAATTCTCAAATAAAAAAAAACAGAGGATATCAAAAGTCCAAGTCACTCGGTGCCGCCCAGTCCTCACAAATGTTTTATTTAACATCCTTTCAACGTTAAAACTTGGTTTTTCTTTTTTTTGTATTTTATTTTATTGTGCGAGTGCAATTTCTCCTTGTGTTGTATTTGTATCCTTTATGATGATAGTGTTGGAATGATATTATTTCCTTTTTGTTTTGTAATGGGTGTGAAAGAAATATCCTTTGGGGTTTAAAAGCCCCAAAGGGACTTCTGCGTTCGGGTCGGTCCATAGAGCAAAGATATGATGGTAGTAAAATGCAGAGATACAATGCGAATCCTTTTCATTAAACAAAGGGAAACAACAACAACAACAAAAAAAAAAGGAGAGATTTAAGAATAGAACTAACAGCATAGAGATATACTCATCGTGTATACCAGCTGGTTTCTGCTGGGAGGATATAACGACAAAGATCCTGACATTGAAGCTCTTTTTCGGTTTCTCCACCGCCCAACTTTGCTCAGCTTTCTCCCCCTTCTTTTGTCACCCATTCAGTACTTGGTGTACAAGAAGTCCTTTTTGTTCATCTCCTTTTCAAGTGATATTTGATTTCGGATTTTTCGCTTAAAATTCACTGTAACTTTGAAATAAAAAAAAAAAAACTAAGAAAAATAGAACAGAATAATGTCCTTAGTAACTTTATTTGGCCTTTTTCTTGTTTTCTTATTTTTTTCTTATTTTTTATTTTAAGGAGTAAGCACAACGATGAACAATCTTTTAACAAGAATGATTCAGGAAAAAATAAACAAGACAGATTTGTGTGTAATTTTATTTCTTTGTCCTTATTGCGTATATCTTTCCCCAAATAAAGGACACGTTCCCATCTCCAGCATGGATGGTTTTTATTCTTCCAATACAAATTTAAGGAATTCCTTACGCATTCGGTTATCACTTAACCAAACCCTCATTACACCTGGCTTATGGATTGACAAGTATTTTCAATGTGAACAAGGACATTTTCCTATTGTTAAAGATTTTGGGTTTTTTTTTTCTTCCTGTTAAAGAGCAACTGATGATTTTAGCAAAATATTTGATTACGTAAAGTGATGGTGGGGTTGAAGGGGTCATGTGATGTAAGTCAATCAATCAATCATTCAATCAAGAATTTGCGAATGTTTTCATAAGTTGAAAGTGATTAAATTTTCCAGAAGACAGTTTTCTTTTTGAAAATTTTCTTTGATTTTTGAAAATTGAGAACTCAATGATAAGATTAATTGGCGATTCTACATTTTACGGTTCGAGTAGAGTTTTCTGTCAATGTCGCTATTGGTATGGTATTAGAGGAACCTTTGCATTACCCCCGTGCTTAACTCAATGTAAATCTTGAACATCAGTTCGAAACATTTTCCGAAAAAGTTCCATTTTCATCAAATACAAAAAAAAATATGTTTGACAATTATTTCTACCTATAATCTTTTAGCTGCACCTAGACAAACTTTTAAGGGCCTTCTTAGGTATTTTTTTAGGAATTTTCTTTATAAAAGTCTTGAAGGTATAAAGGGAGTTTGTTTTTACTCTAGTGTCCGTTTGTTTGATCAGGTTTGCCGAATAAGTCGAAGCGACTGTCCCTTCCATCAAAATGATTTTTACCATTCTTGTTCACCGTTCCTTGATTGTTCCTGCTACTACAAGACACACCTGATCGGCTGGTTGATAGCGTTAGTAAATTTCAACAGCTTTTTCCTTGGAATTTCAGAGAGTCCCTCAAAATACTTGAAGAAGTGTCTCCCTAGGAGCCTATTTCTCAGATGATATAGCGCAGGGTAGTGACACAGGTAGTGAGGAGAATCCTCATGTCGCGTCACTCCATCCTCTGCATTAGTCGTTCATACTGAGTTTCATCTTTTTCTTGTTGGAAGCCAGTTCTCGTCCGATCCGGTGGTGATGCTCACAAGAAAAGATCGGAACTTGTTACTCAGTTGGGATGATAGTGTCGGTATTTTGTTTGTTGGAACTAGGTCATAGTTTTCTGCTTGTAACACTGTTATCGATAGAGCTCCATATTTTGTTTGTTGTAGCTAGAACTTTGTTCTTGATTGCCCGTTTAAGATTACAGAGTGCAAACTAAACTCTTGTGTCTGCGTGACAGCCATCTCGTCAGCGCTTTCATTTCATGGTACCAACTGAGCCTTATAGTGTGCTGTGTACCAAGAACCCTTAGCTCTTCCCGACAGCAAGTTACAAGCTTCGATTTGATTTCAATGAAAGAAATCGCTTTTGTTGACGCTTGGCTTTCAAAGAAAATGGTGATAACACGTAGGTTTACTTGGTGTGGTAAGCAGTGCCACATGTAGATTCAGCAACATGCATGAGAAAATACTGAATCATTCCATGCGCCAAAAGATAAACTGTCTGGCATCTACCAGGTGAAAGAGAGTGACCTATCATTTCTACAGGTGCATACTAAGGTGCCCCAAATACAAATACTTTGAGGAAGAATTATTGTAAGATGAGCAAGTTCATCCATATTCAGGTGGGGGCTCTATAGATCTCTATAGGTCGCAATGCAATACCTCCAATTTATAATTCATTGGTATGCCATCGTTGAGATTTGTCTACCAGCTATCGTCACTATCAGGATTCCAGCTTGGACGACACTGCTGTAGTCAAAAAGTGTGAACAAGAAGTAACTGAGAGTTTCTGAAAAGAACCCTGCAACACAGCATCCATCTTGAGACCATCTGTATTTATATTGCAATTATCGATTCGCAGGTTGATGGCTCTCCCAGTCCTCTCTTCTAGGAAAGGCGGTCGTGAAATCCTAGTGTAAAAGTCTAAACGGGGTGTTATGTTGTCAGTCAATAACCTATTTCCCGTTTATTTCAGTGAAATCGGCGCATGACCTATATACATATACCAGTTTGGCTAACAGATCTGGGGGTTTTAAGTTGAGTTTAGCTTCCAGAGCCACTATAGACCCAGTGATTGCCGTACATGCCATTAATTGTTCCCATGTCATGATTTTAAGGTAACTTTTTCCAATACATTCCACCAGATTACGTTACCGTATGTCAGTACAAGTTTTACTATGGCCGTGTACATACTTACTTACTTATTTAGGTCCTCATGCCTTTTATGTCCATGGGGGACCCCTTGTGGGGCATAGGACGTCCACAACGCCAGCTCGCCATCGTGTTCGGTTCCTCGAACTGACTCCTCCTCGACTGTCCTTCTCCATGAGCTTCTCGGTTGTCTTGAGTGAGCGGATTCCACTGCATCGCATGCGGCGCAATATAGTTGTCGCCTTTACGAAGCGTGTCTCCGATCCACTGCCACTTTCGACGACGTATAATAGAGTCAATAGGTTCCTGACCCGTTTTCGTATACGATTGGGCCAGAAAATCCTAAGGATGTTTCGTAGACATCTATTAATGAACGTTTGCAGCTTCTTAGTGACATCTACTGTTACTTTCCAAGTGCTGCAACCGTAAAGTAAAACGGATTCGACGTTGGATCGAAACAGTCGTAGCTTGGTTCTTAAGCTTAGAGAGTTAATCCTCCATATATTTCTAAGCATACCGAAAGCAACCTTTGCTTTCCCGATTCAACTGCATCCTGTTCGGTGCCACCCTCTCGGTAGAGATGATAATTCCAAGGTATTGGAAGCTCCGTACTTTCTCTACCAGTTGTTGAGAAATATTTATGAGAGAAGATGACTGGGTTCCTAGGCTGATCATCTTTGTTTTACCGGAGTTGATTTTCAGCCCCACGATTTCTGCTTCTGTCTCCACCTTTGTTGTCATTTGGTGGAGATCCATGGTCCTATGAGAGAGCAAACATACGTCGTCCGCATAGTCAAGATGTTTCAGGTGAGACGTCAGAGTCTATCAAATTTCTCCGTTTCCCGTCAAGGACGCTTGCAGGACATCGCTTATAACCAATAGAAACAATATTGGTGACAGACTGCATCGCTGTCTGACTCCACTTTGGACTTCAAACTCTTCTGACAGCCTCCCTTCGTGCAAAACGTGACATTTGGATCCATCATAAGTTCCCTAAATAATAGCTATTAGTTTATCCGAGATAGCTCTCCTGCGTAAAGCAAGCTAAATAAATTCTCTATTGACGCTATCGAAAGCCTTCTCAAAGTCAATGAATAGCAGGTGAAGTGGTGATCGATATTCGACGCACTGCTCAATTATGATCCTTAAAGTATTGATATGATCAATGCATGAGGATCCAGTGCGGAAACCTGCTTGTTCGGCATCGAGTGTGGCTTCTAGATGTTCCCTGATGCGTTCCAGTACTATTTTCGCTAATATTTTGGCAACGGCAGGCAGGACGCAAAATTTGCGAATTGATTATGGTTTCGTGTTCGTTGTGACATCTTGGGGACTTTTGTCACCTTTTTTAGAGCTTTTTTCGGAGCACCGCCACATCCAACCGAACGTCGCAAATCCCCCTTCAGTTTTCGCACTGTGTTAAGTCTCCTTTTTTAGGGAGCTTGACTATCATTCCCTTTTTCCACTCATTCGGAAATCCTTCGGAGACCCAAGCTTTCTTTATGAGTGGATGCACGAGTTCGCTCGATGTCGTTGGCGCTGCTTGTAGAAGCTCTACAGGAATGCCATCAAATCCTACTGCTTTGTTGGTCTTCAGTGCTTTGCCATGTACATCCACTTAATAATTTTTGGACTTGACCCCAAGATTTTACCCAATACTCTGTTGCAGAAGTAGAAAGCAAACATGGCTGTGATCGTTCTTCCTTTAATGTTGAAACTCCAGTCATCATCACAAATTTAATTCATTCAAATCAAATAAATTCAAAAGGGACCGGGATATTCCGGAAATCTTTTCTAATTAGAGACAAAAGAACACCAATCAGAATTTGTGAAATACCCAAGATTTGTTGGGTGTTGGACTCCGCCCGTTGTCAGTACTTTAAAATTTATCAACTTAACCAAAATTCTCTTTATATTTGTTTTGCGATTCAATTTGGCACAAACAAGGCCAAGTTTAATCAACCCAGTTAAACACTTTATTCCAAAAGACTCTGAACTTAGGTTTTTGCTGATATTCTTTCCTATCAAAGATGCCGCCATTTAACCTTTAATCCTTTCAAAAATATTCCTTAATTAATTTTGAAGGACCTCCATAATCCTCGAACCATACTTGAATATTTATTGAATTTGATTAATCAAAAAGGCTTATTCATTCCGAAAGCTCAAGGGCCATCAAAATCCAAGTCAAAAGCCCAGTTGTATCTACGTGAATGTGTATAAATTTTTTACGAAAATTAGAACTAGCGAGCGTGCAAGAATCTGTTAGTTATTCGAAGGTAGTTAAGGTATACCGAGGTAGGTACGTCACTATTATAGGCACTACATTGATTTCATCCACTTTATATGTAGACATCATCGTCGTTGTCCTAGTTCATCTAACCTAATTACAAAACCAAGTCAAGAACACCAATTAAACGAATTTCTATTACGCATTATGTATAAGTATCTTAAAGTGTTAGCTATATCTAAAATCAGTAATTGAAATAAAAGTTAGACGAATAAAAAAAGCAACCACGTTTTTTTTTTATAGAATAAAATCCAGCTAAGCATTCCAAAAGCTGACATGTTGTCATTGTAGATACATTGTTGTTGCTGGTATAGTGTTGGTTTTTATTTCGTTCCATATAGAATATCTAATGGATTCGACTTGCCTCGGGGTATGTACTCGTACCTGCTTGCATACGGGTTTATGCTTCTTTTACCACCTCTCGCCTCATGGCCCCATTTAGTTTTTTCGGTCGTCATCGTATACCAACACTAATGTGCATAGATAAACGACTCTTACTGGTGGCTAAGCTGTGGTATATAGTATCTACATATACTAGCTTTCCTACCTTATACCCACCTATACCGTTGAAGACAATCGAAAATTGAGTCGATTCCGTTTTTCCAGTCTCTTAGGCACGTTAACTGTCTTCAGAATGTTCCTATTGCCATCTATATATTGCTGATGGTTCTATTCTTGTCATTTATATGGGGCATGGCTTAATTTTTAATGAATGTCACGTATCGAAGTGGAAGTTATTTTTGTAATGGCTTCTTATTTTCCATATACCTACAAGACACAAAAAAAAACAAAATTTAGACAGTCATAGATTGTGGGATGTAAGTGAGGAATATGCCATCTAAATTATTCTCTCTCGATACAGGGTGTTTCAAAGGAAATTGAATTTCAAATGGCAAAGAGTCGGCTTGCCGAAATTCCATAAGAGCCCTCCTATCGCCTTTGATGTTGAATCTATAGAATCATTGAACGCCTTCCACGCTTCGTCTTCTTTAAAATGTAAAATGAAGGATTGCGTCAATTCTATGATCTTTTTTTATTAAACTAAATTCGAAAAAATGTGTACTTAAATAATCTGCTATTTTTTATCGATTAAAATATTTTAATCTTGAAGATTCGATAATTATAATTCAAGTTATGGGCTTCGATAGTGAACTATTCGCCTTTTAAGAAGATTTTGCATAAAATAACAATACTCTCATGGGATTCTCTCTTTCCTTTTCTCCCATTCTATATAGTTCGCTGTCTTCAGATTTTTAGGTTTTTTTTTTTTTAGGTTCAACCGCTAAAAAGTAAAAATCTAAAATAAAGAAACCTGTGTGCTTAACACTGCTTGCCACTTCCTTGACTTCACGCTCTGGCGGTTTTTCTTTGCGATCTTTTCATGATCCTTTTTTGGAGGGTGTGCCCCGCCCCCTATTAGAAATTTATGTCAACAAGTCCACTGTGCCAAATAATTCCATACATGTACTTTGTGTTCCTTTTAAGTGTTGCCAGAGTTCAGATCAGAGTTCCATTTAAAAGACCTTAGATCTTATAGGCTTATACCGTGAATCAGGATTGTCAATTATCAGTTGATAATTGATAACTACTGAAATTTTGTATTTAACAACATAAATTGATACAAGTTTTAATAATTTGGAATTATTAGAAACTATTTACCTCTGCGAGATATATTTTTTCATGTAAAATGGCAATCGAGACGTCTAATGTGTGGCACGCAGTGCCTGCTGTAACCACATGTCATCTAGCTCCATATGGTTCAATTTGGGCCATTAAATATTCGTTATCATTTTTCTGTAGCGCACTCGCCATTGACGGTGACTGCCACAGCAAGTTCGTTTTCTAAGGCTCCGAAGTCCATTCAGCGAACAAACGGCGTTATCTATGGTCATTAACTTTGAGATTCTGCATCAGTTGATTCGCGCACGGGTGTTGGCCCAAGTCCCGACCCAATAATCGCCTATTTGAAGTCTGCGAAAGGCCGAGCTCTTGTGCACGGTGAGGAAAGTACCACCTCGGATTCTGCTGTACACTTTCGCGGACTGCGAAGATGTTCTTAGCCAGTTTTGCGTTCCTTTCACGTAAGAGTGTCGACTGATTTGATTACCGAACCGGTCTTCTCAAATTTGGCCACCAAACGTTGGTCAACCATGTCTAACTTAACGTTTACACTAACTAACACTCATCTTTATAATAAAGTTTTGTCATTTGGACATGCTGTACGATAGTTTTACTTGCGATGGTGATTCGGCATCAGTAACTGAATAATAAAAAATAGATTTGACAGATGTCACCAAAACAACATGGCCGCCACAGGATGCTAAAACCTACCTGAGCGAATCGGCAATTCGTGTCGAAACATCAAAGCATGCCAATATTGTCAAACTTGTACTGATTGCTCATATTCGATTCGCCTCCAAATGCTGACTACGCTCACTGGCGGTATTTTATCAAAAGAAACAAGTTAGGAAGTGAATTAAATTAAATGTTTCCACGCTTAATTTCAATGTTTGTATTACACCAAATTGAAAATTTGTACGGTTTTGAATGCAACGAATATACAATCTCTACCAAAAAGACGCTCATCTATGGTTTTCAATACAATTCTTTTCAATACCGAAACTGTTATTGTTATAAAAAGATCTGTCAGAAGAACTGTCGAACTGAACATCCACTTCTTATGAAAAAATGTGACAGCAGAACTGTCAAACTGCACGTCACATTTTTTCTTACTATGATTTTTAAACATCCACATTTCCGAATTTTATGGTTGGTTTTTCAAAAATTTCTTTCATACAAACCAACAATAAATACTCATGTCTATTACAGAATTCGCAGAATTTTACTCCCGGTGAGTTGACTCGATTCGCATCCGCTGTAAAACTCAATTATGAAATTCGTCGGATGAACTACATTGTCGATTGCTAAAATTACCTTATTTATGAACTTTCGTATCGACACTGTCAGCTACAAACATTTATTGAACTGGCCTAGGCTGTGATAATAGTATCGCTTTCGATCAACGAAATCAAGCATCGTTGAGAGTGGTTAGTACGAAGATGGGGGACGGTTCAAAACCAACCGTGTGTTTTTTTTTTTTTTTTTTTTTTTTTTTTTTTTTTTTTTTTTTTTTTTTTTTTGTTATTTCTTGCTCTATGGTTGCGTTGCTATTTCTGCGTTTTCTATTAAAATTTGACAAACACTTCAGCATTCAGTATGATAAGCTTTTGACTTACATTTTTGTACTCTCCATTGTTTATTTTCGTTTAATCAAAAATTCACTTCAGATTCGTCTTGAAATTGGTGCGAATGTAAAATAATAGAAATTGTATGGAGTGCGAATGGATTGCGAATTCTGTAATACCATATAAGTTGAACAATATGTCAGTGGTGCAGGGATTGTTACCGACATTCGTTCAACTTTCATTCGGTGCCGTGAAATAAGGCCAAGTGAAATAAGGCCAAATTTCAAAATTTGGCTTTATTGCACTTTTATAAAGTGAAATTAGGCCAATTTTCAGCAGTTGGTCTTATTGCACTTTTGAAAAGTGAAGTAAGGCCAAATTGGTCTTATTTCACTTTCAACAGTTGGTTTTATTGCACTTTGACAAAGCGAAATAAGGCCGAACTACATTTTTATACTTATTTCATAAGCGTTCCAAAAAACATTTTCGTATATAAATAAATTTAAATGTTGGTAGTTTATTTCCAAATTGGAGTTGAAAAAAAAAAGAAAATTGTACATTGTACAAAAATAATTTTTTTGTTGTTAAGTATCAAAATAACTGATAAAACAACAAAATTGCAGGTAAACAAAAGGATCAATATATTCATATAACTATATAATATTTACATATGTATAAATGTATGTTTAGACGTATACAGAAAAAAAAATAATTCGTTATCAACCAAAAAAAATTAACAATATATTCGTGTGATGTTCTGAACTATTTGCCTACAAATGGGGCACAGAATAGAATTGTTATTCTTAATGTACTTTTCTGACAGCTGAGTATAGCAATCTAAACATAATTTAAAATGATTACACGGCTGTAACAGAATTGTACGTGAATTCTCACAACAAATAACACAAAGAATAGTATTCAAAACTTCTGAATCAAAGCCGTCAGTTAAGTCGTCATCATCTTCCTCGGAGGAATTATCAAATGTTAATATATCTTCTGTCAGAAGATTGTTGTTTTTATTCGTCATTTGATGTAAGAAATCGTCTATCGTTATTGTTTTTTTTTGCAGTATTTTTAATGAAATTTCAATTTTGAGTTGTTTGTCCTTAAATTTCTTTTTAGGTGGTTCAAAAATGTCAAACGTCCCATCTAAGGACATAACAAACTCTCTTGACTTTACGCGCTCCTCATCAAGCAAGCAGTCAACAAATTTAAAAAAGTTTCCGTGCTTTGCAAGCTTTGTACTTAGGCGGCTGTTGTACCCTTCTAGGGTACTTGTTGTTTTAAATGGAAGGTTGTAAACCGAAAAGGCCTCTGGTGTTTCCTAGTGTATAAAAAGGTTTAAAATAGAGAAACATTTATTACACTACGATTTTATAAAGTTTTTTGTAATGTAAATCACCTTTCTCATCCACTGCTTGCTGAAATACATCAAGAAATTTTCAAAAATTGACTGTCCATTTTGGAAAAATTTTGTATTCTTTGCCTCAGCCTCCAACAATTCAAAAGCTGAATAAATATCCTGAGGGCACATTAAGGGGAGCACAAGAAACTTTTGAAAAATTCGCTTTGCTTCTTTGTTTTTATTTAAGTAGCTCGAAAAGTTTTGAGTTTTTGAAGCATTCCGACGTACGGTCTGGCAAAAGTGAAACCAGCAGGTGGTACAATTAGCTGTCGGAAACAATTCGTAATCTGTTACAAAGGAATCTGCCTTAAACTTAAACAGATTCGATTCTATATATTGGAACAGATGCTTGTAAGCCATTTCGGTCTTATTGCTTAGAAGCACATATATAAATGGGTAAGCCTGACGGAAATAAAAAAATATAGAATTATTAATAAGAAATCTCGAATCGTTTTAGTTTTTTGAATCTTTTATAATAACAACTCAAAAATAATTTTCGGGAAGTTTATATAACTCCAAAAAATTAATACAAATTAGGAAAAGTTTATTTTCATAAAATTTCCAAAAATTATAGTAACATTTTTTAGAGCTCAGAAAATATTCACACGCAGTTTTCTGAGCTCTAAAAAATGTTACTATAATTTTTGGAAATTTTATGAAAATTAGATTTTCAGAGTTTTATAAAATAACAGTTTAAAATTCTATTAACATCTAATTTTTTCTATTTAAAAAAAAGGTTATAAATGTATAAATTCCAAGTGAAATTTTCAAATCAAGTATACATAACCATACGTACATGTTCATCATGTGCAAAATGAATAATCAGCAATTGCTTAAAGCCACAAGTAGGTACAACTTTAAATGTGCCATCTATTAAAAAATAACGGGTAGCTGTGTCGGGTAACTCGCCAATCAATTTTGCAATTGTAGAAGAAATGAAAAGTGTATATGCAAAATCATTTTCTAACACTGTTGTGCGATAGAATGGTTCATTATCATAACGTGACATTCCAAAATCTGACATGACATTTTCAATTTTAAACATGTCTGAAACATCTTTGGGGCTTTTAGGAGCTTTTGGAAATGATCGATTTCGAATGTTTATTAATTGTCTTCGAACTTTCCCAAACGGAACCGACGCACTTCCAACGTGATTTGCCGAAACTTCATCGAACACATGTCGAATACCGTTTCGTTTCAATGAACTGTTGGCACAATTATTTTTAATTTCATTAACAAGTTTCATTTTCTTATACACATCTTCCTGGTTGGCGTGGTTATGAATGGCACTTTGTTTGGGAATTCGAGCAAGACATTCATTACCGAAATCGATCACGACACTTGCAGAACACTCTTTTACATAACATATATATCGCTTGCATAATCTTGTATTACATTTAAATTTATACAACTGCTTTAATTCTGGGATGTACAAAAGACTACTTCCTTTTCTAAATCCCTCTGTAACCTCAATTGGCAAAATTAAATCTGTATTTTTATTTTCCATATTTTATTACAATCCGCACTCACTCACTAAACTTTCAATTAAAAATGAAGCGATCAGCTTAGAAACAATGATCTTATCAGTTCAACAAACGGTAAATTCTTCTCTTGTTCGTTCAGTTATCTTAACCAGATCATTGTTATGTTGCAATCTTCTTTAAGAAGTATGCTATTTAAGGTTTAGAAAAGGTCTTATTTCACTTTTAAAAAGCGGAATAAAGCCAACTCTAAGGCTACCTTATGGTTTGGTGATTTTGTTTGTTAAATACATTCAGTTGCTCTTATTACGCTTTCAAAATGTGAAATAAGACCAATTTGGTCTTATTTCTCAAAATCATTTGGCCTTATTTCACTTTGTCAAAGTGCAATAACACCAACTACTGAAAATTGGTCTTATTTCACTTTATCAAAGTGCAATAAAGCCAAATTTTGAAATTTGGCCTTATTTCACTTGGCCTTATTTCACGGCACCCTTTCATTCGTCGGATTCAGTAACAGCAAAAGTTTGGAAATGAATTAAAACTGTCACTTTAGCTCATTCGCCGAATTCTGTAATAGGGGTGATTAGCTTAATAGATCGAGTCGTTCATAAGTCATGACCATTCATAAATGCAAAAAATGGAAAAATCCGCCAAGAGTATCTCTTATCATGAAAAGTACTCCTTGTCGTTTGAAATGGGCAAAAAATTGTAAGTCCTCTTCATTCCTGGTATCACGTTTACAGGAATAGTTGAGAGTTGTAAAACACTACTCGTATGTTTAGGCTCTTTTCGAGCCATAATGGCTTCCTATTTATTTATATTTTTACATAATCTGTGTTTTTTGTACAAAAAAATAGAGAATAGCCAACTCAAAGTGAATACAATTCAGGTCAGCAATCTGAGTAAAATGTTGAAAGGTTAGAGGGCGCTTAGTTCTATTATAGGAAAATGTGAAAATGTGACATAGTCACAAGGCATTGCCTTTGAGAGACAATATCATTGAATGTATAAAGATCACCAACTTTGAAATAAAAAAGAGCGAATATAAAAGTGAGTATAAGCGTTTTTCTTACGTTTAATTGCTGAGTTGGTTATAAGTTTTACCAAAACACATTTACATATAAATAAATACACATATTTAGATGGATAGATTTTCAATCGATATATTGACAGTCGCAATAGGAGTAATAGTTTTTGCGGTTTGTAAAACTATATCTCCAAGTAGCTTTTGAACACCCTGTATGCACTGCAATACCATATATGAGACTTATAAGTTGGAAATATTTGATTGGAAAAACTTGTTTCGAAATTATCACATCGTCTTATTTTGTATTCATTTATAATTCGATGATTCTGTCTTTTCTGTTGACAGGATAACACCATTGGAAAAACTAGGATAAAAGGAAAGATCAATCCGTACTGCATGTAGGTTGTCTACGTAAGTGACTAGTAAACTTTTGATATTTTAAATGAAAGATATGAGGTTTCAGTTATTTAAGAGCTTTTCTGCATAGAAGTTTATATAAATATTCAAAATGGCAGTAAAGGTGCCATAGAGCATGTTTTGGATTCGTAAAAAATCGAGCTGAGGATTGTTGACATTGCGATGATAGAGAACACAAGCAAAATAGGTCCCGCAACGGTGGTTCCGTGTACTCAACTTGCAACCTAAATCGCTGAAACGGATTTTCTCAAATTTGAGACTTCTGAGGTTCTAAGGCGATTACGTTGAAAAAAACAATTGTATTTTGCTTTAAAAAATGTCAGCACCTGCCACCTGCAATCGTTCCGAAAGAGTCTATCCATCTATCTCAAAAACTGCCCTTAAAAGTTTGCCTTCAAATGTTTAGAACAATTGAGATTTTTATAATTATTCTATTTTTAAAAACATTTTGCAACCTCTAGGGGATGTTTTTCATATAACTCTACGACATATCATGGGGAATGCCATCAATTTAAAACTCGATAGATTTTCTTCATTTATTCGGGGGTTCTTGGTTTTTCAAGGCACATCATTTTCTTTAAGTATTTCAACACAAGCGACTGTCGAATCGTGATAGGGCAAACGATAGCATGGAGCCAGGAAATGTCACTAAGCCGAAAAATCACTTAGCTTGAAAATTTCAGAGGTAAATTGTCCAATTTGGCATTTGACATATCGCATATTTTTGCATATTCAATTATTCGACTTTTTTCTCGACCCGATGTTATACTCGTATATTGTTGTCTAGTTATTAATGGGTTAAAGTAGTTTTCATTAAATACGGAATTTTTGTTTAGACATAAGATAAAGTTGTTAGACGCTTTCGTTCATTTATGATTTTTTTCGTTGAGTCAAAGAAATTATTTCATTAATTAACTTATTATTGAAGTTAATGAATTTATTTGTTGAGTCAACGAATATAAATAATAACTTTGCCTTCGTTAAATATTCAACATGATTATGCACATTTCAGACAAACAATATTTAATGGAATGAGTATTGATCGAAAAATGTCCTTTAAGAGCTGTTAAAAGCAGAACATTTTTCGGTTGATTGGTGATCTTATAGTTCAGACTTGATCCCTGTCACAAAATCTAAGTAATTGAACGAAAAATAAAATTGTGATGGAAGCCTCACAAGTAAATTGATGATTCCAAATAGGCATTTTCATTCAGATCATGAAACTTTTAGCGAACAAAGAATATTATAAAATCAAGTTTTTTTTTTCTATTGAACCAACGAATTTTTCTTTAAGTCTTAAGTAATTTCATAAAATAACAAAATATATTTTTTTGCAGTGTAAAAGCTATTTTAAGATGGGGGAACTACAATTGTCTCATGTCTGTGCACACAAATCAGGCTTGTTGTCTTGCAAACTATCATTATCTGATAACTTCTTTATTAAACAAAGTTTTTCTTCATTCTGGGAGCACGATCTTCTCTTTCTCACATCCAGAAGAAACTGTCTAGGGCTCAGCTTGGTGTGTTGCAATCGGAAAAATATTTGAAATCTGTACATAAATAATCTAAGAGTTCTAGCGCCGATCCAACACCACCTGATAAAAGAGTGGTTCCGACTTAATACAAGGAGTAACAGTCCAGACAAGCCAGGTGCTTGTCATACACATCGGAGTTTCAAGTTGTTTTTCAATCCTAAAATTTATAATACAACATTCCTAAACGTTCACATAGTGGTCAAACATTATAAGAGGCAAATTATAAAAAGGTGCCAACAGCTAATATCAATATCAGTCCTTCATACTCTGATGATTCAGTCTCTCGCCACCATTTTATTTCGCTGATCTTCTAACCCTTAAATCAGAACATGCCATATATCCACTAAGAGAAAGGGTCAGTCGAACTAATTCTAAATAACTCCAAAAATTAGTTTCTAAACGCCTAAGAGGCATCTTAAAGCTCTATTTTTTTTTAGTTTTACTTTAAGTTTTGTTAAATTAGAGTACTAAAATTTTGTGAATAAATTGGCGTAAAGCATGTGTGCCTGATCGAATAATAAAAGGTCTGGAATCTGATGGACAATGTTAAACTATTTGCATAATTACATACTGGAAATGTAATACCTCATATCTCAAGTCGATTCGAATTATTTATAGTTGAAATATCTCGTTTTTAAGGACCATGTCTACAAATTAGGTATTTATTCTCCTTTCTCAATATTAATTATGCAAACAAAAAAAATACCTCGCGAGCCAATAAATTACAATACCTCTTTCATCAAAACCCGTTTTGATTGCTGAAATAGTTAATTATGACAAGAAAATATGTCGGAGCGCAGAAAACTACCGCATACACCGAAAATTTCCAATACCTCTTAGACCATAACTAAGCATCAAAAGAATTCTAATTCCTCGAAACCTATGGTTTGAATTTTTATATTTGCACTTTAAGTAGCAGGTTAATAATGGGGTATCCAGAATCATCATCATCAGGGCCCTAATTACCACTCAAACACGATTTTTTGTCTCTACATAAATTGACTTTCCATTCTTGGTTACGAGATATAAGAACTCCAAGGAAGGTATGTTAAAAATATCTCTATAATAGATTCAGAATTAACTAACCACTTTTGGTGGTATAACTCTAAGTTAGCTCCAGATCTAAATGTACCGAAAAATATGACCTTTAAAAGACGAATTCAACTCAAACCTCGTATGACATGAAATGGACCTAAGAAAACTAATAATTAATTTAAGCGAACAAGCCTCCTATTTCATCAAATATGAAGTACTAACCCTAACAAGTCTCTCTTAATTCAACCATAAAACTAAACAACACAAAATATCTATCCAATTACTAAAACCCATTGGTTAGTTGTTGGTATAATTTCCACCGGACATTGCAGTCTTTTACCACCTTCCTGGGTAGCCAAGCCATGCAATCAACCGGAAACCACACGAGAAATACCCAAACAGTTTTTTTTTCGCTTTAATGACAAGTTTGACACCAGTCATTAAAGCCTTCCAGCACGCAGCCAATATTCCTACCCATAAACACACTAATATAATTTGCATAGTCAATGTGTTCCCCAGTAAATAAGACTTACCAAAACGATTTTTAGAGCCTCTATATAGGTACTTTTACGCGTTACCCAATTCAAGCCCGAAAATGTCTTTATTTGCATTAGGACTTAATAATTTTGGAATAAGAAATTACACGAAAATGTACTGGACTCTAATTATATCAATCGTGTGTGTGAGTGTGAGTGTGTGCTCTTAAACGCCATCTGCTGGAAAGTTAATCCAATTTGGAGAAATTACTTAAATGCTTGCTCTTTTTTGCCTTTCTCTTTCTGTGATGCCTGAAACAGCCTGATAGTGATGGGCTTGTAATTAATTTTGTACTGAGATTTCCCCCCGATGGGGAATATATGTATGTATGTACTAATGTAATTGGAATGGATGAACATTTTAAATTAACTTGATGGGGCAGGCGATTTGATTTGTTAGGCAATGAGGCAAGTTTATGGACAAACTTTAATATTTTATTTATTGACAAACGTGAGTGGCGAAGGAGTGTTGAGGAGATCAAATGAGTTACCTTAATTTGTAAGGGGTTTGATCATTCTCTCAAGGAAGTTTGATCAAAAATTAATTTTCTTCTAACAACAACAACAACAACAACAACGTCCTTGTTAAATCTATAAAAACAAATATCTCTGCTCACTTGTCGTCATAAAAAGACTTAATCCTGACTTATTTTGCTGTTGTTTATCTTTGTTCTGCTTAAATATGTAGAAGAGTAGGTAAGCTCACAAAATAAAAATATCCTCATTTTAATAAAAAAAAGCTCCATAATATCCTACAGACACTAATCCTTTTGACAAAATACCAAAAAACAACAACATCAAATGTGTCCACCCTCAATTGCCATCATCATATCCAATTCTCAACACCCCTCCCCCATCCATGCCTCCAATAATAATCCGTGGCAATTAAAATCAGATAATCCTTTCAAATGTGTTTCTCCTTTCAGGAGGATATTTTTTTTATTTTGTGTGCTGCTTTTGTTTTTGTTTGAGACTCAATGGATGGCATTGCTGATGTTTGTGGCAGGATCAAGTTCCGATAGTGTGTGGTGTATGTATTTTTTATTTGGTTCATAAAAGTACCCTCATATTATGTGGTGGTATAAGTACAGGCAGAGGGGTTGGCGAAATATTCTCTTTTTTTTTCGTATGGAATTGCGAGTGAAAAATGGGTTAACTCGAATGGAAACTGGCTGAATTTATTGTGCGAGAAATAATCTATTATCTTTTTTTTATCTTGGATTTTCATATTAAATTATATATTTTTATTTTTGTTTTTCTTTTTTTTTTTTTTTTAATTTTTTATTTTAAGTGAAGGAGAGGGTGAGTCAGGTCAGCCTAGATGGATGTTTTCGTCCCTCGAAGCTCTTCTCAGATACATGAGTCGTATACTTTTCAGAATTGGGAAAACTGCTATAAAATGAACGAGATATTCTTCTTCATACATGTTGCAGAGTGAGCTATTAATATAGTCGCGTTCTGTACTTGTTGTATCATTGAGATTTGTAAAGGCTGCTCGTACTCTGAAAATCCATCGAATCTTCCGATCATCACAGACATATTCCTTGCAGACATCGAAATTTAGTAGATGATGTAGTAGCTATGGGACCCTGTAAACTGTGACCTATGTAATGCTAATGCATTGGGGCTACACTGTAGATATCCATCCTCTTAGGTCTTTTAATAGCTTGTTAAATCAGAATCAAGATACCATGTGTTACGACCAAGCCAATGACTCCATCTTATTCGTGACAGAGTAGGCACTAAAATATTCAAATGACGGTCGTTTGAAGGTCTGGTCTTTACCCAACCCTTTCCAATATAATTTAACGCAATTAAATCGGTAAGAGGTTCAATGTATTCGTCTCAAAGTAAAAATCCTGAAGACCTTATTCAAACTCTTTAACTCTTCTACTTCCAGAGAAATACACTTCTTACGGCATTGACAAGAAAATTTTTTGAGAACCTTCGATTCTCCCATATTGTTATCGATTGTGACTCAGAGTTATGGAAATGTTGATAAGTCCATCTCAAGAAATATCTTGATGAACGAAACCTTCTTAATAACCAACAGTACGGTTTTCATAGAAATAAGTCTACTGGTGATCTGATTGTAATACTCACCGAGTATTGGAACAAATCTTCACATCATTTTGGAGAAATTAAGATTATTGAACTTGATGTTTCGAAAGCATTTAATAGTGTCTGGCATCAAGCCTTCTTGTCGTAAATGCGTGGATTTGTTTTGGTAAACTTGTCCTTTATGAAATAAGACATTACTTTTCCCACCGCTAATGGTTTCAAGTCTAAAATTCATAAAGTAAATACTGATGTTCCCCAGGGTTCCGTTTTGCCACCTATTCTTTTTCTTATATTCATCAATTATATTCTGTCGGAAAATGATTAAGCCTTTCATATTCGTTTCTAGAATCAATTTCTTGTCCGATGGAGACACCTATGTGATCTGTTAATCAGTCAAGCCATTTTGAGGCATTGACGTAGTTCAATATGTGAATTCCTGAAATATTGGAAAGATTTTCTAGATTGTCAAAGAAGTAACTACCAACTCTTCATCACCACATCCTCTGCATAGGTCATCTGTACTTAGTTTCATTTTAAATTTATGATATATCAATAAATTATGTCCGGTGATTATGCTCGTAAGAGAGCTTCTTACCAAGTTGCATAATTTTGTCGGTCCTCTGCGTATAAAGCAAGGCCATACTTTCTTAGTAGTATCGCAGGTGTCAAGTAGACTCCACCTTTCATTGGATTTCTTTAGTATTAGATCAGAAATTTTCTGTTTAATGTTGCAGAGTGGGACATTTACCATCTCTCCTTTTCTAGCGTCAGGCGCTGATCCCTGTCTTGCCAACCTGGTATGCCGCTGTGTCCCGGTACCCAGCAGAGTCTAATATTGTGCTGCGTGCCAAGAGTCTTAAGCTCTTCGCGACAGCAAGAGACGAGCTTCGATTTTATCACAGTGGCAGAAATCGCTTTTATTGCCGCTTGGCTATCAATTTAAAAGGTGATATCAGCCCGTGGTATCGCCATCAGTGATACCTGTCTAGCAGCTGTTGTCACTGCCAGGACCTCCGGTTGGAAGACGCTACTTTAATCTGGGAGCCTAAGTGAGCTGTTTAGCTCAAGAGGTTCTGAGAAAAAGCCTGCACCAACACCTGTGTCCATTTAAGAGCCATCAGTATAGATTGCTATTGCTGATTCACTGGTTTAGGGTTGGTTGTTCAGCCATTCTTCTCTGCTTGGAAAGGCAGTTTGGATTGGTTTATAAAAGTCAAGTTCGGGTGTTGTATAATCTTAAATTATAATATCACCCAAATATTTCAAAAATTTGAGCATGTCCTATTGCGCTGTTTTTCCAGGTATTAGTCTGACTTAGCCTTAAGGCGCTATATGCTGCGGATTCTTGTACGAAAAGGTCTAGGGGTTTCGGGTTGAGTATCCTCTAACCCTGCAGTTGGTGTGGATCTCATGGAACCCGTAATTCCAATGCACGCAAGTCTCTCTACTTTTGTCAAAATTTTGAGGTTCGTGCTTTTTTCAGTTGCATTCCACCAGGCCAAATTACCATAAGATTCTGTTACAAGAGTAGAATGCAATCATTCCTTTTTTCGCTCTTTCCTTAGTGTTGAGACTTCAGTTTAATTTTCTATCTAGAATCACACCAAGAAACTTTGCATGATCTGAAATCTTCAGCGGGGTGCCTTCAATTGAAGGTATTCCTTTTGTTTGTAAAAAGCACTAATTCTGTTTTTGAGGGTTTAACCATCAGGCCGCACTTTCTAGTCCATCTACTTACCTTAGATCTGTAAAAAAAACGAGGAAAAGAATAGCAGCTCATTAAGTTCTGGGTTCGACAGGATTGTCATAAGTGGAATCAAATCGTTGTAGATCCTTCAAAAACTCAATAATTTCTTTCGTCATTGAAGTGAGTCCCAGCGCCCATAGCCAACTTGAAAATTTTAAGTTTATATCTTAAAAAATGCAAAAATATTCTAATGATATTTTACAATCAGAACTGTTAGCTGAATAGTCCCTGAGTACTCAAAAAAAAAAATTCTTTCGGATGTCATTTTGAAAAATGTATTTTAGGCAATATATATAGAGAAAGAATCATCGTTCTCAAAAATTTTCGACACTTTTTCAGCAGTATTTCAGCAGCCATTTTAAAAATCTCTGTTTGAACAATATCTCCATAACGACTCATTGCACAAGAAAATTGATTTGAACTTTTCGGATGGACATTTTCATTTTTTGGAAATCATTTTTGGGAAATATATACAAATATTTTTTTTCTAGCTTTTCTTGTGTAAAATGGCAGCAAACTGTGAAAACAGAAAACTTGTAAGCTCTTTAACTCTAAAACCATAAATTCAATCAAAAAATGAAGAATATTAAATTTCCTTTCGAAAAGTTCAAGACAATTTTCGTGTGCGATAAGTCGTTATAGAGATATTGTTGGAAAAGCGTTTTTCAAAAATGGCTGCTGAAATACAAGTTTTACAGCTCCGCCATTTTGTTGAATATGCATAGAGTTCCCATTTGCGCCAATTTCTATTAAGAAAACATAAGCCGATTAGTCTATTTAGTCAATAAATCAAATGCAATTTTATCAAAGATTCAATTTAAAATTCATCGAGAATTAATTCATTCATCCGTTTATAACAGTTCTATCTGATAATGGACTCTCGATTGACACTTAAAACAGATTCATTTTTGTTTTCATTTTAAAAACTTGAAATCAATTTTGTATTCACAGAGCATATCGATCAATCGTGAAGTATAAATGACACGAAAGTGATAGAAAATACACTTCTCTATTGACAGTGTTGAAATAGATTCTATTAATAGGTAAAGATTGATAGAAGTTCTTAACCCTACTGACAGCTTTTATTTAAATCGATTTCAAGATATCTGAGAGTTCAAATATTGAGATAATTTATAAGAATACATTGGAAGTGGATAGAGATATTTTAAAACACTTCAGGATTATTTGAATTTCGAATTGATGAAAATTGATAAATTATAAGATACAATTGAAATACACAAACAAATATAAAAATTAAAGTCAGTTGATTGAGAATCTGAAAATATAAATATGCATGTACCTAAATAATCTATAGTATCCTTGGAATTTTAAATTTTTTAATTTAGGTAGTCACACTGTAATTCCCCCCTGCTATGTCCACCTGCTGACTTTCGTCTTTTCTTAAGAAATTCCTACCTTCAGACATTTTTCTGTGTCGTATTTAATAATGTAAATAAATGTCTTGCTCCTTCGACTAATGGAATGGAATTATTTCACGACTTGTCTCCTTCTATTATATTTGAAGACGGTTGAACTCAACTCAAAGGCCACCATCCCTTAAGGGTCTAATGGTTGATGATTAGTTTTTTTTTTAATATTTAATGAACAAAAACTTTGACTAATGCCTGTCATATCTTTTCATTTGTTTTTCTTTACCCAAAACTAATGCCTCTGAGGTTAGAGACCATCTCAGATGGTTTTAATGGAAATTTTTTTCACCAAATACTTTATTCATTTTGTAAAATTAGCATTAATATTAATTTTTGAAGTTCAAAAATGGAATTGCAGAAAATTGAGAATTATATCTTTCGTCAAATTAATGTGACTTGAAATTTTCTTGCGAAACTATAGAATTTTTGCACTAATTTTGATCGAATGTCTTAAATAAGTTTAAATTATATTCTCGAAGAGAAATTTGGAACTATTAACAGCTAAAGAGCGTTCCAACAATCATTCAAATTATTCTAGACAAAATTGGCCATTTCTTACTTCAAGGACATGAATTTTTCCTCATTTTAACAAGGCAGAAACTAATGAATATTATGTATTATCCCGGCGTTTAAGAGGGTGTTATATGAATACAAATTTGGCAAATTTTGTATTCGTTATATACTACATTATTTTTAATATTAAAAATTGGTCCTTCGAGCCGGATTAAACTGTGTTTTTTATTTTTGTTTTGTGTCAATTTACTTTAATTTAAGCGTTGAATAGAAAATAAAGTCGTATACATATTTGGATAGAACGTAAATAGTAAATTTTGTTTCATTTTTAAACAAAACAAAACAAAAATCACAGAGCCTTGAGATTATCCAAACAATGGAAAGCTTAAAATTCCACCTTTCCTCTATGAAGCCTATAGCCAGACCATTACCACAAAACTGACCATTTTCAAATGCTTATTTGCTAAAATCAATAAACTAAGGCAGTTTGTTGTTTTGATATTGTTGTTTTAAGCAACCCCATTCAACAGAATAACAATGTTATTACTTTTATTGTTTTTCATTTTTGTGTAAATATTTTTCATTGTTGATTTTTTTTTTTTTTTTTGCACGAAGTTTCTCACCCTTCTTTCATGCCTTCTTCACTAGTTGATGCTGCAATGTGTGCAATGTTTAACAAAAAAAAAATTAAAAAAAAAAAAACTTTATCCATTTCCATTGGAAAAATGAAAAGAAGTCAATTAAAACTTTACGCCGCGTGCATTTTTCTTTTTTCATTTCATTTCGATATATTTTTTCTTTTTCTTTATACTTTTATTGTTGTTGTTTATTTGTTTTCTTTTGCCGGCATCATCACAAGGACTTTACCATTTTCTTTATAATTTTATTCTTTTTATTTTCATAAAGAAGAAAACTTTATTTAGTTTTCATTTGGGTGCAAAATATTTTTGAGATATTTGTGAGAATGGATTGAGATATATCCTACCCTGCTACTTAAATTAAAGTATCTTTTAGTGTTAATTAAAAAGAATATTTAACAGTTAAATAAAAAGAAAGTAAAATAAGGGAGACAAACGGCATCATTGCTGTAAGCATTGTATATGAGAATTGTTGAGTGAAAACTACAAATTGATAATGGACTTCACTTCAAGGAGGAGGCAATTTTATTTTATTGTTTGTTTTGTTTTCTTTTAATTAAAGTGAATAAGAAGTGAAGCTGTTTTGTGCTGTTGTTTAAAAGATAAACTAAAACAAATTAATTCTTTATAGTTTTATAAGATTTACAATTAAATTCACATCTAGTTTTTCGGAATGTCTCTTTATAATCAAATGGTGGCAACCTTATTTTGTTGAAAGTGTGATTTGATTTCTTTACCTAATTAATGATAGTAAAATTTTTTGTTTACTTTATGAAGTCTATTAGTTGAAGGAGATTTTAAGTTTCAAGATTTTACCCATTTAAAATGATTACAAGTATATAAACCCATAAAATTTGTTCTTAAAATTGGCAAAACAACAATGTTCTATGGAAATAGCCTGTTGCATTCCCCCCTTTAATAATCTAACTTTAATACTGGTCCTTTGCTAAATACCCATCAACTTTCCCTTGAGCTTAACTTCGGACGTACTATATTTAATTAAGAGATTCTTTCTTTAGCCACACTACACGAATGTGAAATGCTTTACCCGACACAATATTTGCCTCCCATTACTAGATTCAGACATTTAAAACCAATGTACATCGGTATCTCCTTTTAAATCATCTCTAACTTTTTTAAATGCTCGCATTGTGCTAAAATTACCTCTATACCAGAGGTTAGGCGAAGAGTATGATGGACCCTGACAAGGTGTCCGAAAGAGCTTGGACACAGATTACGAAATCGGTCACGCCACCTCTAAATATAAAAGACATATTATGGTCAAAATCGCTCTGTTGAAAATTGATCTATTAGGAAGTAAAGAAATATCTTAACAATTCGTACTGACCTTAGCTGAGCGCCATCCTGGTTAGCTTAGGTTCGGTTCAAATGGCTGCAAGCCTCGCAGCTGCCACACTTAGATTTGTTTCTTTGTAATACCACATGAATCTAGAGATTTTCTCACTACTCGTTGAGCGAATTGGAGCTTCTTATCAAACGAAGGAGATTGCAAATGTTTTTTATACTAGGTTCCTCGAAGAAAAACTCTCCAAGATGGAGCTAACTTCTTTTAAAAGCAGGACTTGTACAACGAAGATGAGGAATTGATTATGTCTCTTCCTTATCCATACGGCTTTTGCAAAAATCGTTTGAATAAAGCGCCAGGCCTTGTTGCGTTATTAGCTTAAAGACACCAATTACGGAACTGATGTCCAATCTACTTAAGGATATCAAGTATTAAGAACGTTTTATATCAAGCAATGACCGAATCTGTTTTGTCATCAGACAGTTGGTTAAATTATTCCATCTTAGATTTGTCATCTTTATAGCATCTTGTTTCAGCATAAACTTATATGTAACGATGGGTATACCTTTATTAGCTTTATCAGATAATGTAGGCAATGCGAGTTCGACAGCCTTACAGTACCCCGGAGTGACTCTATGCCCTGTCACTTAACAGAGGTAAATATTGAACTACCGTGCTATCTCCATAAGAGATGAACGGCAATTAGGGACTGTTATGGAGTTAGTAGAGATCGAGTCTAGAGATTTAACGGCGGCTTGACTATCGGAAAAGATGCAAATATCAGTAGTTGATAACACGTTTTCTTTGAGCCAAGACAGGACTTCCTTAATCTCCATAAGTTCTGCTCGAAACATGGTACAATAATTAGGAAGACGGAAAGAGAGACATATTTTAGAACACACACCCATAAACCCCATCGATCCCTCGCGGTTTAAAAATGGCTTGAATCTTGTTCCAAGAAATAAAAGATCTTGAAGGAATGGTGTCTTGGAAGTCTTTGGCGAATTGAAGTCTTGAGATAGTGTTAACAATGTGACTTGGAAGATATCCGAATGAGTTCAGTTCGATGGAATGACCAATTTTGTTATTGATCCAATGTGGCAAGAAGCTTTTAGGCTGACAATATCGTAGGGACGGCAGAGGGAATAGAAAGTTTTGTGCGGCAGATGGGGTTTTCATTATGCTCCGCTTATGCACAGGCAAGATGATCGTTGGACTAATTTTAGCTTGTCGCAATTTACAGCCTATTTTAGAGCGATCCACAATACTGGTAGACCATAAAAAGAATCGGTCCGATTACCGAAGTATATTCTCAGTGAGTAATGCAAATTTGGAGGCCCCGTTTGTCCCCCATATTTTGTTTGCATGAAAAGAATGCCACTGTGGCTTTTTGACACTTCTTTGTATATACCTAGTCTAGTCAAATACTGATATAACGAAAAATTAATGCCAAATTATAATGCCCTGATATTTTTAAAAAC
Source organism: Chrysotoxum bicinctum (assembly GCA_911387755.1). Classification (NCBI taxonomy): domain Eukaryota; kingdom Metazoa; phylum Arthropoda; class Insecta; order Diptera; family Syrphidae; genus Chrysotoxum; species Chrysotoxum bicinctum. The sequence continues at coordinate 71,630,831 of OU426990.1, read as the reverse complement.
TTGTTTGTACTATTTATTAGGGATTTCATTAGCTACATTTCATAGAAGAAATTATTCAAAATGACCGCCATTTGCCTTACTTCACGACCTGAGACGCCCCGGCCAATCTTCGATCGCAGCACGCACCTCATCCATTGGAAAATTTATCACTGCACGAACAAGGGATCGTTTTAACGACTCAATATTTGGGTGTCGAGTAGAGCAGGCTACTCCCTCTAAAACGGACCACAGCTTGTAATCCAAAGGATTAAGGTCTGGACTTCCAGCTGACCAATCTTCCGGTGATACGAAGTCCGGTACATTTTTTCTGAGTCACTCTTGAGTGGTTTTAGCCTTGTGAGCCGGAGCAGAATCTTGTTGGAATGTCCAATGCTTGTTTCCGAACATTGTTTGGTTGAGAGACTTTACGACAAAACTGTTGTTTGGTAAACTTTTGCCGAAGTTTTCACTCCTTTTACACAAAAATAAAGGTCGGTAACTCCCCACCATAACATTACATTTGCTGGATGGTGGCTTCTTTCAACCCTTGGAATGAGTTCAGACGCTTCTCTTGATGTCCGAGCATAAACTCGATCATTCTGTTTATTGAATGATTCTTCGATTCATCAGTAAACAGAATCTGTCGGTGAGCATTCTTTGCGTACCGTCTGAGCAGAGCTTTTTATTTTTGTTTGCGTTTCTGCTTCAGTGCTGCTGCAAGATTCGAAAGATATCACCTTTTTCTATATTACACTTGAAAAACCCAATTACAACAATACGATTTTCGATGTCACCCCACTCCATGATTATTAATGACTGAAAACAAAAAACTTTTACGCGGCATTGAAGCATAAATATAACAGGTTAAATAACGGTAAACATAAAAAATGTGCAACAAATAGGTTTTTTGTATATGGATGCATTAGACTTGTATCAGTATTTATGACTTGAGTAGGTATGTTTTCCATCCTAATTTCTTGTCCAGAACAAAACCCAAATATTTTGTTTCGTCTGAGAAAGCTATTGGAATACCTTTGATAGGAGAAGGAATTATATATTTCCTAGAGAATAGGTCTGTTTTTATGAGGTTTGACTCAAATACTTATATTTGATACCTTATTTTTCTTAAGTTGTGTTTTCTTTCTTCAACTTCGAAACTCACCAAAAATTGCACAACCCAATATCGAAGCATCTATAAGTAGGTATACACGTATTTTAATATCCTGCCTGTCCATCAGGTATGGTTCCGTTCACCTTATATTTTTATATCATAGCCAATTTCATTTCAAATAAAGAAAAAATCTTGATGAAAATTCGCTGGTATCGATAACCTATGGAATTTTAAGAATCGAAAATGTCAATCACATACGATTTTTCTGTGAAAATATGTACATTTCCATTTCCGCCCCTACATAGGTACACAGTACACACATATGCAGTAGGTAAGAATGAACGAAATGTCAAACGAATTTATGACAGGTGAATTTGTATCGACGAAAGAAACTCAGCGGCCATTTTGTGCAGTCCAGCTGTAATGTCATCACGTTTGAGCAACGATTACGATGACACGCAGTCTTCTGGTTTTAATATCTTCTGTCACGTGGCTATAATAATTGTTCTTTCATGTCAATATTTCAAATGACAGGTGTCAAATATATTTCTTTTCCCATTCAAGGCCATCTGGCGGTGAATATGAATTCATTCAAAAGCGCCCATATCGGAAGTACGATAAAGTGCCATCTTCCGTTGGACAATATATATTTTTCTGCTTAACCACAAAATTAATAGATTAAAAATTCCGTATCGGAAGTAAGGATACAATAAATCATAATAATTCTTGTATATGGAAATACCTTATTGACGTTTCATGTATGTTTTTTCCATCTGCGGCTTTCCCAAAGGTTTATTTAATAAAATTAATAAATCATCAATGTCCGTCTATAATAGCAAAAAAGTACGCAACGGACTATAAAAAAAAGAACACTATAATATGCAAGAGGACTACAAGCTTATTCTGGGCCGAGGACCAAGGGGAAATAAAATGGAGGAGGATGTCCTATGAATGTGAAATTATTGCCACTTGACAGCATCACAGCACATCCAACCGGATGAAGAGGTTAAAATCGATGTCACACATGTTTTATAAGCAGCCATGTTTTTTTTTTTTTGTTGTTCGTTTGTTCTTGTTGTTGATTTCTGATTGGATTAATAATACAATGGAATATTAAATGATTGAAAAATATAGTACACGTAAATGTACTCGTAGGTGTAACAAGAAGAGCCTGTTATTTATTTTAAGAGGATGTGTTCCTACATACTCGTATATCCGATTGAGGAAGTGTTAAGCTTTAATGAAAGATTGAACTTATGTCTCGTTGGGTCTCATCTCTGTGTGTGATTTACATTTTTATGGAATATTAAAATTGATGAAATCCAATACATCAATGAAATGAAAGTAAGGATTGTAATGCCAATCAGGAGTGTGCCAAGTTGCATTGTTCCTTCTTTTTTTTGTAAAAGAAGAAGAATTCAGGAAAACACAAATGTGAAAGAATTACTTCGATCAGAATGTTCAATGAATTCGCATGTATGACGAACTTATACAGCATCGAATCATAATGGGGAATGAAATTAAAGGGATGATTGATCTCACTGGAGACGTAGAGGAGCAAGCTCTTTTTTACCAATATTCATCAGAAATTCGAATTAACATTTTTGTATTGTTCTGGAACAATGTTTAATTTAAACAGCGACTGAAAATCTCTGTAACTTAAATTCTATTTTAAAGGAACATTGTTAAACCCGCGTGTGTACTTCACTTTTTTGGTATTAAAATCCGAGCTCATTTAAATTCGTTTCCAAGACTTTTTCTTTCAAAAACTCGTCAATTAAAAAAGAAGGCTACCTAGAAAATCTAAAATTATACGAGTAGTTGACAAAATTTAGGAAACTTCGGGACTCAACTTTTGCATTCAAAGAGATCATTCAAAATTTCAAGAATAGAAGAATATAAGTTTAAGTTTGCCAAAACAAAATGGAGCCTGCGCAAATGATAGAAATCCACGGGTCCAGAGTGTTAATCCCCTCTAGTTTTGGAAAGACGTTCTTCTACGCTGGCAAAACCACTGGGTAAGCTTTCCTATCTGTCATACTCTTTGGGTATCTTTCCGAGAAGATTTAAAACAGCATTTATTCAGTCGGTCCCTAAAAAAGGCGAATCTTCCTCCCGCTCCAATTACCGACCAATTGCTTTAACGTTCCTTCTTTCCAAATTCATGGAAACGCTGATCAACAATCAGCTTAAGAGATATCTTGAAGACCGAAAACTCTTAAATGACCGACAGTACGACTTTCGTAGCTATACGATTTGATGACATACATAACATATATCACCAAAAATTGAACCAATCCTTACATCATTTTGAAAAAACCAATTTAATGGCACTTGATATTTCTTCAGCATTTGATAGAGTTTGGCACGAAGCTATTTTATCGAAAAGGCGTACATTTGGTATCGAAAAATATCTTCTTCGTTGTATTATAAATTACCTTTCTGACCGTTCAATTCGAGTTGTTCTGGACTGTGTCAGGCCTGATATTCATAATATAAATGCTGGTGTGCCCCAAGGCTGTGTTTTCTCTCCGACACTCTTTCTTATCTTTACAAATGATCTCTTGTCTGAAACTTCTAATTCACTTCATTGTTTCGCTGACGGCAGCACTCTCCAGACTCGCAACCCTGTTCTTCGGCTGTGGAACTTGAATTCATTAGATTCAACCTGTTTAATTTAATGACCATCTTTTATGGAATGTTCATACATATATTCGACGTAGCTAAAAACGCAACCATTTCGGTTAGGTTTTCTTAAAAGATGCTAAAAATTCTTATCCCCGTCTGGTCAGGCTACCAACTTAAGGGCATACATCAGCACAAAACTTGGGTATAACTAGGCTGGTGCCGCCCTTAATATGAACCTATTGGAAGGAATGCAGAGATCTATTCTATCTATCTATTCTAAGACTTATAGAAGACACCCATTACGGAAACTTTTGTTTCTCTTGAACACCGTCGTAACGTCTCCTGTCTTTCAATGTTTTATCGCTTTTTTTTTTATAAACAATGTTCAGTTGAAATAGGCAGTTACATGGGCCTCTCAAACAATTCCGCTGATATACTCGTTTAGCTGAGAATGCTCACCAGTTTACCCTTGAGACCTAACTTCACACGTACTTTCAAATATGGAGGTTCTTTCCTTAGGCGCACTGAATTAAATAATGTGGAATATTTTTGTACCCCTAGTTGTGATACACAAGCCTTCGAGACCCATGTGCATCGACATCTCCATTAAATCCTCCCCACTTCACCTTAACACTACCACTCTGTTTCACCATGACATTATGTGGGTAGTCATACATTTCGCACACTTCGACCATTTAACAGTCGTCTTAATTTTCCTTTCGAGAGGACTATTCGCAACATGGTGGATAAACTCGAGTCAACCAGTTCAGTTAACAATCCGCCAAAATATACCCATTTGTCAACGAAACGCAAAAGATCTGCCGAAAATATCGTCGCTCTTCGTGGAAGTGGGCGGGAGAATCCAAAGCACTCTTTGCCTTTCCCACATCTTAACTTGGTCAATGTGTGTCATGACTTGGGCCTACACCCGTACAAACTTCAATTGACCCAAGAGCTCAGAGTTAACGACGACGTGTGTTCGCTAACTGGGCTCTGGAGCAGTTTTAAGTTGACACTCATTCGGGTTGTAAAATTGTGTTTCCTGACGAGGCCCATTTCTGGATGGGTTCGTCAACAAGCAAAATTGTCGAATTTGGACGACACAATCCACAATAAATTCTCCAAATTGCTATGCATCCAGAGAAAGTCACTCCTTGTAGTGGATTTTGTACTGGCAACATCATCGGTCCATAATTCTTAGGGAACGACGTTGGTCAGGCCATCACCGTCAAAGGCGCTGATAGCTAATTTCTTTTGGCCCACATTGTATGAATGGATGAGATACTGAAAACATGTGGTTTCGAGCCGCAATGGACATTTTCAACGAGCGATTTGGGAACATGGTTATCCGAAAGTGGAACCGAAGTGAATTGGCCACCGAATAGACTCATAGATCCATGCCAATAAACTAAAACCACCGCACTGCCCTAAAAGCCAACATAATTTATTCCATTGGTCAACTTCAGCCTAATTAATGTGCCAGAAGTATGGGAAATTAGACGTTTCGGATGCGGGTTTTTTATTGGTAGATTGTCCATAATTTTTGTACATTTTCTCTAGTAGCCTTTTCATAGTAGACTCTGACGGCTTCAATAGAATATAATCCCAAAAAGCACTTATCTAATTTTTAATAGAAATGAGCTTTATTACCTGCGCTACAATGATCTTTAATGCTTTCTTAAAATACACAAAATAAAATGATGCTAAATTTAAGTTTACACCTTTCCTTAAATGTTGACGTTTATTTACACCACAAAGCTGGAATTTCCATTTTGTATCCACTTCTCCAACAAATATTTTTATCCAATTCAAAACCCTTTTGAAGCAATAAAACTTTGCAAATAGTCGCAAAAAAAATTCTTCAGAAATATAGTCCTTAATGCTTCAAAAATGTATAAGAAAAATGTCTGACTATTTTCTTTTTCTGTATTCAAAAAAAAAAAAACATTTCGTCTTTTATAAGATCCTTCACACCATATCGTGAATATTTCATAACTTGTTTTATTTTTATTTTTGTTTTCTTATTCTTGTAACCGAAACAATAGAAAATGTTAACGCGCTCTACCATGGTAGAAGCTCAAAAAAAAAAAAGAAGGATTTTCCTCTTCAAAGCCAACAACATCCACATATGTGTGCAATGAAAGAAATCCAGGAATCTCGTCACTCTTGCATTTGTTGCAAAAATTGCATTTCCTTTGCAAAAAGAAATTATAATAAATCCTAAACAATCACAAAAATAAAAACCAAGAATCAAGGAAAAACTACAAATCCACACAAGTGTTTTTTGCATTGTGTTGGAAAATTTCTTTCTTCTTATCCTGCGAGTGTTTTGAAATATAAATTGCACCAACAACAATAAAAACCCCCTCAGCTCGACAGATTCGACAGGATTTAGTTTATTTTTTTCCCACACAAATCACGATATCCTCTTATTAACCAAGGATCGGCTGACTATCTCCTATTGACAGGACGAATAATAATCCAAGACTCTCTTAGTATATTTTCGGCATAAGAAAAAAGTCGAAAATCCAATTCTTATCCGATTGGAAATTTTTCGTCGAAATTGAAAAGTACGTACGAGCCTGAGAAAGATGAGTTCTTAATTTTCAAAGTTGGTCCTGTTTTTTTTTTTTTACTTTGCCAAGGATGCAGAGACTTCGCAAAATACAAAAAGGAAAAATTGGATTCGAAAAAGTTATTTCTTTTGATTGCACAACGCATCCTTTCAGGCTTAATTTCTTCTTCTTTTTTCCCAAAGTCAAATACAATAGGTATCCCATAATTTGAACAATGCAATCATGATGATGATTATGGCTTTTGCGTTGTAAGGACTCGAATATAGGAGCATGTATTTATTTCGCCATATTTCGCTCAATAAAATTGCAATTCAAAGAATTATTGTATTTTTGTTTTCGTGTTTTTTCCGACACTCTTCTGTTGTGGTTTATTTCTTCAATAAATCCTTTTCAATTTGTCACATATCCTTATGGAGATTTCAAAAAAAAAATAAAGGACGAAGCAATTATTTAAAGTGGATTTTTTTTAATTTGAAAAAGGACGATTTCTTGCGCTATGTGCTTGATGATGACACACAGATGAGAGTCCTTCCCCTTTTATTTAAATTAAGAAGAGTTTGCACACATCAGTCTCCGCGTAGCCGAAGGACCATCCAGAAGGATCGCCTGAATGGAAGTCATTAGATGAATCAACTTGGCCTCACAGAAGGAACAAAACAAAAAAACTCGCACTTGTTGTGTATGTAAATGTGGGTCAGCCTGCCTTCTAATTTGCAGATGCAAAAACCGCGGAGGCTATCGAATTATAATCTCATCACACTTGCAATATGTTGTATATCCTTGTTTGACATGAATAACAGGATAGAGCCTATCCGATAGGATGATTTTGTAAATTGACGTTGCAATATGAAGGCGGGATGTTAACAAAGCAAACAAAAAAAAATAAAAACCCATAAAGCAATCCGATGAAGAATGAAAGAGGAGAGGAATATCAAAAAAAAAAAAAACATTACTCAGCAAACGAGAAACGGAAACACCCGTCACCATGTTTCAATGCACATGCATGGGTTCCTGCTGTTTCGATGTTAGACATTTTACAAGAGCTGCAGCTCCTCCCGTGTTTGGTTCCCTCCTGGTGCTGCTGCTGCCTTACTGCCGGGCCGGCATTCTACCACCATCGCATCGTCCATCAGGACTCAAAGGAATATATGAGGCTTACGACACTATACCATGTGGAAGCTAACTATAAACATGGTTGACAGGAATGTGCAAATTTACTGTCGTTTGAAGTTGATTTGTTTTTGTTGTTTTCCCTTTTCTTCGCACTAAATGGGACGTTGACATTGCTTCTCGCTCTGAGTGTGTGTGTGTGTGTTGCATGCATGGCGTTGTCCTATATAATATAAGGATTATATATTGTATGTTTCTCTGTGGTTGGCTAAACAGGATCTATAACTTTAAAGCTTTAAGAGAGATTGATTTTTGTTTTGTATTTTTTTTTGTTTACTTTGCCTGAGACTGCTTTGTGTCTGAAAGCTGTCAAAATTATGACATAAATTTTATGGTGGTATAGGTGGTTGATGTTTTTCTTTATGATAAAACGGAGTTAGTTGAGCAAAATGGGACTGTTGCCAGGTTTTTCTGGTATTTTAATTTTGTATTTTCTTTGCAGTTAGAGACAACTTACACTTATGTAGGTACATCAGGCACCACATCAACTTGGTCATTTCTTTTGAACTGAGCGGGGTCTGGATGGTTCTTATGGTTTGGATCTTCGGAATTTAATTTTCAATGTTCCTACCATAATTCTCTCGGTTCCGTAAAAAGAACGAACTATGTTATGTATTCAAAGAGGTTTTCATTCATTCCTTAATGAAGCTGTTCATTAAATAATGAATTTTCATTCAGTTAATGAACTTTTTTCTTTGATCAAGGTAAAGCGATTCGTGTTTTTCGTTGATCCAAAGGAATTAATTCAGTAATTAAAGTAGAATATATTCGTTGATAAATTTTTAATTCGGTCAGTCAGATCGAGTTTATTCGTTTAGTCATCAATTTAACATTTGCCTCAACGAATTAACTTCAGTAGTTCATTTAAAAAAATCTATGAATGTGAAGATTTCAACAATTAGAAAACCATCATTTAATTGAATACATTTAATTTTGGTGTTGTTAGTTTAAGAATTTACACCTTATCTCTCTAACAGTCTACATAAACGAAGAGAACAAAAACTGCTTATTTTAAAGATGAGTTAAAGAAGCCTCCATTAAAAAAAGAATATTTTAAATGAAGTTTATCATTGGGGTAACAAATTTTTCGCTGAGTCAATGAAAATTCAGTTCATGTAGCTAAGAATTTCATAATTTTAGGGGGAATAGTTTCGTGAATGCAACTTTTCTGAGTGTGGTTTCTTCCTAGGAAAATATTTTCCATGCAATAACCCCGTTAATCAAAAAATTTTTACATTTTGGAAAATCTAAAACCATAAATCCAAGAACTTGAAAACCAAAAATCACGAAAATCCTTGCTTTGTTGTTGCCTATTTTTACTTGCGATATATGTAGAAGAAAAAGAAAGACGAAAAACGTGGGTCTGGAAATTCCGTTTGCCTGTCTGTATTTCTGTACCTCGATCTACAGTCTAAACTACTAGTTCAGACTGCCTTAAATTCCAAATTAGTTTATATTTTGGAAAATTTCAGCCTAATGTAAAAGGACCGTACCGAGTTAAGGATTCTTCCAACTATCTAAATATTAACTTGGAAATATTAACTACCAGTGTTACCGCATAATTAATTTTTAATGACTCCCAAAAGCTAAAAAAATCACTCGTTTTGAAAATAAACAAGCCCAGTAAGTCTTTTAGGGTTTTGATAAATTATCAGTTTTATTTTTCCGTCTTTCTTGTCGTTGTATCGGTTATTAAATTTATCCGTATTTATTTATGATTTTATGCTTCAGGAATGCAGTCACACTCTTGTCCTTGTAACACGGGGCCGAGTCATGGATAAAAACATTGGGTTCGCCGACTTTCCAGTACTCTCTTGTCATGGTCCCTTTGACAATATAAAGGCATCCCATACCCTTGGTCGAGATGCTTATGCTTGCAGGGTGCTTAACCCTCTTCACGATGCAGTCTAGGTAGAACTTCTCTGCGGGGGACCGTCGAACGAATGAGTTTTTATCCATTAATATTTGGAATGTTAACCAATCCGAGAAGCAGACTTTTTAAAATACATATTACCAAATTGCAAATAAACCATTAAACTCTGCACTTACAACTTTTAAAAGCCATATCCCACGGCATCCAGTCTTCAACACCGATATTCCGGTGTTCCTTGGCCCATTGCAGACGATCCTTTTTCATTTCTTCAATTATTCGTGTTTTTTGGCTGGACGACAACACATTAATTGTTATTCATGCAGTCGCCTCGGGACTGTCCTTCTTGAGACCATTATTCCTGTTATTCTAGCTATAGCTCTCTGAGAATTTTTTTGAATGAAAAATCAAAGTTTGAACTTCTATACATTTCCCGGATGATACATCTAAAGTCTTGCCCATACTGAAAACGAAACGAATTCAAAATTTTCCTTGAAAATAAGCAAAACTAATAAATTAATGAACAATACTTGCGTTTTGATCTAAAATTCATAAAATTTGCAAAAATAAAAATCATAAACAGTTCACAGAACTTCACTTCAAAAAACACTTTTTAACGGATTCGACTCGGAATGCTTAACAAAATTAACTTTTTCTTCGAGGCAAAAATAAATTGTGTTATTTAAAGATGTTTGGTTTTTAGACTGGCAACACTGTTTCCTGTGGCATCTGTGACATCTGACAGATGAGCTAAAATTTTACCTTCAATAAACTAAAGCCAGACTTACACTTGAAAACTGTAATCGCCAATATACTGCCTTATTGATCGAAATTTAAACTTTCATATTTATCCACTACTTTTGAGCCAGTTGCGGGCCAAAATCAGTCTTAAACAATTGAGTCAGTAGAGTTTTTTTTTTGCTAAAAAAAAACGGTCAAATTGAATATGATTTTGAATTGTGAATCACATCTGATAATAAAAAAATGTCGTAGTTGTTTGTGTTGCTCCAGTCGCCATTTTGATTTTGAAACACACGTTTCTACCAATGTCACGAGAACGACTCTTTTTACAACAAAAAGTGTTAGTGTCTTTTCTTATATTCAGAATTTTGTTAAAGGTGTTATACTTACAGAGGTAAAATTTTGAAAAGTATCCTTTTTTAATGTTTTCTAATTCATATACAAAAAATACATACTTCTTGAAAAAAGAAATCCTAGGAAACGTAGTATACGATGAGCCATTGGAAAGATATGTTATTTAAAATGGCTACCCTCCCAGCATTTTCAATCATAAAATTGGACCGGTATATTATATGGCCGGTATGATCTTGTTTTTCTCTGTCGACTCTTAATAAACCTAATACCATAAAATCAGTTTTAAGTTTTTTTTTTACAAATATGTATTTCCCTTCAATATTAAAACCTTGAACAGCTGAATTTCCTTTTAACGATAGATCTTTTTTGAAGTCCGAAACATGAATTTACTCGAAAATACAGTGCATTTTCGTTCTTTTCAACTTACCCACTTGTCAATGAGCTTCTTACTTATATTGTACATATTTGTAAGACTGGTCTTCTTGGGATTTTGTTCAAAAATACTGACATTTTTTTCAGATTTTTAAAATGATATTTGAAAAGGATTATCAATTAAAAGATCTGAAAAAAAAAAAATTGTTCTAAATTTTTGAGACAAGCTGAATCTCCCAAGAGTGTCTAAAAATCCAGCGAAGAAAAGAAAATTTCACACCACTTCTTCTGAATATCCAGCCCCAATGTTACGGGACCCTCACATTATACGCATTATTTTGTAATAATGTCAGTTCCACTAGAAATGTGAGGCTAAATGTCGAAAATATTTCTTAGAAAGAAGTGAAGCTAATACTCGTACATATAGTTCGAGTATGCATATGTGTATCTGCAATAAATCGCTTCAAGGAAATACTATTCTGTATAAGAGAGGTGTTCGTTCGGCAGAAAGATTCTACAAATCTAAAAGTTCCATAATAATGTCTCAAAATTTTGTAAAATATTATTTCTTAAATTTTATATTGTCACTCAGCCCTTAAGTGCCTCTAAACATTTTAAACAAATATATAAAAAAAAACATCCAATTATAATATCGTCTCCATAAAAAATATACAAAAACAAATAACATTCAAAATCAGGCACACACAAATTTTATTTGCCGCCATGAGAATGATGATTAATGACCAACCACAACTAATATACCTCAGCATCCATTTCAATAATTATACATCCCATTCCGTTGATCAAAAATTAGTATCACGTCCTACTCAGATCCAAAGTACACAGGTATACACAAATGAGTGGGCTTAGATTTTATTTATGTAAAAATAATTCAATGTCATCCAAATAAGAGTGAAATAAACTCTATACGGCCCCCTTTCTGTCGCCCCAAACAAACAGAGCGATTCGTAAAATTCATCTGCACTTTCGTAAATTGCTTCAATCCTATACATTCCTATTTATGTGAATTAACATTTTTCGTCGTTATTTTTATTGCAAACGGGTACCCGAGTTGCCAGAGTACGTACTAACCACAGTCATGACATAAAGGACATCAACATTTTCTCGCCACACATTCATTCAGTCTATCGAAATCAATTAAATTTCCGTTCGTATGAATAAGCGTTTTGTGGGTAAAAGTGGTGTGTCGGCTATGTGCAAAGCGAAGGTGTGGGCACGTTTTCAAGACATCGTAAAATAATTTTCACTCTGTACGAATCATATTTTTTTCTTTTATTTTCGTCTGAAGAACGACGCTTGACACAGAGTCACCACTTTCGCGGGTGGGCATCATCAAGTGAAAACAGACAGGACAGAGGACACACATAATATTTTGTTCGCCAATGAATTTATTCGAATTTGCCAGCTAGTTATTCGCAACAGTAAGGTTTAAAAGTTTGTTTAATCCTTTCGTGGGATTTAAAAGGGTTTGATTTGAAGTACAAAATGGTGTTTGAAAACTGTGCAATCTTAAAGAATTGTTTTAAACAATCTTTATGCAATGATAATTAAAGGCACGAGATGATTAAAAGATTAACTACCAAAATCCGGGTCGAAGGACCAAAAACTCATAATTTTTCGTTCTCTCACAGAGTGAACTTGCAAAAATATTCGGATCTCAATTTAATGATATCCTTTTAAGTGTATGGTAAAAATATTTATCCCGATCGTGGAAATCGCAATTCTGTGTTTTCAGTACACTTTTTCTTCTTAACTCATGTGTCGTGAAAAGGAAAGGAAAACTGTACGAGAATTCAATATTGCAAGTTTCATAATGGTTATGATGATTTTAAGCTTTTCTTACTGTTTGTAGTACCCCTTGTCACAATGGTTAGTGCGTTGTACTGTCCTTGGGTTTGAGTGTCAGCTGCTGTAAACTGTTTTTTACAGGGATGTACTGCCTCTTGCGAATAAGTTACAGATCTTCCAAGAATCTCTTGCCATGTAAAGTGCTGCTCATTTCCCGTTTGAATCGGCAGATTATTGTAGATCTTCTCCATTCCTGCTAATACCCATACAGTACGGGAATGGTTGAAAGCCTTCATGTCCTTAAATATTTTTATTTGTTTAATTAATTTCGTTGAATGTTTAGAAAACAGAATTCCTTCACATCAAAGAACTGTGTCTTCATCTATGTATGTCCATATGTATTTATTTATTTGCTACCACTATTATTTATTTGTATAAATAACATTGTTAAGCACTGTTCGCACATGGAGGCATAACTTTTAGATCAATTGAGATTTCTTATAGAGAGGTATTTTATCACAATAGTACATCCACTTCCTTATAGAAATATTCAAAATCTTAACGAAAACTAAGCAACGCAAACATAGTTCTACTATTTTTAAATACAAATCTTCTAGATCACAACATAATTCAGACTTTTAACTAAATATAAATTCAAGATCCAACGACCCTCCACAAAAAGTTACAAAAAAAAACTTCCTACAAAAAATCAAAAACATCCGGCTCGAAGGACCAAAATCTTCTAAAATATGTCTTTTTATTAAATGGCAAATCTGGGAATCCAATATTGCGAGTGGATGATGATTTTAAACCTCTTTCACTGTTCCGAACATTAAGTTCCTAACTAATTGGTATATTGGAAATGGGGTTTCTAGTTCATTTCAAATATTGACATATGTATGTTAATGTGATTACTAAAAATAATTTCTTCCTCATTCTAAATCAAGTCCAAATTATAACGTTCAGACTATTAAATTAAGCGAAGCAACGCAAGGACGGTTTCACTTGTTTGAAATGCACATCTTCCAGATCAGAAAATTATTCACACTTTAAACTGAATGCAATTTCAAGGTCCAACGACCCTTCACAAAAACTTATATAGGTACCAAAGAAAATTTCATACAAAAACTCAACGAAATCCGGCTCGAAGGACCAAAAACCCCAATAGTGTTTCTCCTTATTCAAAAAAAACAAAAAAAAAAAACTGCAAGATTTGAAAACAAATTTTCTCGGCTTAATTCACTGCAAAGCTATTGTTATGCCTTCTTAAAAGGCAAAGCCCGAGTGAATAATAGAATAAAGCTCCGTCTATTATTCTCCAGTGTGCATACAGCAGTCCTGTGTTTTTTCCCCCCATCTCCCTACTCTCTTAATTCCAGCACCCATTTTACTTTAAAATTGCATTATTTAGAATTCTCTTCCTCGGCTGCTCTCTTTTCTTATATTTTATCCTCCGAACAATGATAAAATTATTCACAAAATTGAGTTTTTCGAAAAATACATAGAAAAAAAAATTATAATAAAAACTGAAAAATTGCAAGAAACAAGAATAGAATGGAATTCCCTTGCCATAGGAAGTGCAACGTTCGAAATAAAGTTACCAAATTGCTATAGGAGATTATTCACAGGCTCACTTACACTCACATATTCCAGGACGAACAAAGCAGAGCAAAGAAAATAATAATAAAACCCTAGTTGATTCTCGGCAATAAAATCAAAAAATTAGTTTAAAGGATAAACGAACGAAAAAACAGGACTCAACTCCGTATGGAATAAAGTTATTTCTTTCCTGCACAGCGGTATTATAACACAGTCTAATCTTTCCTGCTTCATTTTATCATTTGTGAGTGCTGCAAGGGCAAAGGATTTCATTTTTGGTTATATTCATTTTTTTTTTATTAAAAATTGTTCACTTGGGTTGTTTGATGGAACCTGAGGGGGCTATGCTTTGTGCAGGAGGAAGTCTTATTTCATTTTAGTGTAAATGGAAAAAATAAACTCGTACGGCATTCAATCACGAGAAAAAACTGACTCGGAGTCGAGTCGAGTGAGTCGAGCATTGCGCCTTGCCGTGCCGCCTGCCACCTTTGCTTGAGGATAAAAATAGACAATCTACATTTTGTGTGAGGTATGCGATAAGAAAGTTGTGGCGGAAAAAAAAAATAGGAAATGTTCCCTTCACTTATAAATGGTTCCTTAAACGACTTATGGAACTCTGAACTTTCTTCTTTGCCTGCTGCTGCTGTCGAAGGCGATGGCGGCGGCGGAGGTGGTAACGGCAGCATTGGCAGAATGTGCTATAACGATCCAAGAAATTTTACCGGAAGAAAATCACTGCGAGGAGCTTTTAGTGTCTGATCTGATTACAATACAGCTCGAAGGGGGGTGAAGGTAATTTCTCTAACGTCATATCACTGACATGCACAAGCTAAAAAAAAAAAAAAAAAACAAGTGACATCTTGCGTTGTAGCATAACATTGACTTTTTTAAGAGAGAAGATTCTCACAAGTGCTGCAAAGATTGCGATGGATATGTTTTTGTTGCTATTGCAGCTGACACCAGAGTGCGAGGATAACGATGCTATTACATGACTTGTAATGGGCAATCACTACAGGCACAGCTGAGAGAAATTGTGGAACGTATTACTTTGATATCAAATACGGAGTATAAAACATAATTCAATTAGATGTGATTTATCTTGAATGGAGTGCCAGAAGGTTCCATATTGATGGCGATATTGTTTAAATTGTTTTGGAATTTTTTAAAATGCATACTAATTTGTTATAGCTACTTAGGTACGCTAAACGAAAATACGTAGTGGAAAATATCCTCTTGCTCAATATATAAACAAAAGGAAAAATATTGTTGAAAAGGTTGAGAGTTGGTAGTCTCCACAGAAATGTAAAAAAAAAAAAACAAAACAAAAATTAAAGAAGTAAAGAAGTAAAAGATTTTTTCTCAGTTAGTTTTCTTTTTAAAGTCATTTAAGTCATTTAAGTTTTTTGTTGTAGAGTCGTTCTTTTAAGAAATTATTACTGCAAGTCATGCTGATGAAAGAAATGACAAAACAAACATTTTTATTAATTTATTATTCATTTTTCTGTGCATGAATAATGGAGACTTTTCCAAAAAAACCACTGAAGTTTAAAATTCGTTTGTAAAACAGAGTACCCGAGCTTTTGATTCAAAATAAAATGTCAATTACACCTGTTTACAATCTACATGACCTAAAAATGTTGTATGTATTATTTTTCGATATCAAAATCGATATTTTTATCATTTAACCTTTACATTTGACGCATCGATAACTGAATACAGATACATATACTAAATAAACAATATTCGACACTAAATATGGGAAATGTTATCAATGAACTTTCGTTGATTAATAGTAGAGAAAACCACAATTTTTGTATGAACCTTTTGATATCGATCATAAAACCGATTTTTCTGACATTTAAGATCTCTTCAAGTAGCCGTATCTTTTTAAATAATGCTTCGCAAAGAATAAAAGCTTATCCTAATTAGGGGAGAAACTAATTGTCAATCAACTGCTCATTGCTGTAACAGTAAACTTCGAAATCCCATATGTTAACTTTTATCCCAATTGTTGAACGATTGTTTTTATTCGATCACTTTGACAAAAAGAATGCAAACGCTCTTGTATAATGTCACATTTATAAGCTTCAAAGTTTATATGAATTAATTTTCGATAAGATTTCCATAAGAAAATTGAAACCTTCATTTCGATAACATTTGATTTTTTGATATTTTAGATAGCAAAATCGATATTTTGATCTTTGAAATTACGATATTTTCCAAATCAGCAAATTACAATATTTTCTAAACTAGCACCTACATAATGTAGAGAAAGTAGACAGATGCATGAACCACAAATTTTGTATAAACTACTTTCCGATAACATTTACGGTTTTCGAGTTGCATAATATACGAAAATCGATATTTTCGACAAGTGAAATTTGTTTTTGAAATCGCCATATCTTCTACAAAATTTGTGTACTCTCGTTTTTGATAAAATTTTCTTACAATCGACATTTTCAAAATTGAATGTTTCGATAACATATGATATTTCGATAATAAAATCGATATTTTTCATATTTTATCTATTCATTGCAGTTTTTGGTATCTTCTTAATAATCGGTGGGAGGGCAAAAGTAGGTCAAAATTATGTGTGTAGTGCATTTGCATGGTCTAAAATCAATACTGCTTGAGTTTGTGCAGTGAAGTAATTTGATGAAATGTAGGTCTTAATCTCTTTACTATACTTCTTGGAGATTTTAAACTTAAAATTATTGACTGCTTTTTTTGTGTTTTAGAGTTTTTAAATTGTTTTCTTTGAAGCTTCTTGGTCTTTAAAAGTTTTAAGAATGCATTGGAGTCTATAAATCTTACTTTTTTAAAGATTTAATTCCTGTATATTTAGCTATTTTGCAGTCTCTTAGAAGGTTTTACTATTTGGGAGATTTTTTTAAAGTAATTTACACGTTTTCCAAATTTCCGTAGAGAAAAACTACTACTAAATAAATGAAATAAAATAAAAATTGGTAAGGAGAGCAAAAAATAATGTCATACACACCAGAGTTATCGATTAAAATATTTTTGGTCAGAACTTTGATTGAACAAAATGTAGACCCTTCAATGGTTCCGAAATCAGTGTTTTGCATCAAATCCTTTAAGTTGTTTCTTAAGTTCACCGTAGATATAATTTTGTTGGGTTCAAATATTTCAAAAACCTCTGTGGTGAATTTTCCAAAAACACTTGATTCGAAAATTATTGAATATACTCCAAAAAACCTTAAGCTTGAATTAAAAAAAAAAAAACTTTCCGGTCCCAAATCTTAGAACATAAATCAAAAAATTCTCAATATAAGAAGAGAAGACTGTTTGTGATCTAGCTTTTACGTTCAGATTGAAATTTCTGCGCTGCGAAATTTAAGTTAGAAAACCGAAAATCTCCCTTTCGAAAAGTGTACAGCGGATAATATTACACATTTTTTCACGTTGTACATCAATAGACGACTTCCGAAAGTGCGATTTGTTGTTATTTCGAGATTTTTATTTTCAAATGAATCCTATTCAAGCGCAATCGAAAATTTCCATAATTTTTCTCTTAGGCCAAGTGTACAAGTTGTTAAAAAAATGTGTAAGATTGAGTTCATTAAATCAAGAATGCACCAGGTAGCAATACATGCACTTAAACATTTACTTAAGCTATCATAATATGCCTATCATATTACCTCAGAACAAGTTCAAGTTTCAAGACTTTTTTGACGCAATCTTGACCTCAACACTTAATTGACCAATATTTATTTTCGTATTTATCAAGCTCTCCTCAAATTGCGGTCTGGTTCAACATGCAAAACTTGCAATTAAAATCTCGTGCTTGCTTGCCAATGTCGCACTATTGCACGTTAACATCTTCTTCTTCATTCTCAAGTTTAAAACATGTTTTTTTTTTTTTTTTGTATTAGCTCAACGACCATAGACGCCTCATTAATTTATATAAGTTTCACACATATTGATAAAAATACAACTTTGAGCCTGATAGCAAAAAAAAATATAAAAAAAAACATAGATTGAGTTCGACATTCGACCTTCAAACTAAAGAATTCAGTCGTCAGGTGTAGATGCAATATTTATGCAAAAAAAAATACCGAAAGACACCGAACTGCATAGGTTTAGGTGAAGTTGGTAATTTACAGGCGACTCTCTGTAAGTCGAACTTTTTTAAATTTGTTTTGCTTGTTGAAAAATTTTGAAGAAGTTTTGATAATTGAGTCTATTTTTTGTTTGAAAAATATCTACATCTTAATTTTGGAAAAATATTGTGAGTTTTCTCTTCAATTGCACACACTTCTTTAGTTGAAAGATATAAAGGTATTATCAGACCAATGAGTTTAAAAAATTGATATCCCGTGCTGTGATCCTAAATAAACCATTAAACTCAAACCAACGGCTTATAGAACACCCTAGACAGAGTTTTAGAGAGAACCGACTGTAAATACTTGTGACTATCCTGTTTCTGCGCAAAGCGCATTATGTTCCGTCTTAGTCGTTTGCTTATCTTCAACCGCAAGCTACACATCAGCACGGCATATGTACTCGTATATAAAACATGTTGCATGAAGGAATTTCGCATTACGTAACGTTTTGCATGAACAAATTTAATTAACATTATGGCATTCGCCCTGTTAACACACTCAACAACTCATGCTAGTTGCCAAGTAGAAAAAATTACTTTCACTAGAATAAGCAAAGTTCAGTTTCCTCTTCAGCTTTGTTTGTCGTCCGCCTTCGCAGGGCCTTCCCATCATTTATATCAACAAACAAGTATCTTCTAAATGAAAGTGCAAAATTGAAGAAGGAAAAATTAAAGACAGACAACAACAACAAGAAACAGAAAATCCATCAAATTGCATCTACAAAAGGAATACATAAGATACATAGATACGAAATGATGCCCACTTACATCAGGCAAAAGATACACGTGCCTTTCAAGGCGAAGCCAGGTTGGAAAAATTCAAAAAGGAAAAGTACCCATCATCATCCTCGGTCCTATATTGTGAAACAAATGCTGATGATGGTGATGATGATGATGATGTCTTGAACATGTGTACTCGTCTGTTGCCACGAATTTTGCCATAACAACCATCTATCCATACAACAAAAAAAAAGTATAAAAAGTATCTAAGCCAGGCCGAGTGAAGTAACAACATCATCATCGCGTTGTTGTCGTCAACGACATCTTAAAACAGCGTCATCACGTTGGTTATTATTTTTGTTTTCTTCTTTTACGTCCTCGTGAATTTATTTGCAATCACATGTGATTTAATGGATCGGTCTATTGTATTTGCTTAAGAAATGAAAGTATCTAATCCTAAAAAAGAAATACAAACAAAATCTACAAAAATAGAAACAAGTAGACGCAGGAAAATTTATACGATTCATTGATGATAGATATCGAAGCGAAAAGAGGTGCTATATAAAGTGGATTGATGATGACGACTGCGAAAACGACTTTCGAATGCAAAATACACGAATCAAAAAATAAACTACATCTCTACTCGTATATGCACTGAATATCTTAAATACAAAAAGGCAAATGATATATTATTGTTCAAGAAAGAAGTTACACGCTTTGAACTTGTGTTTATGCTTTATTTTGTTGGGGGTTTTTGAGCCTTTCGACGGAAGTTGGAAACGAATTTCAAATTGTGAAGGAAACAGAACATTTTATGCACTTGAAATTGAAAAATCATTCAAAGCTCGGCTCCATTGATGACATTCCAATGATAGACTTTGATGTTTTTGTTAAGATCGCTTTTTGATACAAAAAACAAGCAATATAATTCTTGTTTCTTATGTTTTTCAATTGTATTCGAGAGGGAATAAATTTACCTTTCAAGTGATACCAATTTTTTTATTTTACCCTTTCAGTTAGGGGCCGAAATTCACTGTCCCAAACTGTCCAAAGAATATTTTTTTTTGTATTAAATTCTACTAAAAATTCTTTTGACATTTACATAATTATATATTTTCAATAAATGTTTAAAGAAAAATCTAGAATTCTTGTCCCAAGTGGATACTTTAATTTCAATATAATCAAAATTTTTCTTCGTGATAAAATATTCAACCAAAATATGTTAAAATACTTTTGAGATAGGTACCCATTCTGCTAAAACTAATAAATTAATCAACTTTTCTAAATACCTTTACCAAGCTTTTCACTCAAAGTTTTGACTGAATGCACTGTCCCAAAATGCGTAAAAACTGAAGATTAAGTGTGATAGGTATTTAAAATGGAAATTCGAGACATTTAAAATATATCAATACCTAACTTCATGTTTTTACAATTTAATAGAATGTTAAAGTCGTTGTCCTAAAATGTCTCAAAACATTCGCGAGTTCTTCATGTTTCTATATAAATTTCCCAATATTCTTACCAATAAGAGATTCCATTTGGTAAACTCTTAATGTATTTCTATGATTCAATTGGGTCGAAAAATGTGTCCCAAAAATGATTTTTGATGGTTCTTTGATATAATTGAAATGAAATTCGGTGTTCTAAACTGTCATTATGAATTATAGAATTCAGACCAGTTTCTGCAACTACATTGCATGTAACAACCGAAAATTCTTGTCTTAAATAAGATATTCTAAAAATCTGTCTTTCTACACGAATCGTCCCAAACTATTAATATGTATTCTTAAAGCATGACTTACAAAAAACTATAGTAAGCCTTTTCAAAAATAATGTCGGAGAACTTCAGATAAATAATATTTGCATAAATATGAAAATTTCTTATAATAAATAATAAAACTGCCAATCCGATTTCTATCGCAATTATAGGTTGGTGAAACATTTTGGAAAAGCGTTTAGTTCGCACTTTTTCTTCTAACATGACACAATATAAAAAAAAAACTTATCATTTTTCTGCATAGTTAAGCTTAAACTTAAAACAGTTGGCCTAAAGTTTCACAATTTATGTAAGTTGCTAAGTCTAATAATACAAATTAGTGTTCTTTTGTGTTGAAAGATATGTTCTTAAAGTTTCTCGAACCAATTTCATCAAATCTATAAATAATAATTTCGATCCTGAAATTTTTTTTATATAGATATTTATAATTAATTGGTGGTAAATGTCCCGAAGTGTCCTAAGCTTTTTATATAAAACCTCTCTTAAATGCATTTATACGAAAATGAAACAGTTCAATTCAAGTTCCTTAATCATAAAATAAAACAAAATAAAACTGGTGTCCCAATTTGTCACAAAATTTGTGATATGAATACTACATGACATTAAAAGTTTATTGTGCACTGCATGATATATCCATTTTCATAACATGATCCTAATACTTTCTCAATATTTATTAAAATAGGTGAGGTGGTATTCAATGTACTCTCTTGATTCATTTCAATTTAAAATAAAAAAAACTGTCGTTCGAACCATCCCAAAGCATATCATTGTATCTGGAATCTTAGTTACTATTCAATATACACTACACAATTAGCTGATTTTGAGTATTGAAATCTCTATTTGTTTCTAAAAATTTCAACCTTTCCCTTTTTCGTTTCCATCAAAGACTAAAGATATTTCAACTTTCATCTAGGGTGTCCCAAAATCTAAGAGTTGTGCTTTAAAAAATATTCAACATCTATTGAAACTTCCAAATGCCGATTAACTTTATATTCATGTCGATAACAGAATTCGCAGAATTTTACTACCGGTGAGTTGTCACGATCGGTTGACCTTTCGCATTCGCTGTAGAACTGAATTTTGAAATTCGCTGGATGAACTACATTGTCGATTCCTAAAATTACCTTATCATTTAAAAACTTTCGTATCGACACTGTCAGCTACAAACATTTATTCAACTGGCCTAGGTTATGATAATAGTATCGCTTTCGATCAACGAAATCAAGCATCGTTGAGAGTGGTTAGTACGAAGATGGAGGACGGTTCAAAACCAACCGTGTGCTCTTTTTTTTTTTTGATTTCTTGCTCTCTGGTTGCGTTGCTATTTGTGCGTTTTCTATTAAAATTTGTTAAACAAACACTTGAGCATTCAGTATGATAAGCTTTTGACTTACATTTTTATACTCTCCATTGTTTATTTTCGTTTAATCAAAAATTCACTTCAGATTCGTCTCAAAATTGGTGCGAATGTAAAATGATAGAAATTGTATGGAGTGCGAATGGATTGGGAATTCAGTAATACCATATAAGTTGAACAAAATGTCGGTGGTGCAGGAATTGTTAGCGCGTTCGTTTAACTTTTATTCGTCGGATTCAGTATTGGCAAAATTTTGGAAATTAATTGAAATTGTCACTTTAGCTCATTCGCCGAATTCTGTAATAGGGGTGATTATTATTTTATTACCTCTACTTTTTCTTTATGCTAAATATTTAAGTAAAATTCTTGTGCCAAACTGACCCAAAATAAATAAAACTATATTATATTAACAATTACATATATTAATAATCGTAACTGAAAAAATTAAAAGGACAATGAATCAATACATACTGCATCCACTGTATGATATTATTTTTAATTGATATATTTATTAATTTCTCAACAATATGTAGACTTGTGTCTTAGTTGTTTTACAATAATAAATACAATACATTCAATTATATTAATAAAACTAAAAACATTTATATGAAATGAATGTATATTTCATCACATACATACATCATTTGATCATCAGTTTACTGGTTTATTTAAGCAATAGTTAACTAGCCAATGATGTTTAAAAAAATCAGGACTCAGTGTTAAACTGGGACGAGAATTTATATTCAGTAGATTAAGTATATGTGCAGAACAGATTTACCCTGATCAAAGTAGAAAGACCAAAAGTATATTATTGACTTCTCTTCTCAGCTTTAAACGATTTTTATAAGGTGGAAGATGTTGCTCTGAAGCCGAAGCAAGATGGCGGACAACAAATAATAAAAATTATTTTTGATAACTCTATTTTATTAATAGATACATCGTAATAGGGTACCCCACACAGCTACAAAATTCCAAGATAGAATGGAAAGGGGAACATTAGAGAATATTTAAAATATGAGGATCATTGAAGTTCTTAGCAAACCTCCTTATTAATCCAAGCTGACTTCTAGGTTTACTTGTCATAACATCAATATGAATGTTGATAGTCAGCTTGGCGTCAAATAAAACCATGTCTTTAATTCTTCGAACACAATCAACTTATGTTTCCATGATAAAGCCAAAAGACAGAATCGTCTTTTGGTTTAACGTGAGCACCTGCCTATTATGGCTCAATCCCACGGGAGGCCTACCTCCATTGGAGTCAGATTGGGCCCTGACCATTAACCCCGACAAAGCAAGCTATCTCGGTCGCAAAGTTGTGATATCTTGCAGCATATTCACACCTCTTGCTTTGGAGGCGAGGTCTATCTAACACAACACCTCTTCAATTCAAGAAAAGAATCTTGAAAACCATTTGTCTCCGCATTCGGAATAAACCAAGCGACCATGATGCTCCCACTAGGGAGCCTACCTCATAGATAGGGTTTGAGCAGAGGGTAAAACTCAACCCTCAAACTCAAATTGGCACTATCTCCCATGGTACCAGAATATAGCTTCCGGTGGAGCTTCGCAACCGAGGTCACTTCCAGATGAGTTCCTGCAAGACTCTGGGCCTATCAACCCTTAGGATACACACACCAAAAAGTCGGCCGGGGTAGAAAGCCAGAAGACAGTAAGAATGTTCTTTTTCTTGAGTATTAAATCAGTTTACATTTGTTCTTACTAAGCTCCGTTTCATTTGTAATAGCAAAGATTATGATTTTTGAATATAAGATGTTTAACCAATGTCATTAATAAAAATTATAAATATTAATGGTCCAATATGGCTTCCTTGCGGTACTCCGGATAACATACAATTTGTAAACCTTACTTACTGCATACAATTATTTAAATATGATCGGATGTGAGCAAGTCTCCAGCCTGAAAACCCATAACTTTCTAATTTAATTAAGATTACACAGGGTCCATCAATAAAGTGTTACCAATTCGAAATTTATTCACTTTTAGAGTTTCTTTTATTTCAAATTTTATGTGCATGTTAGTAATACATTTAATTTTTTGAAAACCATGTCCTTCTAGCACCGATAACGGCATCAATCTATTTGATGAATGTATTGCATGCTGCACGAACGTGATCTCTTATATTTTTTTTTGTTGACACCTTAGACTCCAAAATGCATCGGAGAAGTCCATGGGATTCAAGTCTGGTGAGTAGGGAGGCTAATAAAGCGAAGAAATGAGCTGCGGAACATGATCTTAAAAAAAGTGTTGCGTTAAACGGGCTTTTTAAGATGGGTCTGAGTCCTGTTGGAATGTCCATTGGCTTGTAAACTTCCTGATTAACTTTAACGCTAAACGAGCGGCGAGCATCTATTTGAAGTTACAGAAGCCCAAACCATCACAGAAGGAGGCGCTTTCTTACGAACAGCTAGTCGATACTGTAAATTATCGCCAGGCTTGTTCTGCAACCACACAAGATCATCTTGTTTGTTTACGTATACATTTTTTCATCAGAAAACACCAAATTCTACCGATTTCCGGCTCCGGCAAGGCTTTCAATGCCTTTGATCGGTGAAGGCGAACTTTTTTGTGTGTTGGTGTTAAATCCTGTACTTTTTGCATTTTGTAGGGATTCATTGTCGCAGACTTATCAGGCAAAAACCATTGAGCTCGACCACAATAATTGACTGGAAATAGAATTGAACATGGTTACAAACTATTTTTTCAAACAGATGACCAAACGAATATGGTCTGTATGAATGCATTTTCATTTGTCAGTGTTGCTCCCACTTTTTTTTTTTTTAATTTCTCTTCCAATCGATTTTGATTTCGGTGGAAATAAGCTGACTTTCCGAAAAAAAAACCCTCCACTTCATTTAGCAATTATTGTTTTTCTTTTAAATCCTTTCGTTCTCTCTCAAAAAAAAAAATGTTAAAAAATTAAAAAAAAAAAATCCTGAAGTACCACAAATTGACAGCAAAACCAGATGAAAAAATAAATTCAACCAGAAACGCCAAATTGTCCACTATGCACTTTTAACATCAGCTCATACATTATACATTTGTATTTCACCCTACGAAATCCATCTCACGCACACACAAGCAGTAAAACAAAAATGAATTACCAACAAAAAAAAAAATCACCGAAATACTTTAAATTGAAATCAGAAATTATTTCTGAAGGAAAAAAAATTCATTAAATTTATTGCAACCATGCGGATGCACATCAACCACTGATTAATGCTTCAACTCTTTCGCCTCGCCTTCGTGCAACACTGCTACACCCCCCACATTGACCATACACAACACTCAAAGGTGCGAAAACTGCCTCCTTTTTAAAATCCCCTTAATTCACCATAATACGGACACACACACACCCGAAAAAATATGCGAAAAACCTTAATTGCAAAATTGTGCTTCCAAAAAAAAAATGAGGAAAATCCTGAATTTTCTCAGGCGCACTTTAAAACAATTTCTCTGTCATCTCAATTTGAATTTAAAATTTACAATCAAAACCGAATTCACAAAGCAATAACAATCAAAATAAATTGTTTTATATGAATTTTATTGCGATTGGGTGTGAAAATACACATTTCTGTTTTTTTTTTTTTATTTTTCAAAAATTTAAAAAAGAATTTCTAAAATAAATACTCAATGGTGATATAAATTTTCTGTAATGTACCAAACGATAGAAATGAAATATCTTATGATTTTTTGAGATGATGAGGATTGTGGATGCACAACTACGCCACACCACACTATACAAACGCCCATCAAAATTTCTCAGATTGACTCATCCTTTGGTGGGAAAATTTTGAAATTTATTGACAAAGTGTCTAGAGAGGCTTTTCTTGTCGTATATAACACTTAAGATCTCTTTGAGGGCTGCGGCTGGGAATGGGGGTGGGGGTGGACAACATTACTCATAAGATTTTTAATAGATATTAGATGGGCACCAACACACAGCCGCAGCACACATGTGAACTTCTGGCTTTTGGATTATGGGACATACAGAATTAGATGAGGATGCCTGTGACATTTGTGCGATGTGTGTCAGATGTGATTTTCGTTACTTTTAGCTTTTTTGACAAATTGTTTGGGTCTTTTTCAATTATTCATATTTGAAGACGCTTGGAGTTCTTTTTAAATAAATTTATACACATAGATACATTTGTAGTTTAGTTTAGTTTAAAAGGCTTGACTTGTGACATGAGTGTCAATTTAAAGCATTTACGAATGGACACAATTTGAATTTCTGTATGGTTTTGCTTATTTCGATTGAGCTTTATGCAGGCAAATAAATTCATTAAATTGTTGACATTGAAAAGGCCATACGTCTTACTCGTTGGGCTTATGGGGAACCGAATTTGTTTAAATTACACTTTATACTTAAACTAGACTTAATTCTTAATTAGTTATAAGGGCTTTTCCAATTTCAACTTGAGAGCTATGGACGAATTACTTCTATAATATTTTCATCCATTTTGTAAATAAATAAAACATTAAACATCACACTTTTCAGATTTAGACTCAGATCCAACTTTTATTTTGATAAATCGTTTTGATCCTACCATTATGTTCTCCTTGGGAGTTTTTACAAGACTCGATTCGGACAAGGTAATTTTAAATAACTTTTGGACTCCGATTGGGAAAAGACTCGGTCATAGCTGGATTTTTGTTTGATTTGAAGGCGTAAAGAGTGTCCGGGTGGAGTTCTTTAACACTATCTTTTCTATAGCCCCATAAAAAAAATCGAACGGCGAGAAATCGCAAGAACACAGTCGAAAGTTCACTCGACAAAAACGCAAAATAACTCTTCTAGGAAGTTTATCTTGCAATAAAGTGAAAACCGGCCATGTTGGATGAGATTTGGCACCATTTTGTGGAAACCTAATGTCCTCCATATTCATATCTTCGACCTCATGCCAAAGAAATTGGGTTAACACTTAGCTATAGAGATAAGAATTGAATTCGTAATGGTATATACCAAACTGGACACCCCATATAGTGACTTTTTGTGGATGCAGATGTCTTTCGAAATTAACATTTGAATGTCCATTTCCCCAAATGCGAAAAACTGCATTGCTAACCAAAATTGTTGTACGACGGCTAATCGTTCTAAATCATTCGAATATTCTTCCAACCATTTTACTTGCGACTTATAGGTACTATAAGGGAAGTTACGCATTCGTAAAAAAAAAATAGAAATCGAGATTTTGACCAAAGTTGACATGACGATGATAGCGGATGATAAAAAGTTTGTCTCGAAATTCTGCCCCCCTATTCATCTGACCGTTTGTCTGTTCGACTACAAGCTCATCGGTTAGGCCGATTTTAAACTTGGTTGAAAGCATTTTTACTTCTCCCCAACACCTTTTTTTCTTGTTTTTATTAAGACCAACATGACGGTACCTGCCAAAGGATTTTTTTTTTTCAAATTAATCAAAATTTTTAAGAAAAACTAATCCCTAGATTTGGAAAAATTTCGTTTAAATTTCGGAAAAATGGTTATTAATGGTACCATACTTAAAACGATTTTTTTTTGCTTTTGACTTTCTCAAAATTGCTACAAACGATTTTGATGAGTTTTTTAATTATTATTTTTTTAAAACTCAATATTTCGAAAAGTCCAAACCAAACAAATAATGTTAGAAAATGGATTTCGAAAAATTTGTTATTTTCGAAAACGGCACCTAGAATTTTGATAATTTTTATTCTTTCGAATAATTTTAAGGATCTATAATTCTATAAAAAAATTTAATATTAGGATATTATTACTGACTGTAGGAACCTAACATTTTTCGAACTTCCAAGTTCTTATTATCGGCTTTTTTTAATTTTAAAAATAATTTTTTTTTTTTGAAAATATTTTTTTTTTTTTGAAAATTGAAATTTTTTGAATTTTTAATTTGTATTCTTATAATAATAAAAACTTAAAGTTGGTATACCAAAATTTTTTCTTACTTTTCTGTAATTTTGCGCTCACTGAAATGATAGCAACTTCCCTTAAAATGTT
This sequence comes from Chrysotoxum bicinctum, assembly GCA_911387755.1. Classification (NCBI taxonomy): domain Eukaryota; kingdom Metazoa; phylum Arthropoda; class Insecta; order Diptera; family Syrphidae; genus Chrysotoxum; species Chrysotoxum bicinctum. The sequence goes on along the minus strand of OU426990.1, from coordinate 71,602,629 downwards.
TGAGCATAGTGCGAGCCGTTAGGAGAGTTGGAGAAGATTTAAAAGAAGATACCGATGCACATTGGTTTTTAATCGTAACGGGGAGACATATTGAGAAGGCAAATTGTTCCACATTCGTGTAGTGCTGCTAAAGAGAGAATCTCTGATTTAACAGTATGCCCGAAGTTGGGCTCAAGGGTTAACTGATGGGCATTCTTTGAAGCACGAGTACTAATATCGAATAGTTTAAAGTAACGAATGCAACTGACTATTTCACAAAAACACTGTTTATAAAAATAGCAATCAAATAATGAGATACATGAAACATTGGGTCGTTGCTCTAGAGATGGAAATGCTTCCGTTATACTTCTATCATCTATCATTTTTAAAGCTCTCTTTTGAATTCTGTCTAAGAGACTTAAGTAGGTTATTGAAGTTTTATAGATTACTTCCAAATAAGAAGATCGGAAGGGGTGAAAAATTACTTGCAACTTCAAAGGAAACATAAATACTAAGCAACGACATCGAAAGCGTAGTAATTCCACACAAGGTGGTCCGCCATGTACATATCGATAACTCATGGATGCCGTTCGTTATATTTCAGCTAACACAATACATACTTCGAAAAATTTGAAACAAATCCTTCCGTTCAGTTAAATAAATAATATTTTCAACAATTGTTTAAATCATAAATTTGTTTCTGTTTGATCGGGCTTTTTGTTCTAATTTGTTCGATGAGTTTGAACGTAGACAAACTCGTTATTGCATCTAAAATTTCTTTCTGGAACGTATCAGGAAACTAGTGCAAGTAGTTCTTCAGATCTTATATTATTACTTACATATGTAAAATATCTTTTATTAAAAGGGGGCGCATTGAGTTTGTCTGTGACTTTGGAGAGTTCTCAAATCTAACAGCGCACATCTTGAATAAATACTCGTAGGTAGGCATTATACATATAATTTGATTGAAACATTTTACAAATCTAAACAAAAAAACATCACATCGTTGTATTTCTTCTTAAAGCTAGAGAGTAGGCTCTAAACCGGACATTTGTGGCTTGTTCTGCATAATGGCAATTTCAATTTTGTATGCACAGGAACCCAGTACTTGCTCTTATAGATCAAGTTAGTATGTTGGTGAGAAATCTTAGGTTGTAAGAACGAGAACGAGCCGGCCAATCAGTGTTTGTCTTCTTGGCAACATATTTAGAAAAATAGTAAAAGTAACTCGAGTTATATGCTAGCGCCATCTTGGTAAAACAACCTTCTCGGACGGTTAAATAGTATTAGAATATGTTGCGAAACTTCGCCATTTCTTTAAGTCAAAAATTGTAGTTTGTTAAAAAAAATAAGTTTAAACCAATCGATGAATTTTAGCGTTTTGACGCCTTTATTTCTATCGAGAGTCATTGCTCAAGATTAATGCTTTCGATATAAATTGCAAAGGGCACAGACAAAAATATGCAGTTTTTGTAACTTTAAAAAAAATACGGATGTTGATTTTGTACTAATATTTAGAAGGGTTCGGCCTAATATTAGCTTACATTTTTTACAGAATCTAAGAAGCAGTTGGTGAACTTGAATCTCAGCTATTCAGTGTCTGCATTTATACAGTTCTTAGACTTCGTCATATCGAGTTTCTCAGCCTATAGGTTGCTCGGTCTTATAAAGCACAAATTCTAGTATAAGTATTTTCTAGACTGTTGTAATGAGAATTGTGAGCATAGAATTTTGAACTATTTGTTTCGCTTAACCGAAATAGTTTCGCAGTGTTATTCTTCTTAGCTGGATCTATGTTAAATCACTTTTCGTTTAGTCAATGTTTGAGGCGAGGTTGGTGCTATTAGTAGTGATAGACATTTTTTGTCGTTTATTAAATAAGTTTTGTCTCTTCAACCGCAGTTCAGTACTGTATTACAGCACGCTAATAGAAATGGCTGAACATGAAGTAATTGAATAGATTTTTTGAAGATAGTTGCGTATCAACGACTCCACTGCACACTATCTGCTCCCTGAAGAGATTAATGAAAGGGCATGACAGCTCTGTTAGCTGCTGTACCGTCTTTACCATAAGGGCACACGGGGCCCGTGCCCAGGGCCCCCAATCTCAGGGGGGCCCCGAAGGACCGACAATTTCTCTCACATATTTATTCTCAGAACATTTTTGTCGGGCACATTACACTTTTTTCACAAATCAGTAATCTTATCAGAAGGTATGTACAAGGCATATACTACGCCATTATATCGATGACTGCGCCTATTCCTACTGTACTAATTAATAATATTTCCGAACGTGTCCTACCTAATTTACTAAGTACACTATCTGGGGATCACTTACGCAATCCCTCCGATTCCTAAGTCAAGTTGCATCGTTTAAACAAGGCCTTACATAAATGTCGACATTGTCTATGGTTGGGGGAATCCCCGAATGATGTATTAAACCCTTGTATATAAAATTTATAGTACTCTCACGGAACAGAAAAAAAAGTTGGGGAATACATTCTACTGAGGGCGCTGTCGGCGGAAAAAATTGATGTGGTGACTTTTGATTTGGGGGGATGGTAATTGAGGATAGAGCGACAAAATTTGATCAGCTCTGGCAATGAGAAAGACGAGAATTAGAAAATCAAATTTGTTTTGTAGCATTTTTCTTTTGAAGGACCTTCTGTGTTTTGTTGTTATATTTTTTTTGTCAAGAATATTTGTTTTGTTTTGTCTATTTCATACGCAACAAAGCAACGTTGTTCAATTTCGATATTATCTAAAACATTTCGCAGCACTGCACACGCATCACTTTTTTTGAAGGATCATCAGAGACTGCACAGTTGAGAGGCAAGGAAAAGTTTCGTGTAGATACTTTCATTCCCAAAATTGACAGATTAAATACGCATTTAAAAAAACGTTCGGCAGCATAGCAAGAAATTGATAGTCGATTTAGTTTTCTTTGTCAGTTAACAACAATCGAATCTGATGAGTTGACCAAAAAATGTAAAGAATTTGCAGAATTTTATCATGAAGGCATTAATGCAGATAAGCTCGAAACAGAATGTTTTCATTTAAGCCAATATTTTAAGAACATAGCAAAGCAATCAGTGGATTTAAATATCTCAACCTTACATAACCTAATAAAATCAGATAAATTGGAAGAAACTTTTCCAAACGTAGAAATTGCTACAAGAATATTCCTTTGCCTAATGGTTACCAATTGTAGTGGAGAGCGGTCATTTTCGCAGCTTAAGAGAATAAAAAATGAATTGCGAACAACAATGTTACAAGAACGACTGAGTAATTTGTCAATTATGTGCATAGAAAGTGATATCCTTCAAAAAATTGACTTTAAGGATATAATAGAAGATTTTGCTCAACAGAAATCCCGAAAGAAACCGTTATCGTAATCGTCACCAAAAAACCAGCAGCATTCCAATATCATTAATGACATATTATATGATACTATAATAAATGGTCATACTCATACTTATTAGTAAAAAAATGTTATTATAATTCGCTTTTTTTACTTTCCAAAAGAGCCCCAAATTCTTGTGTGCCCAAGGGCCCCAGCCTAGTTTAAGACGGCCTTGGTTAGCTGTCTAATTTATTGTCACTAGAAACAGTGTTACCAATGTAAAACAGAACATCTAGAGTAAATATTCTTCTAGAAAGATATATGTTTGGAAAACTCCTTAACGCTTGTACTTGGTTAAATTAAGTCTCAAAAATAATGCAAATCCTTCCCTCAAGTCAACCAAAAAGTCGTATGCGGGATGTTTAAGTGGAATAACTCCGGCCTTATCGATGTCGAAAGGTTTTCGTTAACAAATTCCTTTACGAGAGGGATGTTGCATTGGGAACCACCTCCGGAGGTGAATCTTCCATTTGGACCATAGTAGGGTACAGTTTTTCTTCCTGACAGAAAACAGGATGTGATATGTAGTTTGAGTACCAGTGGTGTGGCGGGCGTGGCGTTCTTTTAAAGTTTCACGAAACTACATAATATTTCTGTAATTTGATATTACATTACATATTACACTACTCCGTAGATAAATCTACAAAGTACTCGTAAAAGACACTGAAATCACTGGCAACTGAGGCCATCGACTTAGACTTTACACCAGAGAGAAACACACAGACAGAAAATAACAGAAGAAACAGATGTCAACAGCACACGGTTGGTATTAAACGGCGCGGCGGCGCCCAATTCAATTACTAACCATGCACAATGATGCTTGATTTCGCTGATCGATGGGAAGCAGTGCATCAAAGCCTAGGCCGTTCACTTCTGTAATTTGAATTATAATTTTTGTATATAAATATTTAATTTAACATAAAAATGTAGACTTGTAGGTGACTCTAGTCTTTAGATTTCATTCCTGAAGACCCGATCAATATAACTCAAGTTACAAGCTTCTAATTAGAACCACATGATATGCAAAAATTACCAAATTAATTGTTACGAGTATGTACCATAGGTTTTTACCAAACACCTCTAATACAAAATTACCAGAAGTTAAAATTAAAAATAAATTTAGATATGTACATACAAAAAAATCTAAAAGAACCAGGGCCTATTAACACAAAACTCTCAAATATTTCCGTGTGCCTGGTGTCGGTAGGAAATGAGGGGTTCAAGATCCTCCAATTTTCTGCCGAGTCCGAACGGCAAGACCAGAGTTACGCTCATTTCCTCGCAACCGGGAGTTATTTTTTTTTATAGATGGAAACGATTGGGAATAGAACCAAAACCTCCAGGATGGCAGTCCAACGGAAGTACCCAAAAGTTCTAGAAATTAATGCTGAGAAATACACAAGTTTTGTTTGAATTCTGAAAAAGACTTGGTAAGTTATAACCCAATTGTAAAAATAAAGTCTTAAAAAAAGAAGTAAGAGGAGAAATATTAAAACCAATGCTGCTCCATTATTATTATCAAATTTTGAGTAGTTGGATCACCACAGGGTAAAGGTTACCCTATACATTCTCTTCTACAGTTGCATACAATCATCGGCAGCAAACTCCAAAATACGCGCGAACTTCAACAATCGATGGTGGAGGGTTCATTTGCTTCCCGTAGAAATCATTGAACGATATAAGTTAGTAATCCAACAAACCACCATTGCAAAATTGAACAACTGAACACTCTGTGAAAGCTTGCCTATTTTTGTGGCAAAATTTCTTCTTTTTTTTTTGCTCATGAACATTTCCGGATGGAAATTCAATTTTTATGGATAACGAATAAAAACCTCAAAGAAGACTAAAGCATGCAGAACTAGACTCATCTCTCGTTAGCTATACGGCGCGGCGCACATGTGTTTTCAACACTTGTTTCTTTTTTGCACTCGCAATTTTCCTGGAATTTTAACAATGTTCATCATCAGTCTGCATTTATATCTCTCCAAACTCTTAACACACACACACTCGGATACACGCAGTTTGCAGAGGATACAAGACTTCACATACAAAATTTGTTACAACTCTAAACACCATCAAACCGCACTTTGTAGATTCTATGAAAATGATTAAAAACTTTTATTGTTGTTAGTCTTTTTAGAGTGAAAGATACAAAAGTATCTAGACGTAGGTTTTGGTGGAGACTAAAGTAAATATCCGTTCGTTATGGTGCTCGCTGAAGTGAAACACACAAAATGAGATAGAAATATTTATGTATAGGTATAGGAACATAATGTTTCCTCCCGATATGAAGAGATAAATCAGATGTAAAATATTAAAAGATACAAATCCATATATGATAGCATGTCGTAAACATTTTATTTATCTAAAGGTATGTATTTTCCATATCTGTAATGTATTTTTTCTTGTAACTTTTTCTCAGCAAACTGAAGTAAGAAAAAAGCAAACGATTGCAAATAAAAGGGTTTTGTGTAATAAATCGTCTTTGATTTACGGTCTTATGTTATAGATATCGAAACCGGTAATGTATGTAGGTAAGCTTTTTTTTTTGGTGTGTAGGTACATCAAGATTTTTTGTTCTACTTATTTAGCTTTAAGGAAAGTACCTATAATATGAGCACAAATTTATGACAAACAAAAAAAGATAAAAAATTTCAAATTCGAATATATCTCTCCAAATGTGTACACTGTACACTTATTGAAATGGAAAAAGCTCCGATCCGTAAAAATGGTTATCATACTGAAAAAATTAATTTGCCCCAGGGGGAAGATTTGTCTTGTTTTAATAAAAAAGATTGAAAAATAAATTTATATTAAAAAAAATACATGCACAACTTTGACGCTCAAACCTTCTCTAGTGGTTCAAGGATATAATGTACCAAGCATTCATTGAAAGGATAAAGTATCTATAAGGTTATTAAAACAATTCCACTTTTACAGAAAAGTGAGTACAGAATTAATTTCTTCTGATTTTTCGTTTATAAAAGAGAAATTTCGTTGTAGAATTTTCGGATGTAATATTATTTGTATCATTTTAATAGTATCTTCGTGAAAAATCCATCAAAATTAGCTCAGTCATTAACGAGATCTAGGGAAATAATCCAAAACTAACACAATTTCCTCAAAAACCGTCAAAATTCCAGGTCCCTTGACGGAGGTTTTTCTTTGCAAAATCCTTAAAATTTATTTGTGATCATTCGGCTTGATTTTTACATCAATAGAAAATTCTATTGATTCTCTTTTCACCACTGAAAACTTAAACCGCGTTCGAGCCTCGGTTGCCGTTATAAATTCCTTTTAGATGGAAATATTTTCAGGACCAGATTTTATAGAAGGTTTTGATTTTCAATAAAGGAAACGCTCTTGAATAGATGTTATGGAAACTGCCAGCCTTTTCAAGGCTTGGTTGCGGAAATATCTCATCGGAACTAATTGAACTTCTGGTCGAAACTCAGTCAAATGATTTTAAATAGCAATATTTCAAGAACCAGATCAAGCAGAAGCTTCCGGTATTCGCCAGGGAATAGCTCTCAGAAATTTAACAAAAGGATTTCTTAAACCACTACACACTATACTTCTAGTGTGTATCTGAAAGACGTCTTTCTGCAAATATTGCCTGAGGAACCATCGATGGAAATGACAGCCTTTACGGTTCCTGGCAGTCCTCTTTACTAATAATTTAAGATAATACCTTTAGGCCTTTACATAATTAATGGACAAAGTGTTACTCGACGAATTTAGAGAAAATATTTTCGTTTATCTAGTTGGTCTCTTGATAGTTTCACCAAGCTACATTAAGGATGTTTGACCATAAACCTAAACAAACCGAAGTTCTTCCATAAAGAATTTAATCATCTTAATTGTAGAAGATGGTTGCCTGAAGATAGATCCAGCGAAGGTGTCAATGATTAGTGTTTTCTCCAGAACCAGAGACAAGTTCGGAAGTTCTAGGCATGTCAGGTTGGTGTCGAAGGTTCGGACAGAAAAATTCTTAGATCGCGAAAGCATTTGTTTTATGGTTTTTGCTATTATTTCGCTTTACTAGTTGTCAAAGAATTTTGTATTATTTTTATAAAGAAAGGCCACTGTCTCGATGCGGCGCTGCCCCATGGCAGAATCTCGAAAAACGCAGTTTTATTACGAAGTTTTACCGAAATCTTTATAGACCTTTGCAAGAACATCGGACAAAACCATAAAGACAAACTGTTTTCAGCTCGCTGATTTGCTTCGGACTATTCATTGATCTAATGAATTTTTTTAATATTTTAACATCGAACAAATGTATATTCCATTTTCTTAAAACATTTTTGAAAGTTTTTCCGAAATTTATTCCTCTTTCCAACTAATTTACTTTACTCCTACTTCGAATAGCTTACTCTCTATACCCAATATAACAAGTAAAATTTATACTGGAGAGTTACAGTTAAGTATTCGTAGCTTTGAAGTTCTTACAAAACTAAAACCATTCAACCATAAAATACACTCTGGAGCTGACTTGCTTTGTTTCTTCAATATTGGCCTTATCTCCTTATCCACTGCTTTGTATATATAATAATTCCCTAGCCGAAAGAATATCACCTGGAAAATTTCTTAACTTGTCCCAATCTATTAATATGGGTCTAAACTCAATCAAAGCCCTTGATTCTGGGAACTCTACCATCTCTATGAATAGTTGAGATATTTGCTTTACACTCTAAGTTTTTAGCTCGCTATACTTCAATTGGATGTCTCAAAAAGTTGTCATTGATAACTCTATTTCCAGATCTAAAAACTCCAGTTCTGGTGTTCCACAGGGGAGTCATTTGGGTCCCCTTCTTTTAAACAAATTTAATAATGATGTAAAACATTATAAATGATGTTCAGTGACGATTCTTGCATGGCATAATTTTTGTAAGAGACGTGTTATCACATGAGATTCTCTCCTTTACTTCATTAACTCGAATTTATATTTCGCTAAGATCGCTTCGCTCAAAGAACTGCTTTTGTGAACAATAAAACAGAACCAGTTATGGTAGATATTTCTATTCTTATATTTATACAATAATTCCAGTTCTCGGCGGGCATATTTTCTTTTTGAACTAAAGTTCCTATGCATCGTAAAAGGTTTTGCTGCTCCGAGAAAAGGTCTATCTTTTTACTTCCTTGTGCACCAGCATGGCCAGTTAGAGCTCCCGTAAGCATACTCAGATACTCCCATATCAGTTTGGAACTTTTGGTATAGGGCCTTATTGTTTTAAGTATGCGTTAACTGTCCGGCTTGATGACGATGTTTTGCTTGAAATAGTTTCTTTCGAGATTTTATTTGGCACATTTCCCTATCGGATTCTACTTTCACCTTGAAAATAATTGTAGATTGTTTCATAGGTAAGGACAGTTCTGTTCTGCCGCAGTTCCTTGAGCAGTTCTTCATCCGTCAGTACATACAATTTGATGATTATTTAGCACATACATAATCTATTTAACTATTGCTCATGCCTCCTGTTGGCAATTCAGGAAGGCTTGATACTGTTGTTCTAGAAACAGAGTCTCTTAAAATGAGACTAATGCACTGTACTTTCCCAGTTATCTAATCACTCCCTTAAAAGTGCGTTCTATTGTCACGTGTAATGAGTTCAGTTGAGGGATAACCTACATTTCTTCAGTAGGCCAAGTTCACATTGTTCCAGTGATTCATATTCATGCAAGCTTATGTAGTTTTTCTGGTGCTTTTATAGGTGTTACCAATTCGGTTTCTTGTGCCATGCAACCACACCAAAAATTATAATGGCTCTTACCATCCTAGTTTACGTCCATCTAAGGATATTTTGTTTGCAACCTTATGATTTGGCTTTAAGATCTCTCATAAGGTCTTTAACGCACGTTTGAATCTAGTTTGAATCTCAAATACCTTACCTTTAAGTTTCCATAACTTCGTCAACTAATGGAATAAGTTTCATGTCTGGTAGAAGCCATTTCTTGTAAAAAATATTTTCTAAGAAATGCGATTATTGTAAGCGTGTACTTTCAACCTTCATTAGAAGAACTGTAGTAAAATATTTGATTTTCAAAAGAAGTTTAGAAATTGAGTTGTATTTGATTCCAGAACATTTTTAAATATAAACAGTGCTAAACGAACATTTGGTCCTTCGAGCCGGATTTTCCGATGCGGGGAAGATTGAATCTGGTCTGCGCTACCGATATGCTTTCAGTTAGGGCATTTACACGGTTCTCCCAAATAAAACAATGAGACACAGTGTCATGAAAGGTGGTATTCAATGCATCCTTAACGTCTTAGAAGACACATAAGGTTTTTGGATGCGTTGCTTTTTTTTCTCAATTTTGTGATTATAGCTCTAAGATGCTCCACTCGTGTAGACCTAAAATTTTTGATCTTGAAATAGAATAGCATTTCTTCGAACACTTTCTCCGCTTATTTCATAGAGCTATTCTCCCGAGCACGTCCTCGTACCATCCATAGTCTTTCATTTGTATTAGGCAAATAAAGAAGTTAACCTAATGATATTTAACCTACCAAACTAACTAATAGTCTATTCCTCTCTCCACCAAAAGACCAGAATACTTTTTTCATTACATCTATCAACACCCTACTAAGCAAATACTTGGACACGATTATTTCTACTTTAGGTTCTTTTCTCAACCCCCTCACAAATATCTCTCACAAACTAATCCCATACACAAAAATATGAAAAAAAAAAAGTTTTAATGTTTGGCGGAATAATTTATTCGAAACATTGACTCAAAGGTCATGGCTATACGAGTTCTCGTAAAAAAATATGTTCATTTTCAGTTAGATTCGTATCTTCAACTTGATTATGTGTCAAGTTCTATCAAAAATTCGTAGAACACGAAAAAAGTTAGGCACTTTTCTGGGTGGGGACCAACAAATAAAGAAATATACATAGGTATTACATTTTTAGTGTACAACTAGGTCAAACATTTTCTCAAAGTCATTCGGACTGGAAAAAGGTAAAACAATGTTGTTTCGCTTATAGAAGAGCTCCTCCTTCATGAGAGAAAAAAAAAACAACTACACAAGTTTTGCTAAATTTTGGAATCAAAATAAAAAAATAATAACGAGGAAAGAACTTTCCCTTTAGAGGATGTTTAATGACGAAAATATGAAGAAATAAAAAATGATTCGTCGTTTTTTTTTTCAAAACTTTTAAGTCCTCATCATGTAAGGCGTAGTTTACGTAAAGCTATCGCGATGACCAAATTTTGATAATATTAATTATGGAAAATATAAATTCCAAACATGGACTGCAAAAATCAGACATTATTTCCCACAATATTCCTTGAATCAAAATATAAGATCAAGTCTCATAATATTGTATAAATGCAAGCATCTCTTGGCAATCAAATATAAATGACACAAAAATTTAACTTACTTTATTTGCTTTCTTGGAACGGCGTTAGAATAGGGCGTCAACAACCTTCTTTCAGCCAACTTGGTCACTAACTTACTGTCTGCATTCCGAGTTCGTTGAGGTCCTCTTCTACTTGGATCCACCATTTAAAGCGCTTTTTCCAGCCAACTCGGTCTCTAACTTACTATCTTCTTGCTAAGGTGCTATTTCACTTGGATCCACCACTTAAGACGCAGTTTTTCTCTTCTGCGCCATCCTCTGGGATTAGATTCAATGATTTTCCGCTTCGGAAAATTGTGGTCCATTCCCTGAAATGTCCCAGCCACCTTATTCGTTTCTTCGAATTCGATTTTTCCTTTTCGTTTTGGGTACAGCTCCTACAGCTCTTTATTGTATCTTCTCGACTTCACGTCTATGCAGATTGGACGAACAATCTCTCAGAGAGCCTAAGCGTTGCTATCCACCTTGTCTCAGCACCTTTGTCATGATATGTATGTTAAGTGTCTTCTTAAAAGACACTTAAGTTGGTCCAGAGAGGACTTAGCTACTGAGATAAAAGAATCAGCGACTGGCAAGAGTTACTTGGATACCAGCGCTGAGATCAAACAAAATTGTAAGGGAACAAAATTTCTGATATTCCACCTGGTTCCCCCAGACCGTGATTCTCCATATTTTCTTCTAATGTTTTTGGGAGTGCTACACACTTCTAGGCACTTTAAAATAGAAGTCCAACTGGTCACCTCTTTATTTTTAATTTTGCTCGTAATAAAGGGGCCATGACTGCCCTTCAAATGTTTGGGAACAGTGTGAGCTTCTAGTAAAGTAGGAGGCGATTTAAATGGAGATACCAATTCTCGTTGGTTTTAGAGTTCCTGAATGTCGCAATGGGAGAAAAATATTGAGCCGGGGAAAATCATTCCACATTCGTGTAGTGTGCTAAGAAACAAATCCCTGAATTTAATGGTACATCCAAACTATGACTCAAGATTGAACTTAGTGGTATTCCATTAAGTCACATCAGAAGTAATACAAAATTTCCTTCCGAAGTTCTTCTTCAACTACATTTTAATTATTACTTTGCAAGAAAAAGCTAATTTACTTGAAGCAGAGTTTACACAGTACAACACCGCCCGAGAGTGTTATTACCTTTTCAGGACTTCTGAGCGTAAATGATTTTATAGGAAAAATCTTCTCGTATAGTTGCAGGAGTATTTAAAAATCTTGAGGTCTGAAAAGGTGTTTTTCCTTCTGGGAAAACCGCGACACAAGCTTCTTTAGCAGTCTTACGGTACTGATCTATTTCCAAGTGGATACAAAAATAATATTTGCCCAGCATGTCCCTTAGTAAGACAAATCTCCTTGCCCCTCTTACAACAGTCCTATTTTAACTAAGTCCCGCCCTTTCAAAGCCATTGAAACTCTGATTAATCAGGAATTATATTGAAGAACGAAAACTTCTTAATGGCCTGCAGTACGAAGCAAATAGGGCAAATAGGTCCACTCGGTAATCTGATGGTTTATCTCACCAACCAGTAAAACCAAACCTTGGATCGTTTTGGAAAAAACAAGATTTTTGCACTTGATATTTCAAAAACCTTTCGAAGAATGCGTCCATTTGGTACCAATAACTATCTTCTTCACTTTCAATATAAGCCGTATGGTTTAAAGTCTGAAATTTATAGGATAAATGCTGGTATGTCCCGTGGTTCCGTCTTGTATCTGAATGTTTCAAACTTCCAATTCATTGAACTTTCTTGCTTGCAACAGTGCCTCCAACTTTTCATATTCGTTTATAAATTTACATGAGGAGGAGGTTTCACAACGGCAGCTTCTGACCTAATGTCAGCTTAGAATGAGACAGCTTCTTCGTTGTCCATGATTATGTTGTCATCTAGAGTTTCCATCGCACTGAGGTACCTCGGCTCAGGATTTTGTTATTCAGTGGTCACACTTCTCATAAGCTTATTCGGGTGGTCGATGATGTTCCGAACTACTTTCTTTGTTGAAAGTTTGTCCAGTGGGATTAAATTCGCTTCTGGGAAGAGCTGGTCGTTCCTATAGTGTTTCTGTCGTTGGCGGTCGAAGTAGAGTCCAATGCAGATCCTCAGTATCTTCCTTTCGAATAGTTGAAGTTCATTCATAGCTGTGTTCAAGATTGAAAACCAAACTGGGAAGGAATAGCTGATCATTGATCGCAGGAGCTGCTTGTAGATTAGTATCTTTGTCAATTGGCTTATAGTCCAGTAAAATTAAATTAATTCGAAATATCTACAAAAAATACTGCGTCGATTTTTTTGTTTCTTAAAGAGTACCTATTGGAGAGTGTAAATCCAAAAAGTTCGAACAAAAAGCGCCCATGCTTTGTCCGCCATTTTGAAAAAGGCTTTGGAAAGCGTGAACTCGATTTTCTCGGCTCCTATCATATATAGAGCTGTATTTTTTTTTTTTTTAGGTTTGTACGTTAAAATATCTTCTTTAACTTTTGTTGAAAAAAAAAATTGAAACCTCTTTCCAAAAAAAAGTTATCGTCGAAAAACTGTCGAGATTTTGAAGTAAAAAATGTTTTTTATCATTTATCTCGCCTCATGTTCATCTGATTTTATGTGCGACAAAAACTGTAGGAAATATAACCTGTCAAAATGGCCAATATCCTGCGAAAATTAAAAAAAAAAAATTTACTTACGTTTGAAAATTTTCAAATTTGATTATGTTCATTATGAAATTAAAAGAAACAGTTCAAACTCTTTTCCACACCACCACCGGCGCATTTTTTTTTTAATGTCGTGTCCCCAGGAGGTTTAATTCACGATTCAATAGTTTTCGTTTCTATATCAGCCTATCGATAGCTCAATGTGTGAAAATCGAGTTCACGCTTTCCAAAGCCTTTTTCAAAATGGCGGACAAAGCATGGGCGCTTTTTGTTCGAACTTTTTGGATTTACACTCTCTAATAGGTACTTTTTAAGAAACAAAAAAAAAATTCGATGCAGTATTTTTTGTTGATATGAAATACTAATTTGGCTGGACTATTAGACCTGATCTTCTTTTCAGGAATGGGTGCCCAGCTGGATTTTTCCAGCACATTTCGTGAGTGCAGGTTAGCAACTCGTTGAAGTGGATTCCCAAGTGCTTGACGTTTTGCTTGGCAGCTATGGTGGATCTGACAGGTATTCTCAGGACCAGGTTTCTGCAAATGGGTGCGGTGTTAGTGCCTCTACCATTTAAAGGTCTCCTAAAGCAGAAAAGTTCCGATTTCTGGTAGAATTGGAAGAGTCTGTTGATGTGGCTTTCTACTTTTCGGACAGTCATTAGTGGTGACATTGATGATGCGTAGGTGAGCGAGTCATCAGCCTACAGGAGGTTCTCGTATCCAACTGGAGAAGGTCGGTCGGATGTCATGAAATTCTTGATGAAGTTTTGAGTCTTGGGCGACTCCAGCCAGCTCTGATGGTCTTTTTATGTGTGACTTGCAGTTGTTTAGTTGGATGAAAAATTTCCTGAAAAATAGGAAAGAAAAAAAAGAATTTTTATCAATAGCGGAGGTATGTACTTGTATTAGCGGAAGTTTGTGGATTAGGCCTTCTATCTCGACGTACAGAAAGCATCCGACGGTGACACGGTGTTGTGGGCAGTGGAGATAATAATGATATAATTTTATTCAAAAACGCAATGCTCTCTCCTGTCCTTAAAGTGGAACCCAGCCCAAAAAAGAGCTTGAAAATACCATATATCCTTTATCTCTCATTTGGGGGCTATCGTGAGTAAAATTTCCCTCGGAATATTTCCCGTCTTCAAAAATTGGAATCGACAATAATTCTGCCCTGCTTCATTCTAAGCTCGCGGCTGGCCTTTTGAAATGAGACCCACAGTCCCTATAAAACTTAATTCCCGATATTAATAAATTTAAGGAAAAACTTTCGACATTATTCAATTTGAAAATTTTTAATATTTGGAAAAATTCAGAAGGAAATTTTACTCACGACAACCCCCTTATTTAACTTCATTTGTATCTATAAATAAATCCACCTATACTGGCACTTCTTAGGATGCACATACATGTAGCCTTGAAGCCATTTTGGCACATAATATCAAGTAAAGAGAATCTTTTCTTAGGTGCACTACACGAATGTGGAATGTTTAATTTATACATTCAAAACTTCGAAATATCAGAATCTTCGATATTTCCTCCATGAAAGTGATAAATAAATTTTTGGTTTTTCACTCTATATTGTCAAAAAAAATAATAATTTTGTTTGTAACGTCAATGCAAGTCCATTTATCGTAGGAGAAATATGTATCGTAAGTTATTAATCGGGTTAAGAAATAAGAGCCTTTGATATGCTGTAGTGCTGACCTGAATTTTTTTTCTTTTTTTTTTTATAATTCACACACAGTTTATTAAGAGAACCTTATAATGTTAAACACAACACGAGTGAAGGGAAATTGCTTACTGGGAGGGTAAGAGAAAGGAGGTGTCGATGAACATCGGTCTTGAATGTTTGCAAATTCAAAAGTCAAGTGAAAACGGTGCCGGGTAAATTATGCCATAATCATGTTGTGCGACTAAAACACGAACGATTGGCGTCCTTTTACTTTTATCATTGGCTCCTAAGACTTTCCAGAATTTAAGCAATTATAAAACTGTTTGTAACACTCGTTACTATGTACTAGTCATATATTTACTGTTGATATCAGGTTTTTCCCTTGTTTTTGTGAAACTCCAATTCCTCAGTGAACTGGCCGTTTAGCACTTCGTTTTAGTACACTTCCCATCACTGCAAAATCCCTTCGGTAATATGATTTCCCTGTTCTTACTTGCAGAATTTTAAAATCCCGAATTTTAAAATCCCGAATTTTAAAATCCCAATCATCAAAATTCCAAATGTCAAAATCCCAATTGAATGAGCACCTTTTCCACTTTTAACAATCGCTCGCGATTTTATGAAGGGATATTTTTAAGCTTCATTGATAAAAAAGGTACTGAAGAAATTTGGGATTGATCACAAAAGTTTTTTCCGGATTTTGCAATGGCGGGATTTTGAAATTCAGGATTCTACGTTTTGGGATTCGTTATTTTGACTTTCGGCTTTATGTAACATTCCTATACGGACAGAACAGCATAGTATTACTCATAATTACTGTTTTTTGATCCGGTCTGAATAAATCTTCAGTGTCTAGTGGAGACATATACTTTTCTCGTCAGGTCTGGTGAGTTCCTTATATTGTCTTTCGTATACCGTGTCAAGTATGGACTTTGAAAAGCATGCAAAATTCGTTGTACTTGGTGCTTAATGTGAATGTGTAGTACCTAGCCTAATATTATTCACGAAGCGTGTTAATTTTGTATCTTCTCCAAGTCTCTCAAGATTAACTCACCCTCCATTGATCTCTATCAGCCAATTCAATTAACCATAAACCGTTTAATATTTTTCTCTGTGTTTCGACCAAATGTCTCTTGCTTGAAATAACGAATCGGAAAAATTCCCTAATGTGTGACATCCTTCCTGTGTTAATAAAATTTACCCCATTAAAATTCAGTTCTTCTGTCTCTTCTTAATAATCTCTGACACAATGATTGCTTTTCAATCTTCACACGTAATTATCCTGCCAAAAAGAAAATAACAATGAAAAAAGCTCTGTTTGTATTGTTCAAATTTTGAAGGATTAATGACCAAAAGAATTTTATATAAAACCCTGAAGGCTTGCGCGCGTATATAAATCAATGTCATGCAAGTGAATTAATTAAATTATGTTGCATAATTAGTTCAAGCGTAAGCAATGAAAAACAACAATAAAAAAAATCGTGCCACAAAGAAAAATAAAAAAAAAAACACAAACACATATTTTATGCGAAGAGTGAAAATTCCTCACACAGATAGAGAGTGTCAGGGATTGAAAAATGTATCTCACCGAGCAAGCCGCGGCCAAAAATGGATTTAAATTAATTTTTTTTTTAATTCTCATCACACACATCCCTATCCGTAAATTGTTCCGCACTGACTTTTGTATAAGGGTGTCTTGATGCTGCAATTAAGCAAAATTAAATTGCAAACAAAATATTATATAGATACATATGCTAAAAAAAAAATTAAAAGAATTCAGATTCACACACATGTGTTTCGATTCTTCCTTCATCGTCGTTGTCATAAAGGCGAAAAAAAAATCGTAAATAAATCGCACATTATGTCAAAGGAAACGATTCACGATGAAATTAAACGCAACAACAAAAAATGTATCTCAATCGTGCGAAATGTATCTTTTTGAGTGAATTCCGCATGAATGGATATAGTGCAAGATGACAACAAAAACAATTTATTCCAGCAGCAGCAACAGCAGCGGAAAAACACGGTGAATTACGCAAATTTTTGTTTTATAGGTATTTTCCACTTTGAGATGCGAGAAAGATTGCTTCAAGTGTGTATCTGACGAATGCAATTTTATCTATGTCAGATTAGACTAGTTTTTTTTTTTTTTTTTTTTTTTTTTTTTTTTTTTTTTTTTTTTTTTTTTTTTTGCTGGATATAAGTCATTGAAGTGGAAGATTTTTTGCAATAGCTTCACTGTGCGAATTAGTTATCTACATCTACAGACATGTACCTCAGATAATGGAACACTATTGTTAGTTCGTTATCTTTATTACCTGTGTGTGTCTTGAGAGTTGTTAAATGATCTGATGTAAGCGATTGTTTTTAATAAGGGACAATTTTCTCGTAAAAGAAACAATAATACTTAGTGGTATTGGTTCATAATTGTGAAACTGGTTAACACGATTCGCAGCCTTGGAAACAAGGACTCATACTCCTTAGCGAAAATAGATGCATTAACCCCTTTAAAAGGGCCTGAAATCTATTGCGGTATAGGAGAAAACATTATCAAAAACAAAATCAAACAAGAAGACAAAGGCGAAGCAAGTAGATCCAAGAACTGGAGAGAACTCCCCAAAGCTACTGGTCAATAAAAACCAAGAACGTTTCACCAACTGTATCAGCCTAAGTAGGAACAACTTCTGAATATTAACAGGTATTCTCACTGGACACTGCAAACTTGAAGACACCTAGGTTAACTTGGTGTGGTAAGCAGTGACATATGTAGGTTCTGCAACATGTTTGAGGAAACTCCAGATCACTTACCAAGAAAATGTTGTCCATTCATGTACCAAAGAAAAAAAAGACAATACCAGGTGAAAGAGAGCGACCTATCTCTTCTTAAGGTCTCCTAAATACTAAAATTTCTAAGAGTAATAGATTTATACATAGGAAGAATTGCAAGATAAGCAAGCTCACACAGATTTAGGTGGGAACACAATATATACATATATAATTCATTCATTTATGATAACTTGGCTTTAGCATCGTATTAATTTTCATGTCTATTACAGAATTCGCAGAATTTTACTCCCGGTGAGTTGACTCGATTCGCATCCGCTGTAAAACTCAATTATGGAATTCTCGGATGAACTACATTGTAGATTCCTAAAATTACCTTATCATTTATGAACTTTCGTATCGACACTGTCAGCTACAAACATTTATTCAACTGGCCTAGGTTATGATAATAGTATCGCTATCGATCAACGAAATCAAGCATCGTAGAGAGTGGTTAGTACGAAGATGGGGACGGTTAAAAACCAACCGTGTGCTCTTTTTTTTTTTAAGCTTTTGACTTAAATTTTTGAGCTTTCCATTGTTTATTTTTGTTTTTATTTTTCGTTTAATCAAAAATTCACTTCAGATTCGTCTCGAAATTGATGCGAATGTAAGATGGTAGAAATTGTATGGAGTGCGAATGGATTGCGAGTTCTGTAATACCATATAAGTTGAACAAAATGTTGGTGGTGCAGGGATTGTTACCGACATTCGTTCAACTTTCATTCGTCGGATTGAGTAATAGCAAAATTTTTTGAAATTAATTCAAACTGTCTCTTTAGCTCATTCGCCGAATTTTGTAATAGGGGTGTTTACTTAACGCTGTTTTGTTTTTCCCGAATTCGTCAAGAGAGTCACAATCAAAATTTAAGATATGATTTCCAGAAATTTGAAACTTGCCCTTGCTCGGAAGTACGTATAGAATTCTAAATACACCAAGGGTATCCTCAGAATCTTGATTTAATCCGTGCTGAATATTGATCTAACATGCTCCACAAAATGGCGCCCAACGTGAGACTTTTTGATTGTATACATAATATCAGTTATAAAACTTTTTACGTAGTACCGCTTGGTATATTTGTTACTTCATAGGACTATCATGCAGAATGTCTGCTTACAATTCCCAGTCGCTGCAATAATGTTTTAAGAGCGTGCTTCCTCTTGTGAGGAAGACACAAGTCCCCCAAAGTATTAATTAAATATTTTTTAAAAGTTCTTCATTGTATTGTTTTTTAACTGAAGTTCAGTTTTATCAGATATTTATTTGTTGAAACAAAAATGAGATATACTATTCATCTAATATTTTTCACCATATTAAGCCCTAGAACATAGCCAGTTTTCTTATATTGATAGTGCTCGATTCCTCATTAAAATAAATAAATTTAATTCCTTCGCGCTACAGTTCAGAGCCTATACACAGCTCTCAACAACTCATAGTTCCGTGTTTTCGGCTGTTATGCAATTTTGTACGGAATCCGAACTACCCGAATAAAAAAAACACTTTTTCATAACAAGAGATGCGCTTGTCTTATTTGTCACTTCCTAGAAATAGACAGTACACAAAATAAAATAAAAAACAACAAGCCTTTCGATATGACGTATTGAATCATTATCAGACGAAATATTTGAACATTGACGATTTTCTAAATTGACTCCATTTTCCAAAAAGAGGGATGACTTGAGCCATATAGTTTTTATCTTTAAAAAAAAAATAAACAAACTTCGGTGGGAAAAAAAAATAAAATCAGAAGAAATATTTTATAATTTTCTTTAAGTGGCGCCCAAATGAAAACATTATCATATGTGTTTCCTATTTTCTTACTTTAGCGAGACAACTTTTGGTCTTACAGCGAGAATGTAACTATTATTAAAGGATCAACAGATGTGTTCATTGGTATCAAGTCATTTAATACGAATATTACAACAATATTTTCTAACTGGCGCCCAACGCAAAATACAACAAACATAAAAAATTAGCTACTAATTCCTATTAGTAACCCAATCACTCACCAAAAGAACTATTATAGTCAATTTATTCTACTATAATATTCATCTGCAACTATTTCAATTTGTTTTAAAGAAATCAAATCAATGTTTAAGTTATAAATGGCGCCCAACATAAAAATACACCTTCTCTTCTATTCAAAATAAAAATGTGCATTTCCATCCAATTCCAAAGTATCCAAGTATATCTTATAAATAAACCAAGTAAATTTCCTTACATAAAATAGAAAGACGAGCTTCTATTTGTATTCTTCTTTTCTAAAAATAAATAATCCCAATCCATTTCCTACCAAGGACATTATGCATTGCACAGCAGAACACAATATATTGAAAACAGTTTCATTGCACTTTCATGGCTGTTCGTGTGTTCATTGTTGTATAGGTACCTGTAAAAAAAAATAAAAGTAATTCTCATCATTCATCACTTGCTTGTTATCCTTAAATCTACATCGAGTTTTTATAGACGCAGATATCCTGCGAACGATGAACAAAATGGAAAAAGAAAACAAATCATCCTGACAAAAGCACAAAACTCTGATTGTCTGCGTATGTATACTTTTTTTTCTCTAACTAACGAACGAACTTGCATGCACATCCTATCGATATCAGAATCGATGATGCACGTCTCGTTAAACGATTCGTGTCCATCTGTTATTGGACCAACCGACCTGCACAACTTCGACGAATATGTCGAAGACGACGCGCATTCATATCTCAACAGAAACGACAGCGCAAGGACAATCTATCAATCTATATTGTGTGTGCATTGCCATGTTGAAATATCAGAGAAATCTACGTTGTTCGATGTGCAATTGTTCGATTTTCATAATAGATATATTGCAACGCAATATAATGTATGTATGTGCAGGAAACAAATAGTACGAAAAGAAAAAGGAAATAAAATCGCTTCCTGATGAACAGGATTGTACTAATGTAGAAATAGGCCGTGACGCACTGTCAGAAAGCGCCCTCCCGCATTTTGTTTTTTGTGGCATTCAAAAACTCATATGTTCCAATAAAGTTAATTTTTTATGAATAAGTACCAAGTACGTTCCTGAGTTTTCAAAAAATCACCGGCTGGCATTTTGACATATACATGTTTGGAGCTATATTTCGAGAACGGCTAATGAAACAAAAAATTTGTAAGAATCTTTTTCATAAAGAATTCGACACTTTTAAGTTTTGGCTTCAAGTCAGTGACGAAAACTAAAGAAAAGAATACTTTCGGTATTCTAATAAAACAAAGAATAATCCTAAAAAACTTTATACCAAAAATTAATAGTAAAAGCATTTTCAATCCAAAAACAAAGCAATTCATTTAATCAGCTATCCTTTCGCTAGATATTGCTTGAAACGCAATTTTCAAAATGGCGAATTGAGCCCAACTTTTAAACTCGATTTTTTGTGAAGATTTCTGTTTTTCTTTCTGTACGATGCCTATATTATTAAATTTAAATAAACTAAATTATAGACCCTTAGGGCCCTTTAAAAACTGGAGCCAATTGCCTACCTCGCATATTGCCTTTTGCAAAAAAAAAATCAAATCCGGCCCTGTTGAAATAGAAGCGATTACTGCAAGTAGTAGCACAAAAAAGTGAAATTTGTTATTTCACTTTAACCACTCACCTTAGTTCACCGTGCCAATGTATACATTATAGGCCATTGACTCCAGCCTACTACATCCTTCGACCAGCTCCGATTCGAGTTACTTTCAAGTAAAAGTTAAACACTCTGAATAAAGTTGAGATAGTTGCACCAGGAACTTCCATCAATGTATCTCAAGTTGATCTCGTTCTCCAGCTAATGTGGTTCATAAAAAAAAAAACGAAAAAAAAAAACGGAAAAACAAAATTGATAGGATAGTTTCACTTCGAAGCAAGCTAGAGCCATATAAAAAGGAGCTATACACAACACAACAGCAAAACAAAAAATCAATGACCATGTGTGTGCAGCTTAACCATCAGAATTGGACATAGCGTGTGGTTAGTGGTTTATCATTCTTGTTGTTGTTGCCTTCTCTCTGTACAAAAAAAAATAAAACTCTTTGGTTTGCTGCTGGTTTATGCACTGTGTCCCCATCTGATGGTGGTTAAGCGTACAACACAAGACTTAAAGGAATTTTTGTTGGCTTTTTTATAACTTTCTCGAGCAAAAAGTGAAACTTTTTTAGACGAAGATATAGCAAGTTGTGGTCAATGCTGCTGTTGGTCAGTTACAAGTAGTTTGATGTGGTGGTGTTATAATCGCAGCTGTTGACGACGATGACGACGACATTGCAAGGTGTCATTATCTTAAGTCAATCATCCAATTTGATTTGTTACAATTTTCTATGGAGTAATTGAAAGCTAGATAAGGCTGTGTTGGGACATACATAGCGGGAAATATTTGTTATGAAACCTCAGGAAGTTTAGGTTTTCGTTTTAAGACCGTAATAACTCGCAATTAGATGTAAACTTAACAGGGATGGTGTTTGGTCTTACAACGACTCCGCCTTGTTCCTGGTTATCAATGGAGGGAGGTTAAAAGAAATTGTCAACAAATGCCCGAACTGAAACCCTTGCCAAGTCCAAGTAGAATCATTTCCAAACCCCAAAAAATGCGCAACGTTGTCATCCATCTTATACCAGTCATTGTCATGCAAATTAAGTTGAGAGAAAACTTATTCTAGAATTAATTCTAAACACTATATCAAACCCTTAACCCCCACCAAAACCACTTAGACAAACACAACTAGAACAAAAAACCCACACAACCTCTAAGCAAAGTTCTCTCATCCATACAGTAATTAAATAAAATATTATCATCACTTTTGAGCTCATACACATGATGACCTTCCAAAACACACCAAGCGAAACACCCATCACCAAAACCACAAAGAACCCTTCATCTTTTGGAGAATTTCCTTTTGAAAAACTTAAGGCAACCAAGAAACCGTCAAAATCATACAAAAAAAACCATCTTTCCGCATAGCCTCCTCAGAAATTTCTTCTTCAACTTCAATCCACTGGGCTGCAGTTCAACAGAAGGTATAACACAGAATTGCCAGCGAAGAAAACTTTTGAAACACTATCTATCTCTTTTTAGTCTATACGTAACGTAAATCGACTTCAGTCATTACCTACAGTTTGATGGCTGCTGACTGGTAGGTTAGGGTAAACTTCTAAATAATAATTTTTCAACGACAACTTCTGCCTCTGGGGAATAGAGAAGGGACTTAAAACTAGGAACATCTTTACTTTTTTCCATGACGAGAGTGAGCTAAAAAAGACTACACGATGAGCGACGACGAAAATTATGACTATGATGACGATGGCATTTCATTTTGCATAATTTCTACTTTTAACACAAAACTTTAGCGTTAAAGTCATAAGCCCGGTCTGTTGACTGAATATTTTCAATTGAAACCATGATGATCATCATCGTCATCGTCATCAACATCATAATCTGAAATTATGTTCATCTTTTCGAGCAGAGGTTTATGCATCGTTAAATTGTGCACTCTTCAAAATGGGGGAATAAAGAAGCCACAGCAGGGCAAAGATGGGAAGGGGCTAACGCTTTAAAGCGAAAATCTCATCTCATCATAAGTAATTAATTATTATCAGAGTTTGGAAATATGGTTACTTGGGTTTTGGTCTTTTGAGATGAATTTTCACATGTGAATAAAATCCTTGAAAGGTATTTTGTTAATTTATATCAACATGTGTAAGTGCACGTCTTGATGAGTGGCTTTTCATGGGAAGCACTGGTAGAAAATGCTTTGAATACCAATCCACATTTCCATTCAAGGCGAAGACTTGCATTTGTACATTAGGAATGTCATGTCGTTTTTCGATCAATTTTAGAACTCAATGACTCCCGATTCAAGGGTAAATGGTGCTGATAGGATATAAAGGTTAAAAAGATGAATAATAAGCCACCATTTTTGACAATGTTTAAGACGAAAAAACAAATACGTTACACGAATCACAGAGAATTTCGAGCAGTGAATTGTGCTAGTGGATAAATCTAAAAAAAGGAAGATTTGAGTTTGTTTCTATCAAAAATGATTACGTGACTTTCGTATTCACAGCGCATATTAATGGTCATCGATGGAAGAAATCGAAAAAGAAATTCAATTTTTAGCCGTACAAAACGATTATAGAATAAATTACCCAGCACAGTTTTCCCGTGCCACTTCAATTTACAAATATTCAAGACCAATGTTCATCGACACCTCCTTTCTCCCCCTCTCCCCCTTTAATTTTCCCATTGCCCGTGCTGCGTTTAAAATTATAAGAGTCCTTGATAAACCCTTGAGCGCGTGTGAATTATAAACAAAAAGAAACAGCAATTGGCGGGAGTGATTCTTCGTTTGACCTCTGTACTGATGTCATATTGTGAGATTATTGTGGATCCCAGGTAGACAAAGTCCTTGACGACCATACATCCAACGTAACGTTTTACCCGAGTAGATAATGTTGAGATGATAGCAGATACTTCGTCTTGTGCTCATGAACAGCCAAACCCATTTTTCCAGCCTCCGATTCGATACTTGCAAATGCGCCAGGAACATCTCGCTTCGTTTCCCCAATGATTTCAATATCATCTTCATAAGCAAGTAGTTGAACGGACTTTTGGAAAAATGTACCCCTGTTTTTGCCTTGCGATTTGCGTACAATTGCTTCAAGAACAATGTTAAAGAGGTTTAATGATAACCTATCAAAACTTTCTCGACATCAAAGGGTTCGGTGGTGTTCTTACCAACTTTCACTGAGCAGCGAGATTTCGCCATCATCATCCTGCATAAGCCGACGAGTTTGGTGCAACATGGCTCTGTATAATTTGTCTCTGTCGCGACTTTAAAATCGATAAGGAGGTGGCGTGTATCGATTTGAAACTTCTAGGTTTTTTCCAATATCCGTCTGAGTGTGAACATTTGGTCCACGGTGGATTTGCCGGTCCTAAACCAACACTAATAGGAACCGATCAGATCGTTGACAAACGGTTTTATGCTATCACACAGTACAGATGACAGGATTTGCGACGTTAAGGAGACTTATACCTCTGTAGTTGGCACAGGTTAGACCATCTCATATGAAAAAGTAAATTTTTGTCTTGTCTTGATCGAACTGAAACACTCTCTGTTTATGTCGAATCTCTTCGGGGAATCACCCTGTATTAATATCTAGATTTTTCCACACTAAAGCTGTTTCCATATTATACACTTTCAAAGCAAGATTTTTTTTCTACTTCAAATGCTTAAAAATGTCAAAGCTTTGTAAATTAATTTAGCATGAAATTTTCCCAGAAAAAATATTTTGTTTATGTAAATTGAAAAAAAAAAAACAAGTTGGAAACTATTTCTTTTGTGAAAACTTAAAACAGGTAATGGTAGGTTATGTCACGTAAACGCTAAATATATACGTAACTTAATTACTAACTATTCTTCTAACATATCTATTATATTTTTTTTTCACAATTCAAAAAAAGAAGAACATAATAAAAATAAGATTAAGGAGAAAAATATTGACGTTTTTTCTCAAGACCTGAATTCTTATCGATGTTCTCGCTTCTGTGATCTCTGATTTCTCTAACTTCTTACGACTTTTCTGTACAACGTTCTTATCGATCGACCATGTCATCTATCATCGATGAGGTCTCTTTGTTGTTTGAACTTATTTGTACATTAATTTAATATTATTCCTGACTCTGTAAACCATTTTCGAAAATTCGATTTGGTCAGAAATACTTCGAAATTTTTGGTGAAAAAAAAACTGCTAGCGAAGACTGTCTGAGTAAACTCTTAATTTTTCTAAATTAGTCATGATAATTTAAAGAAAATTTAAAAATATTCATTAGTCCCAAAAGGTCAATTTAAAAGTGTTTGTATTTTGTCTCTTTAACAACTCCCCAAGTCACAACTTTTGTGACAGAATAAAAGATGTAGCCTTCGCCATTATCATTCTACCAAACTTTTTCTTATACTTTCAGTGAATTGTTTTTTTTTTTAACGAAAAATATGCTTGGAAGGAAGATTAAGTACTTCCCTCGGTGTGGCTTAGAAACTACCATCATGCCTTTGATTAATTACTTTCATTCGACAATTGCAATATTCGACTGTGAAACTTAAACAGAAAAGCAGTTTTTCGTCAGGGACGATACAGGTGCCAAGGACTTGTCTTTTCCTTACACACTGACGATACAAACGGATTGGGATGAATATTAAAAGCTAATTAATGCAAATTGTTTTGCAATGGTTTTATTAACTCAGTTCCTCAGTCCTGGTTATTTTCTTTATCAGTGGTGGCGAACCTAGCAGACTTATGTAGAAAACCATATCTAAAATAAACCAAGCTTGTTTGTAAAAGGACTTGGCTGTAGATTAATATTGTAAAAAAGATGGTATTTAGTTTGCCGGTTTTACATCAGTATATCGCTTAATTTTCTCTTTCAATTTTTCACCATTGGCACGGCCCGCTTCCTGATGGTTCGCTATCACTGCTCCAGATCGTCTAGTTCTCTATTCTTTTTTGTCTCTATATAAAGTTTTTACTTTTGTTTCATGTTTTTTTTAATTAAGAATTTGCATAGCAATTTATGTGTTTGCTTGAAATACTGTTGATCTTTTTCCCTCATACCGAAGCAGCTCCTTCATAATGCTTTCCGCCTGGTTGTGGCTTTAGCAAACTAACGACAAAGTTTAAGAAACACTATTAAGATGCATTAGGCTCTTTGTCAATTATAAGCACAGACAGATGTGTTTATCTTTAACTAACTGCCTGTAGATCCGTATTCCATGGCATTTGCACCAAGAGGTAGTCTTCTTTAGATGGAAAATTTCTAAATGGAAAATATTCTTTTGAACAGATAAAATTTAATTAAGTGAATTGGTAAATTGGTTTTTTAAATTCGCATTATAAATTTAATTTTTTTAATTCAATTTTGTTGATGTATGTGGTATAAGGATATTTTACATTTGAAAAATTTCTGTGTTTTTTTTTTAATTTTTAAAGGCAACTAAGGTTTGATGGATTTGGATAACATTTTTTTACATTCAGACAATAAGACAAATTTAGAAGGTCCCAAATTATTTGCGAAATGACTATTAAGAATATAATTTCTTCCAAATATATATGTATTTTGTTTATTTTTTTTAATATAAATATCCCTATTATACAAATCTCTATTTCGTATTTAATTAACGAAGATTAAGAAAAAATATAAAACTTATGGCTCAATTTCTAAGACTCAGTTTTTCTCAAGCAATATAAAATATAAAAATTAACAGCAGGCCAACAACCAGATCTTACAACTCTCTGTGTGGGTGTTTTTGTCAGGAATGAAGGGATCTACTTATTTCTGCCTAGTCTGAACATCTAGGTACACATGCTCAGTCACCCAAGGCAAGTTAAGCATTCGAAAAAAAATATCGAACTCGAGATTTTGACTATATGATGATAGCGAAGACTAAAAAAGTGGGGCTCGCAATTCTGTCTGTTTGTCTGTTCAACTACAGCCTTTTTTCTTTTTTTTTTTAAGGCCAAACATAACTGTGCCTGCCATATGAATTTTTTTTCGAAATTTCATAAATGTTTTTTTCTCAAAAACTGCCCTACAGAATTTAAAAAAAAATCAAAAAAATTTCATTTAGTTAAAGCTAGATAATGGTTGAAAAAAAATCCAAAAAATGGTTATTTTTGGTAGCACCCTTGAAACCATTTTTTTTTGTTTTGATTTTCTGGAAAACGGTACAATTGATTTTAATCACTTTTTTTTACTGAAGCTCCCCCAAAGTTTGAATAGGTACTATTGCGTATTCAAATTAAAATTTTTTTTGTTTAGATTTAAAAAAAAAATTAAAATTTTATTTTTAGAAACTCAATATTTCGAATGCCCCATGCTCGATTTTTTTCAAACTCAATAAATAAAAGTTTTTTTATACATATAATCTACAAGATTTGAGAAACAAAATTAAATTTTACCAAAAAATAAAGGTACCCACCATACAAATGTTAAAAAATGGTTTCGAAAATCGTATTTTTCTCGAAAACGACTCCGAGAATTTTGATAAATTTTTTTTTATTTCGATTAATTCTTACGATCTATAATTTAATAAAAAAATTGAAATTAAGATCTTACTGACTGTACTTACCATAGAACCATATTTTAGAATTTTGAATTTCTCAATATCGGCATAACGGATTTTAATGAAGTTTTTTTTATACAGAAGCTTCTAAAAAGTTTAAAATGTAAACAATGAGTCTGTGATATTAGTTCATAATTTTTGTTTTGTCTTGGATTTTTAATTTATTTATTTATTTAGTTTTCCGTTTTAAAAAAATATAAAAGTGCAATATAAATGTTTAAAAAAATTCAATCAAATCTATAAATTTAACTGACAATAGTCCCATAAAAATACCCCTTGAAAAAGTTGGAAAATACCCAACGAAACGTCCGTCGGGAATAGTTTAAAAAAATGGATTAATTTTTTTTATTGATTGCATAAAAAAAACAAAAGATCAGAAAGCCCAATTAACGCACATAATTAATTTCAAAATAACTGATCAATTCTTCATAAGTTTAAAAAGCATTGCATTTCAAGACTTTAAAAAATATATTTTTTAATTAAAAAAAAAAACTATTTTTTTTTTTTGAAAATTCGATATTTCAAAACGGGTCAACATTTTTTTTTTGAAAATTTATTTTTTATTCGTACAATAAAAAAAATTATTTTTTTAAGAAACCACTACAGCGACTTACGAGTATAATGTTGTTTCTTGCATAAACTAATACATATTTGCTTGAATCACATGGCATCCTGTTTTTAGCCCCAACTACTAAAGGAGTTTTTTTTAGTCATTTAAAAAATGAATTTTATGCTTATGAACAGGTTTTCTCTAATAACATTAATTTTTGAAATTCTTAGGCTTTTACATAAGAACAAGTTCGTGCGACCCAGTCGTGCATTTTATTTTTAACAGGAAGTGAGTTAATATCTTTGAGGTCCATTCTGAAATAGGCCTTTGTTTTGAAAAATTGAAACCATGCTGCCACATCCTGTATTTTAAATTAGTCCTTATTCATCGGACTTAAAAAAAAAATTAGGGACGATTACAGCTCGTAGGGAGGTTAAACCTAGTGACTTACAATTCCTAACCAAACGTCCTCAGAAAGCTAAAATTTAGTAAGTTACTTTAGCTTTTGTAAACCTAAGGCATGTGGTATTTTTCCCACCTATCTTCTCGTCCATTTTGGGTTTTTGAATTTTCTCCTAATATCAAGTTTAGAAAGCCAGACATTTTGAACTTCGTTATCTTGAAATTAAAAGACAAGTTTTCAATTCCGTCTTTTCCTACTCGCAATTTTCTTATATTTAAATTTTCTCTATGACTATCGTTCTAAGAAATTTTAAATATTATTTTTTAGCTCTATTAAACTTAAGGCAAAACATGTGATTTATTTCGAAAGTCTCCTACAACCACGCCCACTTTTATTATGTCTGAATCTTTCCTTTATATAACATCCATAAAAAGTTGAGTTTTTCGTAGTTAAGCCTACGAGTATTTAATGAATAACATATTTAGTGTTTTTAAGAATCCACCTACTGTCACGCCCCCTTATTAAAAGTCCTTTTTGCTTTTGAGCTCTCATCATATAAGAAATCACTTGATAATTTTTAAATACATTTTGTATGCTCCCCAACTGTACATATGATTTAAAAAAAATAACGAAATTTCCTGGGACAATTTGTATAAAGTTGACAAAAAATAAAAAAAAAGTGGAAGGGAGATGAACAAAATTTAACTTATTCAAAGGAAAATCTCTTTAAAAGTATTAATATAGTATACCATATCAAAATCAAGTTGGGTATGGGGTTCTTTGGTCCTAAAAACAAATTTACTAAAACAACCATTTTTTTTTATTTTCTTTAAAATTCAGTCATTTATTTTTATTTTAACGGAGCTGTTCACTAATGAAGACATTTTTCGTTGAGTCAAACATTTTTTTTTTCATTTAAAATAAATTCAACGACTTAACAAAAAATTTGTTGTTTAAAGCACAAGTTCATTGAATAAACGAGTTCCATCACCGTCTTAGATTTAGCTTAAGAAAAAATTGGATTCAATTAAAAGTCACACAAATTTCACTAGATTTCCTATTCTTATATTAATAATATCAAATGTATTTTTGAATTAAGAAAATTGCTCTGTTCGTTTTATTTACCCAATCAAATAATAAAAAAAATACGATCAAAATTAGAGTGCATTCATATTGTTTATAAACAAAATACTCCAACCGACCTTAGTTAACGCATTAAAAATATTTCTTTTTCTACATCAATATTTATAATAAAATTTACCAAATTGTCTATAAAAATACCTTCTTTAATTAAAAACAGAAAAAAGAACGGCTCATTTTTTTTTATTTTCCGCAATGATTCTCTTCACCAATTCAACCACAAACCTCATCACCTGCTGCTATTTTGGATGCTGTTAATTGATCAGCTTTAATCTTCCAAATAATTGAAATTTCAATTAAAATTAAGAAAAATTGCAAAAATTATTTGTCGTAATCTTACGAATATATCCCGTGTGAAAATTATTACTATCTTTCATTGAAATAAAAAGTGATTCACAACGAGAATACATATGTATTTCTGCTAAAGATAAGCTATTAATTCGCACAGCCTTTTGATTTTCTTAATATTAGTGTCTTTGAATATAGCTAGCAATATTTGCAGTAGACTCGTGTGTTGTATGAACTTGCTGTCTTGTATTGAAAACTAACATCATACTTAACAACTGGCCTTCAACAGTCGTTTCTAGAATCTAAATGAAATAAAATAAATTAGAGGCCATTACTTACCTAGTGTGCGTGTTTGGCAGAAATGAAGGCGACCTACAATTTTCTGCCGGTTCTGAAGGACTCATGAGCATCACTTTTCATGACAAGAGATACTCTTGGAGGATTTGCAACTTAAAGGGGCAGTACGGTCCATTTCTATACAATAAAAAAAAAAAAAAATGCAGCGGCTGAGAATCGAACTCAAGACCCTCTGCATGACATTCGAACGTACGTTCCAACCGATACCCATGAATTATGTTTTGATTGATATTGCATTGATATTGATATTGCACTGCGACCTACAAATCTATTGTGCCCGCACCCGATTCTGTTCTTTCTCCAAATCTATTGTTCTTAGGAATCTTAGTATTTGGGGCACCTTCAGAGAGCATAGGTTTCTCTTTTCTCCTATTCCGCAATAGGGATCAGGCTAAAGAAGTCTGCCTTCTCATTTCTATGAACACCCACGTGAGCAGGTACCCAATGACCTTGTTCTGTTTGAAAAGTTCGTTTAGCCTGTTTATGCACTCCCACACTAATTTATTATGGTATATAAGCTTAGTGCCTTAGTCAGCTTCGCTATTTTCTGGTTACTATATTTTCATTCGAGATTTCGATTCACGTATTTAACTATGCCGTGTACCTCCGCTTGAAAAATGCTGGTGGACTGCCGTAGATATGGAAAGATTCTTCCACCAGTCCCTTCGCTTGTTCACGATCCATCAGTGTGTTTATTTCTTCTCCTACCTAATTAAAATGAAGTCTCGCCATGTCTTGAGCAGAGTTGGATTTTTCTGTGTTCGGCTACGTACTTATATTTCGGTAAAACTGGGTGTGAATTACAAATGAACAAAAATAAAATTGTATCAATTCTCTTCTCTTCACCTAGTGATTACTTCTTGGGTAAGGACAGGGACATTCAGATGTTTTCGGATTTTGTAGCAAACCCAGAATTTTATAGAATCGCGTACCATTAATAGTAATAGGCAGGGTTTTAAGACAAAACACTAATTTTTCCATTTTTGTGATGTCAATATAGTTACGTTTGATTTTACGTATATATGTGCATAAGTATAATATGGGTAACGGCCAATTATCCTAAATTTCTAAATCCATAAACTCAAAATCCGAAGTCCTTAAATACCGAATCCAAAGATTTCTGCTAAAAACCGGAATTCTTGAGTCATGAATCCATAATCCCAAATTACCGAATCTTGGATGCTTAAAACAGGAATTCCAACCTGATGAATCCATATTCCCAAAGCTCGAAACCCCGAAATTCGTAATCCCAAAGTACCGAATTACGGATGACAGAAACCGTAATTCAAAAGTCATGAATCCATAATACCAAATGTCAAAATGTTAAGTCCATAATCCCAAATAGATGGGAAACCCCTCATAATCCCGAATCCCAAAATCGCTGTCAAGTCATTCGAAATTATTTAATACCGGATTTTGGAATTCGCAGTCGACATCCGGGATTCTAGTATTCGGATATCGGCAGTTCTGACATTTGGGTATTTCGTACCCAACCCATATATGGATGTCCCCATTACCATTTTCACATCCTTTTAAAATTGCGAACTAATTTTTTTCTTTCAAGCAACCAATACTTGTCCCTTAGACCGAATAGAAACGTTTTAAGGTCACTGTCTTGGTGGAAGGTTAATTTTAATTAGTAGGTCGTTTTTGTTATTATTTTTTTTTCTGATTATTCAAACATATCTCCATGTTTACATGTGTTTTCCTTTGTTTTCTTGTGCTAAGCAAATAAATAATAAAAATTACGGAAAATCGGCCACATTTTCAAAACACACATAGTCTGGGTCAATGTCTTGGAATTTTTTTTTGTGCGTGTTATGGGTATGCGGTGGAAAATAATGTGATATATGAGTAGGTAGGTATTTTGGGGAAGACTGCCGGCGGCGGCGACATTGGTTGTGGAAGTTATTGTGTAAAGCTTGCAGAAATTATTAATAATGGCAAATCATGTAAGTGAGTAGGTGACATTGACGTCAGCAGATATTTGAGGGCACACATTTGTTTTGAGTTATGGCAATGGGTTCGTTGGCAAAAGAAAAATCAAAAAAAAAAATCAACCTTCATTTGTCATTCATACACAAACTTCCTTACCTAAGTGTCTCTTAGTAAGATAAAAAAGCCAAATTAATAATGAAGCTTTTTTTTTTAAGACATATCTTCGTTGCCCTTATGTTTGACAAAGAAATTGTGTTAATTTATGACGTATATGTGACATTCTCATAATTTGAAAATCCTCTTTTAAAATTCATAATGAGATCTTAAACATTTGAAGGATATGTGAGAAAACTTTGAATCCTTCAACTTTTCTTTAACTAACGATGACAATTTAAGGACCTCAAACAAATAAATGAAGAAGTCTGCAAGTGGGTGATGAGTGTTTTGCAAATAGTCCATTAGTAACAAAACTGTTATTAAAAAAAAAAATATAATGAATGGGGTCGAGTGGAAAATTTTAAGGACCTATTCTTCTATTCGTTGTGTATAAGAAAACAAAGGCAAGGGGATGTGCAAAAGATTGTCTCTTAAAGGGATAATTTTTTACAAAAGAGGAAAACATTTTGTTCTCTCTCATTTCCTTAGAGTTTGAGTATTAATAATTCCATGAAAAATTAGGCTGGTTAAGGTATTTTTTTCATTTTACCAAATAATTAAAATGGCTAAATTCGTGTTTAACTAAATATTCACTCATTTTCAGATTCGTTAGTAATTTTTCTTTTTGAATAATATTATTTAAAGAATAAATAAATTTTTTTGGTGCAACAGTATGTAGAGAAGCAGAGACCTAGTGGCTTACAACTCTCCAGAAATGGAATATTTTTGAGAAGGATTTTCTGCGACCTTGTTATGTATTCTAATTCTTAAGTACCCACACTTAAAAAACCATAAATCATTTTCATGAAAAAAAAAAAAAACTCAAATATTCCCGCTGAATTGCTCGCAAAACTTTGTCTGCAAACGACATTTCCAAACCAAGGCAAAATAAAAAAAAATATTAAAGGAAAAGCAAATAAATAACCGCTTTAACAATGCATCTTCAGCAAAGTATTCACATCTTTACATATTTACATCCAACCACCCATATTGCCAAAATATTTATGTTTATTTCGGAGCAAAAAAAATCATTTCTCATTTTGATGAATTTGCACATGAATTTGTTATGGTTTTTGAAATTCAAAAAAAATATACAAAACTTCTCTATAAATATACAATGAAATGAGTGTAGTTATGGGAACTCGTACTAAATTTTCATCCTCAGGAGGAAAAAAATTAAAAAAAAAAAAAAAAACTGAATCATCAACACAAAATTTTATTTGACGTCAGCTGAGGGGTGTAATTGGATTTTCCTCGACGACACCTGTGCTGATGATATGAAATCCACACGACAACATTATAACGAATAAAAAAAGAAAACCAAACTTTATTAAAAAAGAAATAAATAAATCAAAAATAATGTATCTTTTTCACATAAATACCAAATGAGGGCAAAAGATCCTTGCATTTCCATTCGCCCTGTCCTTTTTTTTTGTATTTTGTACTAGGGTGTTTATTTGGGGTCTTATTATCCCCCAAAAAAGAAAAACATGTTTTGTGCTAAAAGACCAACGACCCTTGGAATGGGAGTTCCTTGCTCTTCTCATTAGCAACGGATTGAATATTATTCTGCCAGTTTTTATTTTTTTTTGTTTAAGAATAAAAGAATTTTTTTCTGTGTAAGAAATGTTTCCATCTGGAAAAAAGGTAATAAATATCTAATAAATGAAATATATTGTAAGGAAAGATACAGAAGAAGAATAAAAAGTCTTAAAAGGGTGGAGATGGGTTGCTATGATCTTCTTATTCGAAGTTCAAGGCAGGGTAGGATGTTGTTGAAAGCAGCATTTCTTTTGTTATGGTAATTGTGAATTTATGGAAAAATTTTAAATTTTTTTCTAAGGGAAAGGAAAATGGGGAAAGATTTAAGTGGAATTATTTTTTCGACGCCGATTAAATGATGATTGTTGAAAATACAAATTTCAACAATAAAATGTCGTTCAAGAATTGTTTAAGGGCTAGTTATGGCTGCATCCCATAAAATACAATTCCTTGAGTTCGTCTTCTGACATTAGAAAACTGAAACAAATGGGATGCCAAACTTACTAAATGGTCTCCTTATAGGAAGTTGTTCGGTTCAATAAGAAAAGACTGAAGACAAGCTTATTTTATTTAATCCTTGTGTATTTTTAATGTTTTTATTAGAGCCTTTAACAAGTTATGTCACGAACCATTAGTTAATAAATTAAATATTTAAAGTTTTTAAATTCGGATGAATTGTTACTTTCCGAAGTGAGGATTCTAAAAATTTTAATTTTGATGTTCCACAGGGTAGTCATTTAGGTCCTTTATTGGTTACTTTTTTTATTAACTTCTATATTTATAAACTGGACTTATTTCTTAGACGATTTTTTTTATTCTTCTACATATATGTATGTATATCCATCTTGTGTTGAATATTTGTCAAATGTCGAAACATCGTTTGGCCTTCAAATATATATAAGATTTTTCCCCTATCTGGAAATGATTCTCGAGTTGATACATTTTTTGTGGGTTTTGAAGGTTGAATATTATGTCCATTAATGTTACATTAATAGAAAGTGCGATTAAATCCTCATCGGTTCTGTGACAAATAAATTTATATGAAATTGTAGTCAACCTATGTTTGTTAAAGTATTTTTAAAGTAATATCAAGATGCTTTAAAAAGTTTAGAGAACTTCATTTGCATCAGAGATAAGAGCATCTTTAAAGGTTCCATTGAGAATACAATAGAAGATTTTTACATTCAGTTACCATTTAATACTATTTTGTTCGATGTAATGTCGCCGAAACTCAGAAATATTTGAAAAATTACCGGTTTTAGTTATAGTTACTCGTACCATCTTTTTTATAGTTTGTACGCGCTAAAAGGGTTTTGACTAGACTAGGATATAGAAAGATTTAAGAGAAGTTACCAATTCAAATTGGGTTAGAAATTCTTGATATTTAAATGAGAAGGAAAATCAGAGCCAGGTACAGCATTCCATATTCGTGTTGTGCAGCTAACAAAAGAATCTCTTAAAATACTTAAAAATACATCTGAATTTGCCTTAAAGTGTAAATAGTTGAGCATTCTTTTGAAACGCGAGAATTACGGTTGAACTGTTTTGGAGGAAGAATACATTTTTCATTATACAATACAATTGACTATTTCATTAGATGTTTTATAATTTTACATATGTATTTTACAACCTTTATTTTTAACACAAATTTCACAAATTCGAAAGCAGGTTCATAACAAGCTGTGGAAGTTTTAACACGGCCAATGGTATTCACTTAGAAGAAGTGAATTAGGGAAAAACGTGGCAGTTATAATTTTAACTCAAAGCCAACTCAATCATATTTTCTACTCAGTTTATTATAATATAATTTATAATAATTTGGCACTATAGTTTTAGGAACAAAAAAATTCACTCTTAATCAATCACTCTTAACTTATCTCAGTTTTTAATAAATTACTATAAATTGGAAACTTATTCCCCAATTCAAAAATCCGATTATCAGTAGTTCGATTATTTTCAATAATAGAATGTTTTTACTTCCAGTTGTGACAACTTGTCACTGTTAATTAGAATCGATACCCAGCTCTGTATTATGATTAACATTTCAATATGTCATTACCGAAGCTTAGAGTTCTATAAAGTTTCCATTTCGGAATATTATCGAAATGTATTAAATTCATTGAACTTTTCAAATTTTCGAATAAACTTAAAAACGTAATAAATAAAATAAACAGGATTTAAGCAGTGGAGGTTATTCTATTGTATTTTCTATTAATTCAAAGTCAGAGTTACAAACATACATTTGTAGGTATGAATGTATACATTTTGTTTTCGAAAAAAAACTAAAAATAGACCTAACACAATTAACATGAACCGAACTTTCGTTAAATCTCTAGTTCTTTATACTTTGCATTCACAACCAACCATTGCTGGTAAAACTTCGAATAAGCTTCGTTAAAATCTCCTTTATGTTCATTTATAGACCCTTTATGATTTTAAAACAGACAAACAAGTTTTGGGTATCTTCTTTTTGTTTTGGTTACTTTTGTAAAACTTTGTGCTTCCTAACTCTGAATTATTAATTTTTGAAAAAAATTTTTAACAAATCCTTTTAAAAAAATTTTTGTACTTTAGAGAAGATATTTGATCAAAGTTACCTAGTTCTATTTTTTTTCTAAGAACGTAGCTTGGATCACATCAGTTCTTAACTAGTTATAATGTACCTAGATTTTTCGGACATTAAAATGGATATGAATGCAATCATATCCTTCCAGCGTTCCCCCTTACGATTTACATATTTCAATTCCTCTTTGTCTTGTCGGAGAGAAAATGTCTTAAGCTATACAATATATTTTTAAAACTTTTTTGTTGATTTCCAAACATTCAAAACTTTATTCCTTGGGTCTTTGTTTCCCTCTATCTTTTTGGTGACTTTCTACAAAAAGTTTGACCTTAGACAAGAAATGTTTAAAATTTCAAGCTAAATATTCCATTGTCTTCGAACTTTCTCTTCGAATTTGGTTGACGACACTCACGCCTAGAATTGACATCCCTGCGATTTCTCTTATCCAAGTGCCATCAGCAAACAAAAGCAAAAAAAAACTTTAACAGAGAATTCGGAATTCTTCTGGGACTTGTATTTCCTATTTAATGGCGAAATTAGTGAAATTAAAATCGGAAGGTAGTGAGATTGCTGTTCCAAGTCCTAACAGCAAGTATTTTTTTCCAACTGAATCTAAGAGGATGAATGGAACATCAAATAAGTCGATCAACCATCATTTAAATACAATTAAAAAATGTGTGGGAGGTAAAGTGGAACCTTGTGGCATACCAGTATCACACTAAGTTTATCTATTCAACTTAAGTTGTATTGAATGATGAATTATTTTTGATCTAAGGAAAAAACATGAAATAATGAAAAACGATTTCAAAATCTTTTAAATGCTTTCGATGCCACATTTAAAGCAAGAAATAATGCTTAATAAGCACACGAAATTCACTTTTTTCCATTTTCTCCTCAAATTAGTGAGTAGTCTGATAAAAATAGCTGTCAAACACAAACTAACTGACGCAGCAAGTTTAAATTCTGACAGGAGTCAACTGACAGATGCCTGTTGACAGGAGCAGTGTTGCTGTTTCAGTAAAGAGGTCAGAAATTCAAAAAGTCACGGACTTATTGACCCGCCCTCGTACCTTACTCAAGAAAAACCTGCAATCAAATACCAAAGGAATCGTTGCTTTGAATTCTACTAATCATATCATGTTGCTGCACTTTGTGGACCACCATCTGGCTTGATTTCACCCATACGTAAGATAGTGCTGAGGCCCACGACCAATGGTTAGACTTCCGAATTCCGAGCCAAAAACAAGGCAGTCGCACTATTTTCTTTAATTTTCATTTCTAGTCAACAAATAAATTAGTAAAAAAAAAATGTTGGTGTGGCCTTGTAACATTTAACTCTCAACCATCCTTGTGTGCGTAATATTTAATTTTCTGCCGAATCCGAACGGCTAAGATGAGAAATGCTTTATGCAATATACCCAAAAAATTATATGTTAGGTCGAATTTTCCGGATTCGAACGCAACCCTCCGGTTTGATAGTCCAACTCACTAAGGGATTCCACATCCCCTTTGAATACTTTGCCTTAAATGTGACTTAAGACTTCCTCATTTTAATATGCAAGCAACTAGATAGTCCTTCAATAGATTTTAAATCTATGAATAAAAAAAAATTGCTTACGCACGTCCTCTGGCCCTGTATTAAGGCCTTACATCCCCCAATGTTCATTCACTTAAAATATCATTTAATCTAAGAGCAACTACGTGAATATTCATTTGCCCCCTCAATTCAGGATAATTGATTTTTCTTAATTTCTTCTACTCATTCTTGAGATAAGACACAAAACTTCCTGCTTCTTGAAATTTTAATTAAAATTATCAATTATTCCATATCTATTGTCCGGTAGCATCAAAAACTCAAAGCAAAAATCAATTTAAATATAAATTATGCATTGCTGCAGACAATCTTCGAACACATTAATGGCTTCAGCTATAAATTAATATTCCTCGTCATATCCTCACGAAATCATCCATTAAATAATAAATTAACCATAAGCACAGTTTTGTTTTAGGATTTTAAGTGAATAACTAACTGCATAACCCCGAATATGTAGATACTTTTAAATTAATGTTATAGAAAATATTTTACTAAATCAAAAAATAAGTAACAAAATGCAATTTTAATTGATTTTCAATTGAATGACTTGATCTAAAACGGCCGGTGGCTGTGGCGGTGGCGGCGGTGTGGTGCGGTGGTGGCAATGATGTTCATGGCATTGCAATGGCGGCAGACACTCAGATACAAAAACACACATTCAATTTGCAATTAAAGTCATATTAATAAATTTTGCTCTCTTCCTTCGGATGTTAGTTGAGTGCAATTGGAACTGACAGTTAAAAAGCTGGAAATGCATAGCACACATTTATATTTGCTTCTCTATTCAATTTACGTAGGAAGGATGCACACAAAATACTGCAAGCACCGAAATTGTCTTATATATTGTTTAGCACTTGACTTTCGAGGACGTGAGAGGTTGGTTATGCATTTCTTGTGTTTTAATATATTTTTAGAAAGAAATCTTGATGGAAAATTGATTTTTATGCACTTAGAAGTGACAGTTTGTGCATTCTGCATCTGCTTATTCTGCATCCACCCACCTCAAAAAAAAAAAACAGACACTGATGCTTTATTTGTCAAAATTTTATTTTTTTGAATTGAACCATATGGTATCTGTATTTGTTTTGGTAGCTGGTGGTATTGAGTTTGACAGCAAACAAAAAAATCTTTGATCTTGGGGGAATGGCATTCCTCTCGATAATTTGAGGTGAAAATTGCAGAAATAGAAATAAGCGTTGCATTATGCAAAACATATTTCAAGGAAACACTTTGAAATGACACTATTCAGATTTGTGTATGAATTACTTAAACCAGAGGCTGGCCTAGTATAAATTTAGAGCTTTTTATAGAGGCTAATTGTATGTATCAAAATTGCAACATTAAACACATTGAATATTATGTTGCATGTCACCCTATTTAAATGTTCAAGTTCACAATCGGCATCTACTTGTGGAGGCCAACTTGTTGTGGTTGGGAATAAAGATTGCAAAAAACACGCACTTTCAATTAAATTCTACCCAAAATGGTCCCCTGAAACACTAAGGTTGTTTTCGTTCTCGTTGATCTTCTTCGGAACTGCTTAGACCTTCAAAACTTAGTCGTACATTCAAGCGTCCGCGATGGTATTCAGATTGACCATTTCTTGAACTCATTTTATGTAATCCCTTCCCAACTTTCACTCTGATTTGACAACAAAGTAAACATACATGGTGGCGCAAAGTTGTCACCCTATCGGATGATGCTATAATTTTTGCAAATGGTGGCAAATGTCAATTGGTTACACCAAGCTATCTTGCACAAAAACTCATGTAATTCACAGTTTGGCTTACGAATTGGCAGGTCTACTGAGAATACATAAATTTGTTGGTGGTGCAACAGCTCGAAGAGAACCAGGACCTATTGACTTACAACACTCAACCAATCCTGTATGCGTGTTATCACGAATGGAGAGGACCTTCAATTTTCTGCCGATTCCGAACAACTACTAATGAGCAACACTTTTCATGGCGTTAGAAACTCTTAGAGAATTTCTCAATTCCTCGCAAGAGATAGTATCTCTGTAAAAACTTGTTTGCAGCGGCAGAGAATCAAACCTAAGACCTTGTGCATGACACTCCAAAGCACTAGCCATTATGCTAAGGGGTGCATTTTTAAATTTATGCAGTGAAATTTATAAACGAATCCGACATCCCTGATACCTTATTTATTGACATTACCAAAGCCAAACCAAATTATTCAATAGATGTTCCACAGGACTCTGTTCTAGGACCAATATTGTTTTTATTCTTTGTGAATTCGCTTTTCACACAACCTCTAAAGGTAATAATACCAGCGTTTATCGATGATTCTGCTTTGGGTAACATTAGTAAATGTTATTGAACTTATTTTTGTCCCTAAACCATGATTAAGAGTTTCTACGTGGTTGGTTAAAACTATGTACATAAATTGGTAATGAGTGGTAAAACGAAGTTGATAGCTTCAAATATTTAGGTGTTATCTAAGACTCTAAAGTGAGCTGTATGCACCATGCCATATTTTTAGAGCGATTTTTAAACAATGTAGTGAGACAAATATATCTTCGAAGCCAATACTGTGGTTAGACAGTTTTAAAGTAGGCTACAACGGCCCTTTTAAATAGAAACTTCAATATGATTTTGTTTGCTGAATCTTTGCTTATAAAACAAAAGCATGCAATTCATATTCTGTGAAAAGTACATCGACAAACTCCAAGCTTTCAGCTGTTTAAATATGTCTTAAACTTCTTCCATCAAGGCATTTGTATTATTACATAGTCTTAAACATTTATTTCGAAAGTTCTGGGTATAACTCTTTCTGAGTGTATGAAATTCGAAACTTGATTATTAACACCAGAAATCTCCGTGTAGCTTGTACCCTCCATCAAAATAGCACTTTTTCCCACTTTTGTAATGTAATGGACGGAGCTGTTTAATAATCTACCTGAAAATCTTAGATCCGAGAGAGTTAAATCAATATTCTGTAGGATTATTAAACATTGGCTATTCCTAATAAATTATGACGTTCTTGAAAGTTAGAAAAAATGTGTGTTTTCACTTTTGTTATATTTTGGTTTTCTAACTTTTTTAATTTGAAATATTCATGGCGATTACAGAATTCGCAGAATTTTACTCCCTGTGAGTTAACTCGATCCGTTGACCTTTCGCATCCGCTGTAAAACTGAATTATGAACTACATTATCGATTCCTAAAATTACCTTATCATTTATGAACTTTCCTATCGACGACGCTGTCAGATACAGACATTAAGTTAACGGCCTAGACTTTGATAATACCATCGCTATCGATCAACGAAATTAAGCATCGTTGTGCGTGGTTAGTACTTGGATGGGGGACGGTTCAATACCAACCGTGTGCATGTTTTTTTTTTTTTTGTTAGATTTCTGGCTATGTCCGGTTGCGTCTTCATCATTTCCACCATTTCTCTAAATTGTTTCCGATTGATTGTCCGTTTTCTACTAAAATTAGTTAAACAAACACCTAAACATTCATTATGATGAACTTTTGAATTACATTTTTGTGTTTTCCGGATTTAGTAATACCAGATAAGTTGAACAGAATGTCGGTGGTGCAGGGATTGTAATCGACATTCGTTCAACTTTCTTTCGTCGGATTTAGTAATAGCAAAAGTTTGAAAATTAATTGAAACTGTCACTTTAGCTCATTCGCCGAATTCTGTAATAGGGGTGATTACTTTTTAATTTTTTTTTCTTTATCGCATCCCAATTGATTAATGAATTAAATTATTAATAATTTATGTAGTACGGTTCTTTCGTCTCTTGTCTTATTGAACAAGAGAATGTACTAGAGAGCGACCTATACTCTTTGAAGGTAACTCCAAATAATAAATTTTGGCAATAGATTTTGACGGAAGTACTGTGACCGTTATAACAATGTTCGTTTCAGGTCTACCTTCTTCAGCCCCTTCTTTGTTTCCACAGAAATCACTTGAGGCAGGCACTAAGGTCCTCTTCTTTTCATTCTTACCATTAACGACATTAATATGAATATCAAATATGTATTCCCATATCTTTCTCTACATCAATGATGCCAAGTCTTTCAAGGCCATATCTTCGACATTATGATTCTAAGCTTTTTCAACTAGATCTCGACAGTTTTTCCATATGATGCCTAAAAAATTACTGGGAGCTAAATATATCTAAATGTCATTCAGTCTCTTTTTCATGTAAATGCATCATATCTCCTGTCCGTCTTTATCGACTCGATAGTAGAATGTGATTCGTCTTTCAAATTGTCAAAAATCATAAAAAGAAATAATATAAAGCGGACCTTTTATGACTATCTACTGAGCTTTTGAATGAAGGTCCAAAAATGTTGTTTGTGACCTTGAAAAAAGCTTTAATTATTCATAAAAAAAAGCTGACTGGCCTATGTATTAAATTAGCTGACATTTTATATAGGTCAATAGGTGTTTCAGGTGGTATACATTATTTTGCGAATATCCCACGAAGTGCCCAAAATCACACGTGATCTTGAAAACCTTGAAGACTTGATTAAAACTTTTCTAGCACTGACTACTCGTAATATCTTGCCTGTTTTGACCAAGTAGAAGATGCAATACTTTTTTTTGTCAATATCCCATACATGGGATGTGAATATCCCAGAGCCTTCATTTTACGTTTTGAAAAGCCAACCCCCCAAAGTATCGAATACTGTCTAAATTATTAGCTTTTCTGAATATAATAACTTTCTCCTAACAAAAACGTCCAACTAAGATTTATTGACTCTGACTGCAATTACGAGTAAGTAATCCACCATCCATTGGACTTCAAATCTTGACTAATCTTCAGCCATTGTCGAGGCAAAAACAAAACATACAAACTTACAAATATGCCTCAATATTCATGTATATCGCTTATATCTCCCAAATACAAATTCCCTACTCAATCAAACCTCTGTGGTGGTCTATTTGTAATAAGGAACGATAAATTTATTTTTTGAACTTCTTTCAATTTGCAACAAGCGTGTAACTCCCCGAAAAGACATACAAAACTATTTCTTCTCCGTGTTTTCTTAGAAAACATTTTCCAAATCTTCCCCAGAACCCGTATCTATTTTCTGTCCAACTTTTCCCAAGAGACTATGCAAAGATACCTGCATCCCCGCTAAATACCTCGGCAATACCTTTACAAATCCAGTACTAAGCTGCAATGGAATTGACAGGCTTAATGTCGGAAACGATGACGACGATGTCGGTGGTAGTGGTGGCGGCAATTATCTGTGCTGATCCGTCGCGTCGTCCGCCTTCCCCCACCAAACCATGCCCTCATCGCACACTCTGTGCTGCTGCGTTTTTCAAAACTTTTCCATTTATCTTTTCTAGTTTTGTATCTTCGTTCAGGCATATTTGAAAAGTTTTTCCAAGAATTTAATGGATTTTTGAGTGTTTTTCTTTTGGGGAGAAGAAAATACTACGCAAAGTTTTGGCGCGCGCGGCAGGATAGATGAAGATTATTTTTCCCAGCATCACCCACAACCGCCATCGCCGCGCCAATGCAGTGCCACCATTAGCATTAGCATCGGCATCAGCATCAGCAGTGTTGGAATACTTTCGTGTGGTTTTTGGATTTTCTAGTTTTCAAATATTTGTATATTTATTTTTGTTTTTCTTTCAAATTTGAAAACTGCAAAATTTTGTGTCCGCTGATGATATTTCAATGCAAAATCACTAAAAATTTGT
The DNA here is from genome assembly GCA_911387755.1 of Chrysotoxum bicinctum. NCBI lineage: Eukaryota > Metazoa > Arthropoda > Insecta > Diptera > Syrphidae > Chrysotoxum > Chrysotoxum bicinctum. The sequence continues at coordinate 71,558,376 of OU426990.1, read as the reverse complement.
GTGTCTGTCTGTTGCTGTGGATAATTAAATTGAATTTATAGTCGATTTATTGGATTAAGACCTGCTAAAGCGCGGGAGGGTATTTTGTTGTTGTTGTTGCTGTTGCATGTTTATTTTTATTTGGCATTTTAATAATTTCATAGCAATCAGTTGTCAGTGGAAATGTGTGCTCGCCGTTAATGGCTTGGACCACACATAATTGTGAAAGTGATTTTAATGGGAAATTCTTCATTGCATATTGAAGCTGATTTGTGGCAAATATTCACAAAAATTGTCGTCCCTTCAAGGCCATTCCTTGGATTCAGATAGAGAGCTCCAAAACTCCCTCTCTGGCTGCTCAAGACAAAGTTCTTCCCCCCAGATGCAAGTGACAAGTCAATTTTGTCAAATGCCAGACTAAACCGACTTCACAAACTAATTGCTACCCCACCGGCTAAAGTGTCAAAGTCTTAGTCTGGAAAATAATTTTCTTTAACATTTATCTGCTGTCAACCATAAATGTGTGTCTCTCCCTAACTGTTTCTGCCCACATGTCTCCAATTGGCAAATAGAATATTTTCAAGTAATCAACGAAACAAACAAGCTTTTTGAGCAAATATTTACCGCCGCCTGTTGGTGATTAAGGGAATTAGCAAAAGTGCCCATTCTTGTTCAGTTTAATCAACCCCTTAGACTGTATTGATGGTGGTAAACCTAATAAAATCAAAACATCACTAATAAGCAAAACTACTGAATGTAAATAATATCGTCAAGTTTGTTTAGCTGTCTTTTCGTTGACAATATAAAAAAACAAACACACGTCGTCGTTATCGTGCAGTAGTGGCGGCGACGACGACGCTTGTGTTTTGATGTTTGTGCCCCCAAGAGAAAGTAATCAAACAGTATTTTTATTCGAATGTCATTCTTGTCCTAGGATTTGTGTCGCCATGTTGCTACAAATTGACAGGTGATTGCGGAAAAAAAAAATAGAAAGTAGAATTTAGCGAAGGGAAATGATGATAATAGACAAAAGAATCGGAAAATAATGTAAGATGTGGCAAAGGGGAAGACAAAAACAGATGTTAGATGAATTCTAACTTTTATCTGTGGCCTCTGTTGGACTTTGGAGAAACTTCCACGAACTGTTGTTCAAACTTTATTAGGCATTGAGTTAATTAAACTATCAACTTATGCATTTATACTTCGAAAAAAAGTTGTCTGCCAAAGTGTAGTCCAATTAGACATGGACAAAAGTATCTCAGAGCTTAATATTCTAGGAAAAATGAAGCTAAGAAAAATATAAGGGTAGATAGCTTGAGTGTTTAAGGGGGAACCACTTGGACAGAGTTATATAATGTCTTAAGGATATTTGTATGATGCTTCAGTTGTACCAAATAAAACCAAAAGATTCATGCAGACAAATCCAAAATAAAACTAAGTTGATAGAACTAACAATGTCGAAAGCCAATAATTGCAAGTCAGTGTAATAATATGGTATTATCGTTTCTTGTATAATAACCGCTTTGGGCTAAAGTCTTTGACTCTCCCTGGAAATGATTAACCACAGTACAAGTGTAAGGGATATAGGAAAAGATTGAAAGAAGACACCAATGCAGATTGGTCAACATGGAAGGGAAAAAAGGAGCCATGCAAAGCATTTCACATTCGTGTAGTCCGGCTTCAGAAAGAAACTCTAAACGATAGGTTTTGAACTGGCCCTGAAGTTTAAACCGGTGTCGATTTCTAGAAGTACGAATATCACGATGGAATTGTTTAAGGGGAGGAATACAATTGGCTATTTCACTAAAAAATTGTTTATAAAAATAGCGATGAAATATTGAGAGGTTTGAAACATTTCATCTCTGTTCGAGCGATGTAAAATTTCCCGTTATATTTCTATCACTTATCGTCGAAAGTCGGGACTTATAGATACTCAAGCTTTGTATTTTAGCAAGGTCAGAAGGGGTAAAATATTATTGGAGCGTAGAACAAAACCTAGGTAGTCAGAAGACTTTTTGGAGACGTCAAATATGTGATCTTGTCGTCGATAATAGACATTCCGATGACTGTAAGATTTTGTTTTCTTTTGATGTAACAATCGCTCATTTCAAGTGGTCAGTTGTTGCAAAAAAGAGTGGGTAAGCGAAATCGAAAATTACGGTCAAAGCCATTGCCATTAAGTGCTAAACCGACGATTCGAGAACGACAGAAGGGACTGGTGCTAGAACTTTTTAACCTAGAATCAAACTTTTCACTCCAATGGGACAATTCACTAGCATTTTCCAAGCGGACATCAATGCCATAGAGGCAGGTAGGTCGAAATCTCTAAAGGAATCACCGACACTTAAACTTTACCATTATGTCAGATAGCGAAGACACACTCAAATCACTCAGCTCTTACGTATAAGTTGATGATGATGGAAATGTGTAGGCAAACTAAACAAGAACAGTAATGTCTCACTTCATTTGGTAGCTGGAAATGCAGCTGTCCAGATACACAATAAGCGCAAAGACTCCTTTAATAAGACCATAGCCCTACTGCTTAATAGAAGAAAACAGGATTTAAAATTAAATCTAAATAGAGGAGAAGGCGAAAAGATTCAAAATCATGAAAGAACTTCCAAAATTGAGGTAGGCCAAATTACTTCTTTTGAACTATATAACCAAGATCGTTTCAGGAACTGTATCAGCTTAAGAAGGAGCAATCTACGAATATTAATGTGACTCCTTACGGGTCACTGTTAACTAAGAAGAACCTTGAGTATTCTTGGCTTAAAAAACAGCCCCACATGCAGACTCTGCAAAACTTATGACGAAACGCCAGAAAACATACCAGGCAAATGCGAAGCTCTAATGCATCAAAAAACAAGTATCTGATACTCTATCGGGTTGAAGAGGGATTTATTCTCTCTGAAGGTACTAAAAATAATCAAATTTATCAAATGGATAAACTTAGAGGAAAAGCTGTAAGGTTAGCAACTCATCTGGCTCTGGATCGGGGCACAATAGATCTGTCAAGATTTGAATTATGTAAATACGCTAATCTACGCTAAAATTAAATTTCCTCATTCAAAGAAAACAGGGATTTAAATTTATAAAGAAATATATAATATATGAGAAACAGTTCAATGGATAAGAAGTCATTAATGAATATTCAAAAGAGAGTTGGAGACAAAACAGAACCCTAGGGCACACCACCATATATTGTATGAATCTCAGACTTGAAACCATCCAATACAACTTGTTTTGACTGTTGTAAAATTTTATTTTCTGCATCAACGAAGGAATGATTCATCAATACCAAATACTATCATTTTTGAAAAGTGATCTTGTTGCTGCTGAGCACTATCAAACGCTTTGATATATCAATTGCAATATTCATACTTTCTTTAAGATGATATTTAAAGAGTTGATACACCATCTGATCTTTAGAGTTGCTACAAAATATCATTAAGAAACTTTATCCACCAATCTTTATTCCAGCTTTTCAATACACCTTGAATTAAAGGAAGTCTCAAACAATCATACGTCACCCTTTGGTTATTGCGTTGGACTGTCATACAGAGGGTTTTGGATTCGATTCTAAGCCGTTACAAAAAAGTGTTTCAGACGTGTACTACCTCCTTCGAGGAATCGACAAATCATCTAAAAATGTCTCTTGTCATGAGAAGTGCTGCCCTTCCATTTCTCCAAACAGAGTTCTTAGTCACGTCATTGCTTCTAAATTTTTTATTTTAGACGCAAAATGTAGTTGTTTTATTTTTGCTTTTTTTATAGTTCACAGTTCCTTCATTTCATTTTAACCATACCTCAAGAACAGTGTTGAACTTTTTGCACGATGAGTCACACTTGATAAACATATTGGTTAAAAATCTTTTCTTCAAAACATCGACTAAAGGTTTAAAAGGTTACAAATCTCAGTATCAGATATATTTTAGAATTAAGAAAAATCTTTTTTTCAATCTTGGCAGTGGCCAATGTTTTGGAAATACTTTATTTTCTAAACCTGCTGCTTAGGAAATAGGAATATATACTTGAAAAATCTTACCTTCGTCAGTTGTCTTAAGTCGATGTATTTTTACTTGCGACTTACTTATAGGTGCTATAAGGCAAGTTATGCATTCGTAAAAAAAAATCGAACTCGAGATTTTGATCAAAGTTGACATTACGATGATAGCGAAGACCAAAAAAGTGGGTCTCGCAATTCTGTCTGTCTGTCGGTTCGAATACAGCCTAAACGGCTCGGCCGATTTTCTTCAAACTTGGTAGATATGGGTTTAAATTTTTTCCTCCCGGACGTTTTTTCTGCTTTTTTTTTAAGACCAAAAATGACGGTACCTGCCATACAATTTTTTTTTTTCGAAATTTTATAAATATTTTTTTTTCTCAAAAACTGTCCCACAGAATTTAAAAAAAAAATTGAAAAATGTCATTTGGTTAAAACTAGCTAATTGTTGAAAAAAATTTTACAAAAAATTGTTATTTTTGGTAGCCCCCCGGGTTCATTGTTTTTGTTTTTGATTTTCTCGAAAACGGTACAGCCGATTTAAATAATTTTTCTTATGCCAAAGCTCCTCTAAAGTTTGAATATTATTACATATTCAAATTTTCAATTTTTAATTTTTTGGATTTAAAAAAAAAAAATTCGAAAGCCCCATGCTCGATTTTTTTCAAACTTGACAAATAAAAGTTTCTTAACATAATGTACAAGATTTGAGCAAAAAAATTTTGTTTTATCTAAAACTAACGGTACCTTCCATACAAATTTTAAAAAGTGGTTTTCGAAAATCGTATTTTTCTCGAAAACGGTACCGAGAATTTTGCTAAAATTTTTTTTCTTTCAATTAATCTTTACGATCTATAATTTTATAACAACAAATTTAAAATCTAGATATTACTGACTGTACCTACCATAGAACGATTTTTTCGAATTTTGAATTTCTCATTATCGACATAACGGATTTTAATGAAATTTTTTATAAAGAAGCTCCTAAAAAGTTTAAAAAACAATGCATTTAAAAACTTAAGAAAAAATATTTTTTCAATTTTTAGAAAAAAAATCATGTTTTTTTTTTGAAAAATTCGATATCTCAAGAACGGCTTAGTATTTTTTTTTTTGGAAATTAGACTTTTATTCGTACAATAATAAAAACTTAAGGTTGGCGTACCAAATTTTTTTCTTAAAAATGTTTTAAAAATTTTGTACATAAAAGCTTATTTTTTTAAGGAACCACTACAACGACTTATAATTTTTGTTCCTGCATAAATTCATATTTGCATAGCATTCTTTTTTTATCTCTTACTACTAAACGAATTTAAAAAATTCATTTTGTCCTTATGAACAGTTTTCTCTAATAACATCCGTTTTTAAAATTCCTAGTTCGTGCGACCCAGTCGTGCATTTTATTTTTTTCGTTTTCACTTTGTTTTGGAGATAAATTAATTTAAATGGTTCTGGGTCCCATTTCTTTTAACTTTTTGCATATTTGCCAAACAATGACGGATTCTTAATTTTTTGATAATTAAAACGAAGCTTTTGAACTAAAACGATAAAATTGCCGCTGTAGTTTTTCAACTAAAACACTTCAGGAAGCCATCGTTTCTGCCTGTCGTGGTGAATTAGAATGACTTGCCATAAGTAGGTTCCAATTCCAATGCTGATCCCCTTTCCTTTTTCTGTGTCTAATGCTCTTCAGACTCCCAGTGTCAACTTTTCTCTAAAGACTATATTGTTTGCTCCACGGGATTCATTGTCTTGTGAGAGAGTAAGAATACCTATAAGTTAATAAAAATTAAAGGTGTTACCATACAGTCTTGTGTGACCCCATTTTGGAAATTCAAACTAACCTACATAGTGTACCTATATAAATAATTAAACATGACTTACGAGTATTTGGATGAAATTTGACTGAGCCAACGGGCAAATATTTTCATAATTTTTATTTTGTTTGAAAGAAACATTCGGACCTTCTAGTACAATATAGGTAATTTGTAGGTTTCTATGATACCGTTAAGCTAAGTAAATATAGGCTAGAAGAATCAAGTTTTTTTTATACAAAAATGTTCACAGAGTGAATGGAAAAAATGAAACAAGAAACAAGAGAATCAATAGAGAAATGAAAATTATTTCTGTTTAAGTGGAGTGATTGAATTAAATTCAATTAAAAGCTCAAGTGACTTCAACTCCAAGGTGCGTTTCGCCCAGAAATAATTTTCATTTCTCTATTGATTTAATAGTCTGACCACGGACATTATTATTCTAGGTGTCTGAATTTAATCAAATTCCCCTAGAACAATAAAATTCACAATCTATTAAAGCTGTAAATTTTATTAGAGTCGGTAAACATCGACCAATATTTGCGTCTTAGAAGGGTACGACAGCATTTAACTGATGAGCCCACTGTCGTACCTGGGCGAAACGCACCTTGGAGTTGAGGTCACTTGAGCTTTTAATTGAATGCAAGAAACAAGAGAACAGCTTTACAGTTTTGAGTTTTAAATTTCGAGCAGTGGCCGATACAAGAAGCCATTAACTTATGGTCCAAAACAAGCTCGTTTTTCTTTTTGAGATAACCATACTCAATATTTAAAATTGTAATTTGGGATCTAAGTGCATTGCGACCTTAAGGTCTGTTGTGCCCACCTCATTAGCTTGAAGTGCGTCAGTTTGCATTTTACTGATCAGCACACATAGCATAAATCACCATGAATATAAAATTTGGTCTCAATTTTTACAAGCCTTAAATAATCATGGCTTTTTGGAGTTGAACTCACTGAATTTCCCATAGTGTCCTTTATTTTTTTGAATGTTGTTTTGAACTTTAGATTTAGCACACTTTCTTGAACTTAATTTCTTGGTACAATTTGATCTTTAGATTGCTTGACATTTTTTTTTACTATCCCGTGGCGTGATGATCATTGCGTTCAGACTGTTACTGAAAGGGTAGGGTACCCATTGCCAACCGCTACACAAAAAGAAAAAAAGGTTTCCTCTTAAATGGTAATACCTCTTGCGCGTTAGGAACAAATTTTAGAGTATTGCTTATCGTTAAAAGTAGGTACTTCACGTCTAAGCCTTTCGAACGCAGCAGGCAATTTTTAGTCACCTTCATTCCTACTAACTCTTACAGGTGAATGGTTGAGAGTTGTAAGTCACTATGTTCAGGTTCTCAAAGGACAGTTTTGCCTCTAATTTATTTATTTGAGATTGAATGAGAGAATTTTTTCCACTGGAATTATCTTCTGCTGGGAATGTTCCTAAATTTCATCACGTTTTCAGACAATTCTGTCTTGACAAGTATCTATTTATATTTTTAAATTTTCATTTGAACTCAAACAAAAATTCTAGAAAATATTGAAAATACTTGTACAAATTGAATTGAATTGAAATTGAATGAATTGAATATGTATAACTAACATTTTTTTCGGCCAACTTTTAAGTTAAATATCTAAAATTGTTGTTGTCAAAATGGCATATCCAATAAGTCGGACTTGTCAGTCCCTTTAAGTTAAAATTAAGACCAAAGTAATTAAATTCGTACCAATCTTTCCAAAAAAAAAATTGGACGTTTTATTAAGTCATCTTAAGCAAATTTATTTTCACATTCTGCCCCGAAACAATAATGCCCCATAGCATAATGTCTACCAAAGTTATTCGAATTTCTCATTATTACAATCTATGTCCCTAATTAATGATTAAATCCTTCTTCCATTCAATCACTGCCCCAATGACCAATCAGTACTTTTTGCTTGTCAGGGGCATCACTCTTTTTCCAATCTGTGCTGCCTCGATTCCTCATTTCCAAGAGACCATATATTATTATGTAGACTGTAGAGGAGGCTACCTACCAATTCGTAGCTATATGGACTAATGACTTTTCCGTAATTTTATTGAATCGAAAATCACTATGGCTGCCTTAAATACGTAGGTACGAGGAAAATGGGTAAAAATCAGCAAAAGCCACGTACGAACGAATAAACACACCTCATACATTATAGAGGAGGAATTCTTTTGACGTAATGACTGACAGAAAAATATGATTGATGGTGTCCATCATCACGACCCCAGTGCAGAGTTAAAAGTTTATAATAGTTTCTTCACCATAATTGACGAGGGTAAATTGTGTATGTTATTCGCATAATGAAAGGAATTATGAAATCGAGAAGGAATTTTTTTTTGCCCAGCTTTTCCATAGAATTCCATTGGTATTTATATGCATTTTTGTAGATCAAAGAAAAATTTCAAAAATGTATGTTTTCAATGGGAAGACATTTCCTGCGACTATGCAATTTTTAATCGATGATAAATGAGCAGATAAATCGTAAACGTTTCTGTTGTAATCTCCTTTTTGATGCATACCTTTTTCTTTAGGTATTTTCATTAGAAGAAATCGGGAGACGTCAATATCAACACTTTTGGAAATTTTTTATTTTTGACATACTGCAGCACGAGCTGAGTGTGATGCGGCACCTTCTTGTTGAAATCACATGTCCTGTAAGCCTTATTGATCAAATTCGGGAACAAGAAAGATTTTCAACATCTCCCAATAGTGGTATCAAGTAACTGTTACAGCGATGCCTATGGCATTCCTAAAGTAATATAGTCCAATGACGCTGCCCGGCTCAAATAGCGCACCATATAGTTACTCTTCTGTAGTGGTTTTTGATGTATCAATCGAGGGTTTTCAGTGCCCCAATAGCGGCTGATCGGGTATTAACAAAGACAGCCATGACGAAATGTGCTTCGTCACTCATAATGATTTTTTGCTAAAAATGACGGTCGTCTAAAGCGAGTTGTACAACTCGAGCACTGCAATCTTAACACGTTGTTGCTCCGTTAGATGCTCCATGTCAAATGCTACAACTGCCAAATGCCAACTGATAGATTTAATTCACAATGGCAACTAAATATAATCAACCTGGAACATAAAACGCACCTTGTATGTGGGATTAATTGCGATAAACTTACTTAAGATGAGGCATCAATAAGGGATGAACCAAAACCTAGCCTTGAAGCGAGAGAGAGAGAGAGAGAGAGAGAGAGATATCTTGAAAATTACAATAAAAAAGTTCACAATGAAAAATAATAGATCAGCTTAGCCTGGAATATAAATTTTCAATTTTAATTTCGAAAAGGGTTTCCCCAGAAATATTTGATTGGTGTGTGCTGTGATTCTGACGTCTTTTAATTCATTTAATGTCGATTTATGTATATATTTGAAAATATTTAAAATAACAAAAACCATATTTGGAGGTAATTGTAATGCATTTGCCGCAAGGAATTTTTCAAATGACTTCAATGAAGTCTTAATTTTTTTTTAGTAGTAGAAAGACTTTATGTAACCTAAGCCAAATTTATTAAATTCAGTCATGAATTATAGTCGAGCTTATCGATGATTTCGACGTCAACGTCAGTTAAATAACAATTTGAGAGAGAAGTCTCTCAACGGTATACGAGTACACCGGTGATGTTCAGATCCTGGCCTTCGCATAAACTCTCCAGTTTCTCTGAACTTTCTGTAGAATCACCTTAAAACGAATAGATGCCATGGTTAAAGGGAAGGCAATCCACATTCCACAATGAAGGATTAATGAAAGAGTCTTACAACAACTTGGAGTACAGTCATTTAATTATATTAATTACAACATAAATGATTCATTAGAAATCATTTAAATGTCAGATCGTAAAAAAACGTTTAAACAAAGAATTTGCAATTGACTGAAAAATAGATAACTAACACAATTTTTGACAATGACAATATCAAGTCTTCACAATACCTACAAACTGTGGATACCATTCACAGTCTATCTCTCACAGTTTAACAATTTTGTTGCTAAATGTCAAATATCGTATTGATAATAAATTATTAACAACTGCATTAGGGACATGAACTTTATCATTGATTCCACTTCTTTAACTTCAAATAGACGCCTCAGCGTTTTAGCGGAAAATGAATGAATGAATCAAGGAAGAATCAACAGACTTCAAATCAAAGCCTTACAGTCAGCATATTTTATATATTATTACCGCTATGGATAAATGTTGAAATTTTGTATTTTAAAATTAAAAATAAAAATAACTGACTAATTGTTCATTGATAAATTTTATACCAAAAGCCGACAGCAAATTTTGATAGTTAATGTATAACCAATATATGAGTATGAGTGTTTATAGGTTAGTTATTCATGATATCGAATACAAAAGTCAGGCAGTTTTATTTTCTCAACTCTTGATGGGGGTGAGGTAGTAGAAGTTGTGATTTTTCCTATTTTTGTGTCAGAAGTACATCGAATTTAATTTCTTTATTAAAAATGATGCTCTTCTCATTTTTTTAATCATGACGATCCGATTCATAGAACTCAAGATATATAAGTTTCTTGAGCGAGCCTTGTCGGCTTTGTTTTTGGAGACTTTTTTTTGTTGATTTTTGCATTTAATAAAATCTCCAAAATAATCTCGAGTTCTAAAGAAATTTTTAACTGGTACGTCCTGTGGCGGCCATTTTGTTTTGGTGACATCTGTCAATTCTGTTGTTTTTTTATTCAGATACTGATGCCAAACCAACATGGCAACTTACACGATTAAACAGCACTTCCAAATCATAAAACCTCATTTAACGGTAGACGTGGTGACCTTTCACAGCCAACGTTTCGTAGCCAAATTTGAGACGACTGGTTCTATCAGTCATCATACGTATATCAAAGAAACGCCAGATCGGCAGAGAACATCGCCGCGGTCCGTTCAAATTTACAGCAGAATCCCGAGGCAATCGATTCCTCGTCGTGCACTAGAACTCGGCCTTTCGCAGACATTAACTTTGGTTTGCGTTGGAACTTCGACTAAACTTACACCCGTACAAAATTCAACTGCCCCAGGAGTTCAAAGTTTATGACCATAGACAACGGCGGACGTTTGTTCACTGACTGAACTTCGGAGCGTTTGGAAGAGGACCCCAATTTTGGCCGAAAAATCATCTTTAGCGACGAAGCGAATTTTTGGATGAATGGCTGTGTTATCACGCAAAATACCATAAAATGAACAAAATTAACTTTTGTCCAAGTATTATGGCTTTATTAGTCCCCTGTGCAGGGACGGGTTAGAATATTCCTGCAGCGCCTCCCCGCTTGTCGTATAAGGCGACTAAAGGAGTAAATACATCTAGGCCACAAACAGCAAGGTGAACCTAGCGACACGTAACACCTATAAACTTTCCCAAAAGTGTGCATGCCAGTCCCTGGGTTGGCACGACTGGAGATCACCGGTGCCGTAAAAGAGAGATCAAATACAAAACTGGAGCATGCACACGTCGATACTTACAACGGATTTTGTGGATTCAAGCATTATGGAAGTACTCGTCCAAAATGACACTACCCCGCCAGGCACTACCATTGTTACACATGGTACTGATCCTGGACCGAGCAGCAATGCTCGGGTCAGAGCTAGACGGATTCCGGGGGCTAGCAAAGTAATGCCGCAGATTATACAAAATCTGAGAGTTGCGAGTTGGAACGTTGGCAGTATGACAGGTCGAAGCTTCGAGTTGGAAGAGATGATGAAAAGAAGGCGAGTGGACATCTTATGTGTTCAAGAAACAAAATGGCGAAACACGGGAAACAGGGCCCGTTTCTTGGATACGAGGACAAAAAACTATAAGATGTTCTACTATGGAACGGAAAAGGGTAAAAACGGAATCGGAATCATCCTTGCAAAACATCTATTAGGCAGCGTATTGACCATTTCGAAATCCAGCGACCGTTTGATGTCCCTTAAATTGGTGATTAAAGGAAAGTTGTGGAATATTGTCACTGCATATGCTCCCCAAATTGGATGTGAGCAGGTACAAAAAGATGCATTTTGGCTAGACTTTCACAATCTACTTAAGGACATCCCAAAGGAAGAGTTTTTGTTCGTGGGCGGAGATTTGAACGGACATGTCGGGAAGACAAACGAAGACTATGAAGATTGCCATGGAGGCCTCGGATACGGCACCAGGAACCCTCCTGGTGAAGACATCCTGAGCATGTGCAAAACATACGGTCTTATCGTGCTAAATACCATGTTCGTCAAACAAAGCCGACACCTGGTCACTTACAGCAGTGGTGGAAATGAAACCCAGATTGATTACCATTTGGTATCTAGTTTCATGAAACCCCGGGTAAAAGATTGCAAAGTGATACTAGGAGAAGCGATCGCCCACCAACACCGTCTCCTACTGACAGAATTTTTTATGGAGACAGTGAACGACAACAAACATACAAAAACTTTTGGGAAGATCAAATGGTATAATCTGGATAAGGAAAAAGGCGAAGCTTTTATTTCGAATATGCAAAACTTTCTGTATAACAACACCGATATAGTTCGAAATGAAGAGAGTACAGCACAAAGTATGTGGGATCTCATACAGAGAACTTGCAAAGAAAAAGCCAAAACACTGTTAGGGGTTTCAAAAGGACACAACCAACAAGGCAAAGAAACATGGTGGTGGAATGATGAAGCTAAATCAGTTATAAGTAAAAAGAAAATGGCTTTCAAGGCTTGGTCGAAGTGCCCCTCTAATGATACAGAGCAAAAGTCACGCCTCGAAGTGGAATATAGAAACTGCAAGAAAGAAGCGAAGAAGAAGTGCGCCCAAATTCAAGCAAAGAATACAGAAAACCTGTATCGGGAGCTGGATGAAATTTCTACCCCGACAGCTGGTGCTATTCAAGAGCTACGGCAAAACACGAATAAGGGCGCAACTATCTTTAAAATAGCCGCTCAAAGAAGAAGAAATGCCCAGGAGATTTGTTCGCCAAAGTTCATTAACAATGCTCAAGGCCAACTACTTGTGGAAGACAACGAAATTCTTCACAGGTGGCGACAGTATTGTGACGGACTTCTAAACGAACAATTTCCAAGGCTATACTTTCCAATAGCTTCACCTAACTTAAGCGAAGTATCCGACGTCACAGTCGAAGAAGTTAGTGAGGCGGTAAAATACTCCAAAAAGGGAAAAGCTGTTGGCCCAGACGAAATACCCTCAGAGTTTTGGAAAAAGATGGGAGACATCGGGTTTAGATGGCTCATGATTCTTGTCTCCAAACTTATTCGAGGTGATCGCATGCCTAATCAATGGAGGGAAAGTTACCTTCTTCCAATTTATAAAGGAAAGGGTGATACTCGAAGCTGTGATAATTACCGTTCGATTAAGCTGATGTCACACACCATGAAGATCGTTGAGCGAGTCTTGGGTAGCCGACTGCGAAAAATAATTAGGCTATCTGATGACCAGTGCGGGTTTGTCGGGGGTAAGTCAACCACGGATGCAATCCAGAGTATAAGAATAATTATGGAAAAACATCGGGATTCTTTGGAGGATTTGCATGTCGTATTGGTTGATTTTGAAAAAGCATTCGATCGGCAACCACGAGATCTAATATGGGTGGCCCTCAGGCAACGAGGAGTTCCAGAAACCTATGTGCGGATAATTATGGACATGTATGATGGAGCAGTTACTAAAGTAAGATGCGCAGCTGGAGTCACCGAAGAATTCGAAATCACAGTAGGTGTACACCAGGGAAGTGTCTTGAGTCCCCTGCTCTTTATTACAGTTCTTGATTACCTGCTTGAAGGCAAATTGACGGATCCAAAAGTACATCAGTTATTCTTTGCTGACGATGGAGCCATCATAAGTGAAGACCCGATATCCCTACAACGAGCACTTGACGTATGGGTGGATGTTCTAGAAGGAAGTGGGTACCGCATAAGCGCGAAAAAGACAGAATACCTATGCTGCCCATTTTCTGATCCACACAGGCCTATTCCAGACATTTATTTGAATGGAGTAGTGCTTCCCAAGTGTGAAAAGTTTAAATATCTGGGGTCCATGATAAATAACGAAGCTACTTGTGATGACGATATCAATCATCGCGTAAGCGTAGGGTGGATGAAGTGGCGGGAAAATTCTGCTATCTTCTGTGACCGAAAAATGCCCCCTAAGCTGAAAGGAAAGCTCTACACTTCAGTTGTGCGTCCAGCACTCACATACGGTTCACAATGTTGGACAATGTACAAAAAGTATGAGAGTAAGCTAACGGCAGCTGAGATGAAGATGCTTCGTATGACAGCAGGAGTTACAAAGCTTGATCGAATTAGAAGTACGAAGATCCGAGGAAGCCTTCATGTTAAGAATACCATTTCCCAAAAAATTGAACACGACCGACTCAGTTGGTATTGCCATGTTCAAAGGAGAGATCCTGAGAACCCCGTCAAAAAGGCAATATCATACAACGTTCCAATTCGAAATAAAAAGAAAGGTAGGCCTAAACACTCCTGGTACAAACAAATGCAAAAACACCAGCATTCAGTTGGCCTCAGAAATGGAACAATACAAAACCGGGAGGCTTGCCGCCGATTTCTGAGGTCAAGCCGGCGAACCCCACAGGCGGATCACTAGTGTGAAGCAGATACGTGGGAGAGTTATGATCCCCTCGACATCGAGATCATAACAGCGCCGAAGAAAAGGAAGAAGAAGAAGATTATGGCTTTATTAGTAAGAACAAACATTCTAACGCCATCAGTACTGCTTAATGCAAGCATTTGTAACAATATTTCTTTTCTCTTCGGGTTTTTTCACCTTAGATACTGGGAAACATCAGCTTGTCACAGTCATCATTTAGCGTGGTGTTAGTTGTTAGTAAATAGATATATGTACATACATATAGCCTAACACTCTACTAAAAAACGAACAAATATGACAAACAAAGAAATAATAAATATTAATCTACTATCTGTAGCTACAAAAATAACTACAAGTCAAATACTACTTGCTATAAAAACAATAACGTTACGAGTAGTTTCCAATACTTAATGAGAACGCCCATACAACCTGTGCTTAAGTGTAAGCTTTGAGTAACTTAAATCGAAAACATCATGGTTTATATTAGCCCCATGTTTCATGCGTGTCAAAGGCTCATTGAGACCATAATTGGTACGGCGGAAGTCTACGAGTATATGAAAAATTTCAGAGTTCCGAGAACTGTGGCTTCTAGCTTTAAAATGAATTTGTTCTAGAAGAACCGGTGAATCTATGGAACCAACCAAGAGCTGATATAAAAACATAACATCGCTGACTTTCCGGCGTTTTTCAAGAGAATTCAGGTTTAAAAGAAGAAGGCGACTGCTGTATGGAGGAAGATGATTTGGGTCACTCCAATTAAGATGACTTAATGCGAAGCGTACATATTTACGTTGGACAGATTCGATTCGATCAATGTGTATTGAGTAACGTGGCGACCATACAGAACTAGCATATTCTAATTGGGGACGAACAAAGGTGTTGTACAACGAAGATGTTACAAGACTACAAGAAAATTCCTTCCTTAATAAATCCAAGCATTGAGTTTGCTTTACTGACAATTTTCTCAATGTGGAGTGAAAAGTCTAGATTTTGCGAGAAGTGAACGCCCAGGTCGCATGTTGTTTCTACCTTACTTAGAATGGCTTAATTTATGCTGTAATTGTAACATATTGGGTTTTTTCTTCTAAAGAAGGACATTGATTGGCACTTTGAAACATTTAGAAAAAGATTGTTATATGAGCACCATTCAGAAAACATATTTATGTCATTTTGAAGAAAAACACAATCGGTTTGGCTCCTGATGATTTTAAATAATTTAACATCATCTGCGTAGATAAGAACCCTACATGATTTTACAATTGAAACAACATCATTGATTGATACTATGAAAAGAAGTGGACCAAGGTGACTACCTTGTGGAACACCAGAGTCAGCATTAATTGGATCAGAAACGATTCCTCTAAAAAGAACTTGGTATGTCCTTCCCTTCAAATAAGACCTGATCCATTGAACGAATGCAGAAGGGAATCCAAGAGATGAAAACTTAAATAAAATTAGACTATGAGACAACTTGTCAAAGGCCTTACTGAAATCTGTAAAAAAAAAAAATCAGATTTTTTTATATTTTATATTATAATTAGAAATATCACCGCGATTTCCTTTTTTGTGAATTGGTATAATGAATGAATTTTTCCAAATTTTAGGGAAAACAGCTTGTTTTAGGGAGTTTTGAAATAAAAACGTTAGGGGTCTTGCCAGAGGTTTGCAACAATTTTTTAAATATGCCACACAATGTAGGCCGTTTAAGTGGCTGCTTCGGCTGGCTTGGCAGTAACACATTCTGTCACTCAAAGCGAATAATCCGAGATCCTTGTGTAAAATTCTCGTCAGGCTGTTGAACTGTTGAGATCGATGGCGAGTTGATGTTCGTCACATTCTCGTCTGTGCTCACCGTACGACGCACAACGGGGACCATGAGTGTTGTCCAGTCTCACGAACTCTTAACACAAACTTGCATACAGCAGGTGCTTCATTTCGCCCAAAACTTCTTAAAAAAAAACCCACTTTTGGGACTACACAGAACTCATTTTGGAAATAAATTTTCAATATTCCCAATGTTGTTCAAGCCTAAAGCGACTAATTTGGTTCCGCGGAGGTATAATACTGAATTTCTGTCAAGATTTCGAGTGGGAAACAGCTGTCAGTGTCAAAATAATCTATTATTTAAAAAGAAATCACTAGATGGCCCACCCTTTACATGAGACAACGCCAACACATACGATGTGCACCATCACTAGGTGAAAATCCATTCTCAAAAGTTACCGTTTGGTGTGGATTTCTGGCCAATGGCGTCCGTACTTTTTCGAAAATTAAAATTTCGAAATTAAAACTTTCGTCTTAATTTGTGTCCAAGTCCAATTTGACCTTTTCGACCAAAGTGTACTTTTTGTCCATTTCCGCTTTAATTTTGGTCAACACTTGTGACAGTCCTATCTCTGTCCGTCCATTTCAATTAAATCATTGCTCAGGAAATTTCCTCTCGTTAAACAAAAATTCCACTCTCGAGTTCTGACCGACCGACGCGACGACGAACAACAAAAAAAAATATCAAAAATACACACATGAGGTTCTTGTGAGTGCAGTGACATGAAACAAATACCTTTTGGTGACATTATCTAAATTAAATTCAAACCAGGCAAATCCCCTCCCCTGGGGCGGTGGTTTAAAAAAAAAAAAAAAAAAACAAAAAAAAAACCTGCAACTTGCAATCTATGCTAAAGCATGTTGAGATGTTCTTCAGATCAGGACTCTTTTACTGCCTGCTGATGCTGATGAGAGCTGCTTGTAATTTGCGAAGAAAACTCAAAACAAATGTTCATGTCGCGTTAAAAATAAAATTTATCGAATTTTGTTGCTTTTTTTTTTTGTTGTTAAATGCAAATGGCTACAATTTACAATTGCAAGACATAAGATGAAAGTTTAATGCTGCGCTACAGCATCTATGAAGATGAACTGGGTATTGAGATATAAGGCGTAAGGTATTCAAGCCATTCTGATCGACTGAGTTGTGAAGATAATTTTAGATTTTGAATTTTCTTCGAGCTATTTGTATTTTGGTTTTTGTTCTTATTTTGAATGAATTACAAGAATGATTTCGGTGACCGAAGTCATTGTGTTCGAGAAGTGTACATGTACAGGCAAGGCAGTGCGGCAGTGTCGAAAATAGATTTCAAGTAGTTAAATAGGCTCAAGAGGTATTTTTGAACTCTTGCAGGAATTCTTATGGTAGAAATTATTTTTTTTTATTTGCTTCACATATTGATTAAGATGTTGTAGTTCAATACATTATTGATGAAAAGGTGATAAGATGTCTGGAGCCCATTTTGTTATAAGTCTGTAGAGAAAATATTGTCAAAATGATTGCGCAATGGAAACGAAGTCTACTAATCTATTTTTTCAGGAAATGATTTCGTTCAATTTTCGCTAAAACATTTAACGACATGAACAGCAAAATATTTGCTTAGGGGCCTTTGGTGCCCTATTTAATTTTTACCTAACTTGAACCTCTGAAGGTGTCAGGAACTTCCTAATTTGTTCGTTGTTTAGTTTTATCCATATATCTTATTCAAGAACATCATTTCACATTATCGTTGAAGACATTTCCGTTGGTAATTGTGTGGAAGGGGGGGGGGGGGGTTTGGTAATAATTTACAGACCACAATGAATTTATAACCTCTTAAGCAATCTTAAACAATTTTTCTTTTTGTGAATTTATGAAGCAACAACTAGACCACTAAATTTATTACACCCAGCGAAATTCGCTTACATGGGATTATCCCACTTCTGAATTATGTAATTTAATCAAAAACAACAAACTACAAATATTTGAATTCCATCTTCCGGTCGGTCAATCCATTCCCCTCTTCAATATAAACACTTCATTCTGCGGTATCTGTTTATTTCTAAATGACCATTACCAAGCCTATAAAACAAAACAAAAACACCCAAATGCAAACAAACATTTGTTCAGCTACAAAGCACACACAGGAAGCATTTACGCCGCATTTCAAAATCATGTCAGCAATTAGTCTAGTCGTATGTTTATGTCAAGCATTTGTTTTTCGGTGTTTCGGTCGCCACTAATTACCAATCGTTTTAATTTATTTTCCTTCTATTTATTCAAAAATATTCTAAATCTGGAGCACAACTGTGCTATACTCCAAAAAATAAAAAAAAAAAATATAAAAGCAATATTCTCTTCTCCTGAGGATTTTCTATAGTCTATGTCTATGTATCTCGGGCGATTATTTATCTAGATACGAATGCAAGAGCAATTTTATAGGAATAGAACGCCACATGAATCCTCCGATACGAAATTATGTACTCGTATCTTCAGTGAGTCTTCCACTTGTGCTGTGTTGTGTTTGTTTTGGGAAATTATGCAAAGTGTAATTCATAATTTCGAAAAATATACCCACAAGATGATGTTAGGTAATTTTCGATGCGATGTGACTTTTTAATGGCAAATTTATAACTTCGTCTGGTGAAACAAGGATACACCTTCCTGTAAAAGATAAAAATACAAAAAAGTAATTTATGATGGTTGGATTTTTTGGATAGCTATTGTGTTGGGAAATTCGTTGGGAAGCTTCTCTCTGGGAATTGTGATAATGACTTAGATGAAGATGAATGAGATTGTCTGCAGAAGCAGATACACCTTTAACTGATTTGTATTATGAATAATTTATTAAGAAACCTGACACACAGGTTGACAAAGTTATGACTCTTTGAAAATAAATTATACAAATTGCAAAAGGATATGTACATAAAGATGAGTAAAAATTAAACGAGATTTTATTTAGAAATTTTTGGTAGCATATAAAAAGAAAGTGTTTACCCCCACACGTTAGAAAGGTCCCTTGAAATATCAGCTCAACGATTAAAGATTAACCTAGCTTTTTGTCACTTTCTATTCGAATCTTTCTATATATTAAACAAAATATTCACCCGTTGGCTTAATGGTGCGTTCGTTGGACTGTCAAGCCGGTGGACTGAGTTCAATTTTAGGCCACTTGTACTAAAATGTTTTTTTTTTTTTTCATGGATAATGCCTCTAGCTACTAGCGAGATGTTACAAACTTCCCAAGAGTATCTCTTGCATTGAAATATGCTTATCAACTTAGCCGTTCGGATTCAGCAGAAAATTTTATGTCCTCTCCATCCCTGTCAAAAACATTCACATGATAGTGAGTGAGAGTTGTAATTTTTTGTTTTTAGATGTCTCCGGCTGGGCATTGAAATCAACCCCTTCTGTGTGATAATCCAACACACTAACCATTGTACCAAGCGGTACTACCGATTGAGAATTCATTTCAATCAAATTTTAAAAAATCGTCTTACCCTCCACAAAGTTTGTGTTTATTTGCGAAACTTTTATTTTCATTTTGACAAGTAGTAATTCAAGTAAGTTAAACTTAAGATCTTCAAACTCCATAAAAAAAATAGGAAAAACTTTTCTTGCATGCCACATTGTCACCTAGATTGCATCGCTCCGCTACTGTCTGAACGAAGGCATATTGAATAATAAACCTTGGCTTCCTCTTTTTTTTTGTCATATTAAACTTCTGTCGTCATTTTGGTGTTGTGCAATTTGAATTCTTATTCTTCTTTGTGTGACGAGTTGAGCAGATATTTTATCCATAAATTAAAATCATCAACTTCATCACATTGATCCTACTCATCTTTATCCAATGATTGAACATCAGCCGAATTGTAGGAGCAAAGTACTCTCAAGAGCATTTCTGATATTTTTTTTTCGCTTTAAATTTAAATTTTGAATTCAATACACGCTCGGCTCTACGCTGCCGATAATGTTGCACAACAAAAATGCAGATCAAAGAAATTGACGCTTCGTGAGGATTCAGATTGGCTCTCGTATATAGTCTGCGTGCTAAGAGTTGCATAATTAAATTAAGTGAAGTAAAATCCAGAACCTGCGACCTGGTCGAATTTTGAATATCCGCCATATTTGATTAATATTTAATATTCTTTTTTGGAGGATTGTATTAGTAAAATTAAAGGCCATTACGACTTGAAGAGGGCCTTAATCGAGTGACTAGTAGCTCTCAACTATTTCTGTATGCGTGTTAGCAGTAATGGAGGGGAATTACAATTTCTGCCGATTCCGAGCGGGGACTGTTTCCAATTGCTCCAGAACCCAGTCAGCAAACACAAAGTGTTAATATTGATGACAACTGTCACGACTTTTTATTCAATGGTCAATGGCCTTGGCTTTGATGAAAGCATCGCTTCCCATCGATCAGCGAAATCAAGCATCATTGCGCATGGTTAGTACTTGGATGGGGGACCGTTCAAATACCAACCGTGTGCTGTTGACATGTGTTTCTTTCTGTTGTTCTTTCTTTCTGTCTGTCTCTCTCTGTTGTATTGCCTAAGCCGATGGCCTCAGTTGCCAGTGCTTTAAGTGTCTCTACTTCGTAGATTTATCTACGGAGTAGTGTATTATGTAATATAATGTTATGTAATCAATAGTTATTTTCTTATTCGAAGGATCGAACCCAATTTGTAAAAATTGGATCTAAAACGTCTAGAAACATCGATGGAACTTCTGGGGTTCCCCAAGGAAGTCACTTAGGTCCACTGATGTTCATTCTTTTTATTAATGATATTCTATCTCGCCTGAGATTTTCTAGGCATCTTATGTATGTACGCTAACGACTTCAAAATCCTTCGATTCATTGAAGCATGAAATGAAAATCAACTGTTTCTGTAACTGTTAAAACTGTCAAACTTTTACATGCCACCCAAAATCCAATCCAATATTTATTAAGTATACAATTAACAACATCATTTTAGAAAAGGTTTTTGTTAAGAAAGATCTGGGTTTTATTTTAGACACTCAGTTTTCGTTTTCAAGTCATATTTAGGTTAGGTTAGGTTAGTGTGATGACAGTTGATCTTGTTACCGTCACACTTAGATCAATGTAGATCCGTTGTGATACCCTAGGGTTTGTGACCCCTAATATTGAAACCTTTGATAATCCTATGTCGATCCAGCCCGTTAAGGGTGTAGATGGGTTACAGCAAGCTATAGCCTGAAATATCAGAGGGTATACTTCTAAAGTATTGAAATTTCTGTCGTCACATAATAACCTGGCTAGGTGGAGGTAGTCTTCTTCTCAGGGCGTATTCCTTTCCTTTACCCCCACTTGAGAAATCATCCCTCACTAGGCCCGTAGGGGCATTTGGCTCCTTGCCAGGTCTGGTAGATGAGTTTGATATGTCAGTGTTTGATGTGTATGTTCTTTTGTTTGGTCGCTTATTAAGTTGAAGACTCTGTCTCCATACCAAAAAGGATTTTACCAATCTTAGATAGAGGTGGCCCCATGAACCCACTGATGCTCGTGTTCAACGTAGGAGTGACAATTGCAGGTGTATATGCGATTTTCCGTTGGTGTTGCTCCTACACTATCGTATTGTAGTTGAAGGCGGTTTTCAGAGTCTAGCAATTCTCAAGCCATTTGGTATCGTTAACGAATTTTAACATGGTTTTGTTAGAATGTCAGAGAGCTCCTCCAAGTCGCTGAAGAAGTGTCTCCCTAGGTGTCTTTTTCTCAGATGATATAGCGCAGGGCAGTGACACAGGTTGTGAGGAGTGTCCTCATGTATCTCCTCGTCACCACATCCATACTGAGTTTCATCTTTTTCTTGTGGTAACCGAGTTGGTTGTGACCGTTGATGATACGCACGAGAAGAGAAAAAGACTTTTTATTCAGTTGGATGAAGGATGATAACGTCGGTATTTTGTTTGCTGAAACTAGGCCATAGTTTTCTGGTTGTAAGACAGGAATCGAGAGAGTTCCATCTCTTGTTTGTTAACGTTACAACTTTGCTCTCGACAACCTGTTTAAGATTTGCTTTGTTAAGATCTAGTGTTGATCCTATTTTTGCCAGCTCGTCAGCGCTTTCATTACCAGGAACCCAGCAGAGCCTATTGTTGTGTTGTGTACAAAGAACAAGAACCCTTAGCTGACTATAGTGACTCTGACTGGATTGACAAAATAATCTGGAATGATTCAGTGAGACCAATCTATTTGCCATTATCAGAATATTGTAGATAAATCTTGTTGATTCGACACCTTTATATAAATGTTCTTTAATTTGAAATTAACATTAAATGTTTTTTTTTTTTATCAATTGCAATTATTTCCTAAAATCTATACTACTAAATATTTAAAATTGGCATCCCAAATTTTGTTCTTGGAAAATTTGGAATACATTTCTTATATAGAAAATTACTTTAATAATAAAACGATTTTTGAGCTGTGTTTGCATAAATTCATAAATCCATTTTTTATATTTATAAAATGTATTTTAAATTATAAAATTCTCTTCGTTCGTGCATTTTATTTATTTCTTGTTTATAAACATTTGTCTCTGGAACTTTTTTTTCTCACCACTTTTACCGCACGAACTATTATGCAATTGTTGAATTGAATTTGCGGGCGTCCGCAGTTGTTCCCCGTATATCTACAAAAACCCCGTCCGGCCATTCCGTCTCCCTTCTCAATGTATCTTTTGAGTAAATTCAACACGAAAAAAACCTCCAAAGATACAAAATGGAAATGAATGCGAATATCGATTCAATTTCTCTGCGCGTTAATCTCGTGAAAGTATACAAAATACGAGTATCCAGCATAATTTGAATTAATTTTAGTTTTTTTTTTTTGTTTTTTTGAATTTTGAATTATTTTTATTCGATATAAAAACGTGATGTTAGAGGTTGGCGAATGTAGAGTATGGCTGGCTTTTGTGAATGATTGTGGCCTGCTTGCTATATGGCCACACGAGTTGAGGAAGTGTCAAGATTATTGAACTTTCATTAGCTTTATTCTTTTTATTTTCTCGGTTTTGTTTTGGTCTCTTGGCTTTTGATGTTGTGGCCGTATTACGCTTTTTCAACTTCTGAATTTTCTTCACTCTATGAACAATCAAACATACATATGTGAGGAATGAATGTTTGACAGTTGATTGACATTATTTGTATGATTAAAGAAATGCAAGAAATGCGGATGGGATGAAGTTGTGGAATTGACAAATGTAAACTTCTATGCCCTTAGAATGTCACAATGATGGAAATTTAATAAAATGGATTTTTGAAGGAGACAATATTTGAAGAATTTTGACACAAAATGTTATTGGTAATCAATCTCTTGAAACAAAGGTTGACATTCCTTTGAAGAGTGGAGAATCTCTTGATAGGTATTTGTTGAGAAACTCAAGACAAGTGCAAATATACAATCGTTTGCTACAAAATATCATATTGTTGGAATATCTGTGACATTAAGTGTTCAAGTCTGTTTAAGGGAACTTAAGATAGTTTGGACCTCTTCAGTTAATTTAGGATTTGATTTTATTCTGACTTGTTACAGACAGATTTTTAGGGTTTCACAGACAACTAAAGAGAATAACCAAAAGCTTGAATGTAAGGGAACTCAATATCAAGAGTGGACAATAATTTCTTTAAACATCCCATTGTTAACACAAACTCAAAGCAGGACCCGTTTTAAGTTAGTCGTCTCTTTATTTGTATATTATCGTTTGATAGTGACAGAAATTGTCAGAAAGTATTTATGACATTTTTATGACATCATGTTTTACTTTTTCATTTAATTTTTTTTTTTTAATTTAAATTAAAATTTGAATAAATCAAACTCTGAGTGAGATACCATTGAAATTTAAACGCCTTTCAAATATTCGCAGCGGCTCCGGTAGGCGGAACGCATTCAAACCGTCCACAACTCTACTCCATACATGAGGCTGAATTTGATCAATGGCATTGGTTATGTTGGCTTTTAGGGAAGAGGTGGTTTGTGGTATATTGACTGTGACTTAATAAAACTCCACAAGAAGAAGTCTGACGGGGTCAAATCGCACGATCTCGGTGGCCAATTGGGAAATCTCTATATTGTGGCACCTAGCGATGCAGGTCCTGTTGAAACCAGATGTCGTCGATGTCCATGTCATGAAATTCGGGCCAGAAAAAATTGGTTATCGCCGACCGATAGCGATCATCGTTGACGTTGATAGTCTAACGTCGTTCTTAAAGAAGTATGAACCGATGATAACGCCAGCTAAAAACCCACACCAAACCGTGACTTCCTCTGAATGCATTGCAATTTAGTGAATCTTGTGTAGATTCTGATAGTTCAAGTTCGACAATTCAGCTTGTTGACGAACCCATTCGTTGCTGAATATGAGTTTCGGACAGAAATCGTGGACAACTTCATACTGAGAACCCGGTTACCGGCCACAAGTCGTTATCTATGGTCGTTAACTCTGAGCTCATGTGTCAATTAAAGTTCTTACGGGTAGAGACTTAAGTCAGGACGCAAAAATCGTTTTGGTGTGGGAAAAGCAGAGTTCTTGTACGCGGCGTGGAATTGAATGCCTCTAATTCTCACGGACAGCGGTGACATTTTCAGCCGATCTTGACGTATGGATGTTGGTGGATTGTTCAGTGAACCTTTTGACTCGAATTTATCTACCGCGTTACGAATAGTCCTCTCGGAAGGACAATTATAGCGACTGTGAAATGGGCGAAGCGTGCTAACGTACACACACACGTAAGTCACTAGGAATTTGTTATTTTCTCTTCAACTCATAACTATCTTAAGGCTAGACAAACAGTTTGTTTGTTTATGCCACCCTGTCACTATACGGTCACTATACGATGCCTAGTCGGCTTTAAATGTCGTGTAGTTCTGAATTTAGCCACCAAACCTGGTTCTCTTGCTTCTTCTTATCTCATCGGTCCCGATCGGACACAGTAGTCATGATAAACCGAATTTGCTCAGCGCCGCCTTGTGCGAGCACCTCTCGATCATAAAGAAGTCGCCTATCCACAGTTCTATGGCTGACGTGAGTGAATCGTGATTTTCAACTTCTTGTCGAAGTCACGCTGCAAGAGAATTTTGATGACCTCAACTTTTGGAGCCGTTCTGTAGGCAATAAGATCATCGGCATAGGCAATTGCTTGAGTTAGACTACCTATTTGCCTATCTAGGCTCTGTTTCTCTGTCAACTGTTACCAGTCAAATGTATCCATTTATTAGGGCAAAATTTGGGGATTTTAAAAAATTCAGTTCATTTTGAAGTCATGCATCAATTTTTGCTTTTATGAATTTTCTCCAAAAGGATTTTGATAAAACCTTAAACTGTAAAACCTTGCAATTGTAATAAATCTACGTTTCGTAATTTTGCCAAAAAAAATTGGCTGAAGGGAAGCGGGTTCTTTCCGAATAAGTACATACAGAGGGTTGCCAAAAAATAATATGGACAGTCACAGATTTTCAGCAAATTTATGTTTAGTAAAACAAAATGTTTCAAAAAATAAAATTAAGAAAAATCTAAAAGAAGAAAATAACCAAGAAATCAGTGAACCTTAATTTTTTGTAACGTTTTCTTCTGCCATCATTTTAGATTCTATACGCCTTGACATGCTGTTCATTGCACTTTTGGCGATTCTGTTTTGGAAGGAGAGTCGTGTCAGACTTGTATCAGCTTTTTAAAAAGTCTAACATTGGTTGTTATGACCTCTTTTACAATTTCCTTCTTTTTCGTCTCCCATTGGTTTTCTGTAGGGTTCCTGTCTGGGGATTGCTGGGCATGGTACGACTTGTAAGTTCTTTCAGGAACTTTGTTACGCTCTTTGCTTTATGGCATGGAGCTAAGTCGTGCATAGATTTGTATGCTTCGTTGTTGGGAATAGTCCTCTCGGAAGGACAATTATGGCGACTGCAAAATGGGCGAAGCGTGCTAAACACGTACACACACACGGGAATGTTTGAGAGACGTAAGTCACTAGGAACTCTTTATTTTCTCTTCAACTTATAACTATCTTAAGGCTAGACAAACATTTTGTTTGTTTGTGCCACCCCGTAAATAAGTCGGTCACTATACGATGCCTAGTAGGCTTTAAATTTCGTGTAATTCAGAATTTGGCCACCAAACCTGGTTTTTTTGCTTTCCTCTTATCTCTTCAGTCCAGATAGGACACAGTCTGTGTTTAAAAAGAGGAATAAATTTGGTAGAATCTAGTCACTTAAACGTACACTCTCGAATTATTCATTGTTGGGGTAATAAGCCCCAAAGATTAAGCTATTAGCTGATACCATCGCTCTTGCAATGTGATCCCGAATCAGCTTAAGTAAAAAATTATCTGTTCTGTTTATATTGTCTCAGTTGTATAGAGCCCTTAGAATAATAATGTTTGTGCTCCGGCTCTGGTGTTCTGTGTAGTCCAAGGTAGCGACGTAAGCACTGCCCCTCAAACACCGGAATCTTTTCCATTTCAGATGAGGCAACGTTGAACCATTCTAGGTATCAATCATCGGCCTAATTGGAGCCGTTCTGTAGGCAATAAGATAATCGGCATAGACAATGCTTGAGTTAGACTACCTATTTGCCTACCTAGGCTCTGTTTCTCTGTCAACTGTTACCAGTCAAATGTATCTATTTACTGTAGTAAAACTTGGGGTTTTTAATTCAGGAACCTAAAAAATAAAATGCAGCATATACGGTCAGATATATAGAGTCCATTAAATAATGCTTCATTTCGCTCAAATACTAAAGTCGTCTCTTAATTTGAATATTGGTAAGGTCCAAAATCTTGAACTGTAAAACATTGGAACTGTAATATAGCAGTTGCATTAAACCTACGTTTCGTAATTTTACCAAAAAATTAACTGAAGCGAAGCGGGTTCTTTCCGAATAAGTACATACAAAAGGTTGCCAAAAAATAATAGGGACAGTCAAAGATTTTCAGCAAATTTATGATTAGTAAAACAAAATGTTTAAAAAAAAAAAAATTTTGAAGAAAAATCTAAAAGAAGAAAATAACCAAGAAATCAGTGAAAACTTAATTTTTTGTAACGTTTTCTTCTGCCATCATTTTAGATTCTATTCGCCTTGGCATGTTGTTCATTGCACTTTTAGCGATTCTGTTATGGAAGGTGAGTCGTGCCAAACTTGTTTCAGCTTTGCAAAAAGTCTAACCTTTGTTGTTGTGACTTGAAAGTTCTTTCAGGAACTTTGTTACGCTCTTTGCTTTATGGCATGGAGCTAAGTCGTGCATAGATTTGTATGCTTCGTTGTCCGGGAACATACATTCTTTTAGAATGGGATATGAGACGAGTTTTTAACACTTCTTTGTATTAGTCTTGTCTCATGGTACCCTCGACAATATGCAAGCGTCCAACTCTTCTTGTGCTGATGGCCGACTACACCATTACCTTCAAATGATATTTTATTCTTTCCCCCGATGTTGTCAGGATGGTATTTCTCGCCTGGCTGCCACAGCACTAAGCTGCCCTGGTGAGATAAAATTTCAAAAGTAGACTCGTCGGAGAAACACACGTTGGAAAAAAGAATTAAGCATTCAGTCTTTACTTTTTCGCGACTCATGATGGTCTCGATAATGTTATTAACACCCATCTTCAAGACTAATTCACACTCTAGTTTTGAGCCACAAGAGAAAGTTCGTGCTATCTAATTTTGCATTTTGTCTAACTTTATTTATTTTTCATTCATGGCAAAACTGCGAACAGATCTCGAGCAAGTCGAACATACTCAAAATATGAGTATAGAGTGTGTTCTGAGTTAAGTCGGTAGCGGAAAATTTCAATGTTTTGTTCCGACCCTGATCGTGTTACTGCTATATTTCTCAAAATCGTTACTAAAAAAAATCGATTCAGATCTACCTTCTTTGATGATTTCTTAGCTACCTCTGGGCTCCCACAAGGCAGCCATTAAGGGCCACTCCTTTTTATTCTTACTAATAACGATATTGAGATGTTCATCAAATATTCCCTTATCTCACTCTACCAGAACGATACCAAGTTTTTCAAGACCATTTCTTCGACACATGATTCTACTCTTCTTCAACTTGACCCCGACAGTTTCTCTGTGTGGTTGCTTAGAGCTAAATATTTCCAAATTTATTCAATCACTTTTTTTTTCATATCAAATGTGTTCAAATCGTCTTTTGTCTAAGAAAAATAAATTTCGTCTTAAATTTTCGTTTGTTAATGTCTCCTCTTATTTCTCCACTTGCCTCACAATGCACACTAACCGAAATAAGTGACACTTAAATTTTCCATGTTAACACTTGAGGCTCAGTTTCATAACCTGAGTAACTTGCAATGAAGTTTCCGAAATGAGAGACTTAAGTGCCCCTTAGTCAGGTGAGTGTGCACTGCAATACTTAGTTTTCCATATTGACCACTTATGTGCCACTTACTCCGACCGTTAAATAAGGGCCTTAGTGATTTGCACCCTAGACTCAGACTACACATGAGATATTTTATACCAGTTCGCTTGGAACATTTTCTCCGCCCAGAAAAAAAAAATCACAATTTGATGAATGGGTTTTTTGAATCAAAACTGAATTTGTTTTCAAACACACAACAATCCCAAGGATAAACATTCACATTAAGTAGGGTAGCCAGATATGTTTAGATGAAACTAGTACTGGAGTTTCAAAAACCCGGACTTTCCCGGACAAATGAGGATTGAAAAAAGAGTACAAAACAAGGACAGAATAAACACATTTTTATTGTAAGAGGAAACAAAAAATTGTATTAACATTTAAATAAAAATAAATAATTAGTTTAAAAATCACATTTTTAAGTTACAAAACATCTTTGAGGTATAAAAAAAGGAACTTCATTTGTTTTTTTTTTTAATAAATAGCCTTTACAGTGCTTGTTGTATTTTTCATTACATCTAATACTGTTAAGTATATCACTGTTGCTTTTTTGTTAAATTAATTCCTTTGTTAAAATAATTCCTTTGACGGAATCAGGTAACAGTTTGTTTCTATCTTTTGTCCACGTGAATTTAATAACGTTTTCTTTACAGCCGAAATCATCAAGCTTCTTCAAAATAAATTTAATTTTAAGTGGAACAAAATCGTTATCGATTCGCTCGTAAATATTATTGACAATATTTTGTAAAATTTCAACGGTTTCAATAATAGAAATGTCTTGTTTTTCAAGTTTTTGAATATTAACGTTGAATGTTGACATGAGAGAATGAACCAAAAATAAATACGCCTCGCTTAAGTCGTCTTTAAAAAATGTTTGCAATATTTTAGGCGGATTCTCCTACATAAGTAAAAGACGTTCAACAGCAAGATAGATAGAAAGCCATCTGGTTTTCGAATGGTATAAGAAAGGCTTATATTCATTTTCAAGAAATTCAGAAAAACCTCGAAGTCTTTCCGTTCTGACTGTGTAGATAGAGAAATAGTTGTATATTTTTACAATTATGATATCGGCGTCAACTGGTAAAGTATCACATCCATGGTAGATCGCATTGACTAATGTGGTGGACATCCTATACCTATCATGTTTTGGTTGACTAAAGATTTTAACTTCGAATAGACATTGTTCGAACCTTTCCTTTGTCTTCCACCAAAATTGGTATTGCAATAATTGTCAGCGCAAAATCCACTTACTTTTGATAATAAGTTATTTTGTGTAAGAGCTTTAACAATAAGTTGGGCAGTTGTTCTATAATTTCTTTTCTCATATATTGGATCTGTTCGTTCACTTAATTTTAATGGGCCTCGGTTCATTTTTGAATAACCATTTAATTATAAGTAGCATAAAAGTAAATAGATACACAATGGGTAAAAGGAATACAATCCCGGACAATTATCAAAAACTATCCCGGACCTCCCCCATACAGAAAAAAGAGTACATGTCCGGGAAAATACGGACGGATGGTAACCCTAACATTAAGGTTATATATTTTATTTAAGCAGACATTTTTTGTTTTGGCCTTTTGAAAAGTTGTTTTGTGTCGACTTTTTTCTCGACTTCATGATGTTCCGACAGTGAGTAATGTATGACAAATAAGGAGTTATCAGATAGTACCTATGTGTGTCAAACAACAATTTCAGAGAACGTTGCTTTCAAATGTAAGCTCTCTCGGATTAGGTTTTTAATTCTCGAGTTAACAATTGATTTATCTTGAAACTTAATTTTCAATCAATGTTAAAAAAAAAAAAATGCTGGAACTATTATCTCTCTTGCCAAACACACTGTCGTTAAAAGTTATGCAATAAAAGTCTCCAGCCTACACAGTCAAAAGATGAATGAACTTTTAATCGTCACATCAAAAATTGTATCTTTTTTTTCGCCAGAAAATCTAAGCCCATGTTAAAAAGCCTACTATAATAAATTAAGGCAATAAAAGATACGAGACAAAACGTTTGCATATCTTTAGCATTTTTATTTATCTTTGTATGCAAATCAGAGTATAGTTACACAAATCCACAAATTCGGAGGGATAAACATTGAATAGGCAATCCTATAAATTCGACATTGGAATTTTATTACAATCCCCAGTTGTGTGTTGGCTTGGATTGGCTTGGCTTGGCATCCTGAAAATCAACTCTCGCATGAGTAAAGATAGAATGTACGAGCGTGCCGCACCAACTTGCTCCTAGAGCTCACAAACACAATTAAAGTCATCATTAAATTTGCAAATGAGAATTTTGTCCAAAGCTGTCAGTTGTCTGCTTGGGATAGTTCCTAGTTTGGTGGGTGTAGAACCCTCCAAAGCACCCTGCAAATGCCTTTATTCAGTTGCGACAAATATCTTTTTCGACTTCACTTTTATCAGAGTGTCAGCTTTTGTAAAAAATTTCGTAGAGACGAACTTTTTTTTTGCAAATCCTAAACACGACCTCTTGGTTTTAGTTCCAAAATCGCAAACAAAATTAATGAATTTCCCAGCAAGAGCTCTCTACATTCTTTCTGAAATTAGTTTATTTTACACTCAAGTGCAGTAAAAACCTATCTTTTTTACTTTTGATTTATACACAGACACTATTTGGCAACTTGTGCAGTCAAGATTTTCATCAGACTTCACAATACTATTTAGGGATGACGAAGGAAGTGGGTCTCGTAATTATGTCCGTTGCTGAGTTTGTCTGTCTTACCGTTCCAATAGAGCCTAAACAACTGGGCCGATTCTCTTTAAACTTGGTAGAATTTTTCTTCCGACACAGGGACAATTGTGGACATTCGCAGGGGGTCATTTGATCTGTCTTATGGTGTATTTGCTTTTATGCAATCACCTCGAACTCGGATCACTCACTTAACTGGACCAACACGCCGAAACCATTTACACTGTGTCAAGCTAGGCGGTTTATTGACATGTGATGTGTAGCTCAGTCTTTTGAGTGATCATCCGGTTCAGCTGCATCATAAACCTCCGTCAAAGCACTCAATCTGCTATCTCGCGGTCTAAAGAATCAAACGGAGTCCAAGGCACAGAAGTAACCAGGTTGAGAAAAGATAACAAGTCTTAGGTCTTCATTTGCGAAAGTTCGTCAATTTTGTCAAAAAATACCCTTCCCAATGATTGTGGAGGGCATTTGCAGAGGAATTAAATGACTGTTTCCTTTATCCGCTGGTTCCCACAGCTATGACAGTAAGTGTTGGTGTTTTGAGCTGCGTGGTCTTCTATTGACCATTTTCTGCTGCAGGTAGCAACCACCCTGGCTATGTCTTGCCTGCGTCTGGATATCTAATTAAGTGTTGTTATAAGTGGGCCAAATCATTCTAGATAAAATGCAATCTTCGGTTTGATTTGGGCAGAAAAATTTAAAGAATAGGCATTGGCCGAGGGGAATGTAGACTCTTTCCGCAAGTGAGCCATAAAGAGATGATAATTGCTTGGCTAGCTCGTCTGCCTGTTTATTCCCATCAATATCACTATTACCCGGAACCTAAATAAGAGTGACACTGACATATATATTAAGTGAAGCAAGTTCATTTCGGGATTGTTGGACATGACTTTAACAGCTCTCTGACTGTCTGTGATAATAGCAGTACTCCGATTCTGGTTTGGATCTTGTTTGAGTACCTTTAATGCTTCCCTGATAGCCAGTTATTCAATTTGAAAAACACTAGCAAAGTTTTGTAGCCGAAAAGACCAACATATTTTCAGAGTCTCAGAATAGATTCCTAAACCAATGCCACACTCCATATTTGAGCCATCAGTAAATATAGTCCTCTTGCCATGAGGCTATCCTGTCCTTTTTGGATGGGAACATAGAATATTTACCGATGCTAACTGATGATGAGGGGTTCACTAGTCAGTGGGAGTCCAAATCCTCCCCATTGGAATGAATGAACTCAGTATTGTTGTTGTGACCATAAGGTTTGGCCAACCAGTACTTTCATACTTCTAATATTAATGCGCTGAAAGATACTAGATACTTCATGTACAAATCAAGTGGTAAAAGGTACCGAAAAACGCGTAAGGCATCATTTGGGCAAGTTCTTAAAGCTCCTATGGTTAGAACATACAATGAAGTAGATTCAAAGAAAAAAAAAACTGATTTTCTTAATAAACTCCGTTGGCTAACTTGTCAACGGGTCCCAGATCTATGTGAAGAATTAGTTTTACGAAGCACATATTTTTAAGAGGTCTTTATAAAAAGTAGAAGGTCATAAATTATATATCATTGGAAAAATGTTGTTCCACAGGTGTGTAGAATATATAACTTTATTAGATTAAAGAATGAAGTTTTTATGGAATAAAAGCGTTCTCTAACTCAAATGAAAAGGTATCCTCATTTGAAGTGAGATTGAACTACATTTTTACCCCTTTGGATACGACTTGCGTTTGAAATAAATTGAAGTTTGATCTTCTCACTCAGTACATCAAACATAGGTACGCCAATGTGTCGGTCAAATGTAAAACATTTTGGACTGCGTTTAAGATATTGTAAAAGAAAACATTACTAATGTATCAACCATAAAAATGACCAATTTGACAGATGAAAAATTGGAAAGGGTATTTTTGATTACTTTGATGAATGTGACAGATGTCACAATGCACTGAGAAAATAAACGATGTTTTTTTTCTCTCATTAATCTATCGAACACAATGTCAGTATTTGTTTCAAAAATAGATAGAGATATATCAGTTTCATAAAAGTGAAGATTTTGACGTTTGTTAACAAGTTAGTAAACGGATCTACATTTGAAATGTGTTTATACTGACGTGTTAAGTTAACTGACAGATGTCAGTCAATTAAAAGTGTTTGACTGTCTGAATTTTTGCTGATTTTTCCAGCCTCGTTTGGTGGCTCTTAAAGATTGTGAAATGTAGACGAGATAATAACTTAAATTTTTTAACATGATGTTTTCGATCAGAATTGCATAAATTCGTTAAATACTAATCTAAACATCTACGCCTGCGTGTATTTTCTGTGGCTTTTGTAAAAAATTTGAACAAAGTTTTTTCTTTCTGTACCGTAGAGCCCAGCTTATGTATTTATAAAATTAAGTAGTGTTGCACCGTCCGCAAAGATTTAGTAGATTGCTCCTATAAAATTGATAGTTAATATTTAGTAAAGGTATCCTTGCTCTGGTTTTGAGGATAAAGCGGTTTGATT